>CM035591.1:42609867-43140843 GCA_020423425.1 Chrysopa pallens | reverse complement strand
ATAATATTTTAAGTTATTTTATTATTATGTCTTCTTAAGTACGGTTCTTTCACCAAACGTAGTTATAAATAGCAAATTTTGTTAATTATTTATATTTACGGGATTCCGAAAATTATCTGAGAAAAATTATTATGGGCTATTTAGGATGGTTTTTATTATGACTAGGAAAATGTTTATTTCACTAAATTTTGATTGCACTTACAGCGTAATTCACAATATTTGCAAAATAAACGAGTCAGCCTTAACTAATTTTATGCAAATCATTCTCAATTCATTCATAATATTATTTTCTTAGGATTAAATTGCCTATTTTTATTCTTTGGAAGTTGAATATAATTGGATGGTCATAATATGAGATTAAAATATTGAATGAAGTACGAAAACAACGGTTGGAAGATTATTGTATTATTATACTTTATTGAGAAAAGTACTATCAACTGAATAAGATGGATCATTTTACATATCGTTTACTGTAAGACTTTGCGTGTCCTCTGTGAAAAACTTTTGGGTATTTTGTTTTGGTGTCAATAGGAATGGAAATCGATTATTACATTTTACTATAATATACTTTGAAATATTCTGATAAATGATTCTGGGTTAAAAAATATTAAAACATTTACAAAATTGCATAGAGCTGCACTTAGGAAAGCAAATCAGCCAAATAGTTTATTAAAATTGTTTTCCCAATGCAAAAAAGTCTGTCTATTTGTAGCAGGTTAAAAGAAAACTAGAAAATTTAGTGAAAACGACTTAAAAATATTGAATATTTTATATTTTATTTTGCAAATATGTAGGGAAAGTAGGGAAGATTATTGTTGAATGAAGAAACTGTTAGTGGTTGATAAATTATTTTTTTTCGATATTTATAATTTCAAATTTAATAAAGGGAAGATTTATTTGATAATTTAAAATTGTAAAATTTAGGTTTTTATTTAAATTATAAAATGAAGAAGTTAGGAGAAGTTTTATGCATATTTATTTGCTCTTTGTACCTGGATAAAAATGCTCTTCCTGACTGACCAATATCAGCGGTATTGCATTGCGGACATGATAATCTATATAAACTACTTTCATTAAGGATGGAGGTTTTTATTAATTTAATATCAAATTAAAGCTTCAACTTAGTCTTCTTTGTTTTGAATTACAATGTACTTTTATATGAAAAAAGAAAATAAATTGATACTGTTACAAACCTTAATATATGTTTAACGTTTAAAACATTCGATTAAATTATTAGACGGATAGAAATTCCATTTAAAATAAGTTCAAAAAGAAAATAAAAAATAAAAATCACTTACTCAAACATTCATCTGAATTTGTATAATCTGAAGATATTGGTGATGACATAAAATCAATAATACTATGATTATCCTGGTTTTCATCAATAACATTCTGTTGATTATGATAATGTTGTCTTGTTAAATGATCCGTTGTTGTTGATGTTGATAAATCAATTGAAGAATCTTCATTTTGTTGGTAATTTTCTACCGTACACACTACTGTATTTTCATTTTTATATTTTTGTATTATTGCTGAATAATAATCCGGTGGTAAATTTTCATCAAAATTGATTACCGATTGATTATAAAAGTATTGTTGATTACACATTAATTCACTATTGTTATTATTAATAACTGGAGTTGATGAATTTTGTATATATATTTGAGAGTGAGTTTCAGATGAATTATCTGATGATAAAAATTCTTCATTTTGTTGTAATTGATAATATTGATTATGATAATATGTTGGATTTTCACTGTGTTGATTAGTATGATAAAATTCATTTTTGATTTGATCCATTATATCACAAGTCACTTTTTAGATGATATGCACTATGTTGCGTTCTTTATAATTGTTTTGTAATGATTGAATTTATTTATGTAATTAAAAGCTTTCTTTTAGTTTTCAATATATATATATATAATAAGTATGAAGAGTATTAATATGTAAGGCTAAATATTATTATACTATGATAATTACTGTCACATATGGTTGTTTTTTTTTTTGTAGTCCAATCGGGATTATCTTTGTGACAAAAGTAGGAGGGACTGTGTTCTTAAACTGTAAACTGATTTGTTAATTATTGTTACATAATTTATTTAAATTTAAGAAATTTTTTTTTTAGTTTTTTGAAATACTAAGGGTTGTAAAAGTAGATAGTAGGAATCATTTTAACAGATCAAGATGTGAAAATTTTTTTAAAAACATATATGAATTTAATATGTCCATGAGTAATTTGAGAATGAGTTTGTAAATCGTAGCTTTCTACATATTATGCATTTTTAAATGAGTATTTTTATAATATAAGAAGTTAATTTCCTAAAATGGATTCCAATTAGTTCGTTATATATATCATATATAAACATTCTCATATCAGCTATTTCATTTCCATTCCTCTCCAGATATATCAATTCGGATGAAAATAGAATTTGATGGTAGCATATTCTTTGTAGACGCGTCTATATAAAAGTTGCCGCTTATTTTTTATACGAGTAACTTTTTCTGTATCGTTCAAATTTTCACAAATGTAGAAAAAATCGGGATATATGTTTCAATTGAAAATTTTCAATTGATATTTATTTAAGGTTTTCAACGTATTTTTAATTAGTTTCAGCATGTATACACTTCAATTCAATTCCAAACAAATGTATTCGATTTTTTTCAGCTGTACATTATGGTTAAATTATTTTAGAATACATTACGAATAGTAAGGAGTATGATAAATGATTTTTTTTACTAATTTAATTAATTTTTATACATTAATTAAATAAAATCTTACATTAATTTATTGTATGAAATCAAGCCAACACCGTAAAATATATGATATAATTGTAATGTTGGTACAGTCGTCAAAGATAATATATTGCGCTCTCTTTAATACATTATAACATACGTTGTTTACTTATAAGCTATCAAATTAAAACTATAATAATTATAAATATTGGTTGAGATTTTTATATTCTTAAACGACAAAATTAGTCTGTTTTTAATTTCTTTCTCGTAAATTTGAAATTCATGGTAGCTTTTTCATAGTTAATAAAAATATATTTAATCTGTTTGGCTAACGAATCTTCATAAGATTGCATGTAAAATTACAGTTTTTTTAAAATTATAATAACTTTTTAACAGTGAATTGTTTTATAGAATATAGTTGATTTAAAATGGTGAATGAAGATGAATGTTCCATTAAACTTCCATTCGCCTCGTACTATTTTTATGTACCTCGCAAACATCCTTAAAATAAAGATAGTCTCGTTAGAAATTATAAAATTGATTATTTCTTACTCTGGATTGGTTCAATATGAAAAAATATCGTTACCAAAAGTTGACTGATTTAAAGTGCATTTTAAATGTACCATTGGAAATTTGAAGCAAAAATTGACTTAGTTTATAAATTTATATATTTTTTTAAAGTGTATTACCTTAAAACAATTCCAACTAATATATATTATAAATGGTTCAGTTAAGAGGAACAATCACACAAAATTAGACCTCGATGATATAAACAATTTCTAATGTAAAATACATTGAATTTTTTTAATTTTCGCCCAAGTTATTCAAAAAATTATTGTATAAATGTTATTAAATTTGGTATGTACAATCTTGATACGGAGCGTATGTCGAAGAGTTTTTTCCGAAAGAAATTTTAAAATTAAAGTTAATATTTTATATTATATTTAGAAATATTGTTTTAGCAAACTTCTCGACAGGTTTTCCGTTTTCATGATTAAATTTTGTATGTCAAATTAAAATTTATACAAATACAATGTATCTTAAATTGGAGACTGTCTTTATTGAGGACTCGTATACGAGCAAAATTACTTATAAAAGCAGACCTAACTTATTCTTACGCGTTGTTAATTTTAAAGAAATCATTCACTTACACTCTTAAGCTAGCAGAATCTATAGGATATACTTTGTATTAACATTGGCTTTTGTTGATATGTACTTAATTAGGTAGATGACTGATACTAATTTTGAAATATTTCATCAAAAGGTGAAAATAAACCCAAAACTGTAATAAAACCAGAAAAATAAATTAAAATTACTTCAAATGATGTTATCAGCTTAATCTCTATAGAGACACTTAGAGTAGTCATGTCACTTCTATTTATTACTATCTTTATCTAATCTGAACCTACGCACGTCCATATTTTTAATATTCTTAAACATTAAAAAAAAAAAAATAACTTCAAGTCCCTGCTCATGAAGTCTGGCCGCTTCAAATTAATTAATAAAACAAATTTAGCCATCATTCTCATTAATGAACCAATTTATAATGTACTTAAAATGCAATATAGTCAAAAATTGAGAAAATTAAAGCTAGTGGAATTGCATCTTTTTGTTTTTAATCCAATGCTACTAATAAATTTAACTAAGCACTAATTTTGTCTCGGTGCTTTTAAATTACTTAAAAATTTTTGATAGAGCTCAATAAATTTAAAAAAAATTTCCTGTACGAGTTATGAAGATAATTATATTGTTATATTTTTTAGCCCGCATATCAAAAATTAGTAAACGTTTTCTTAGTTTTTTAAAATTGTTTCTTCTTTATTTTTTCTTTATTATTATTATTTTACAAAACTGTGTATTATAGATACTTGTCTATTGTAATTTATTGACATATACAGAATTGATACACACATCAGAGGAAAAAGCACATATCAAAAAAGAAGAAATAATTTCTAAACATTTGATAATGGTAAGCTTATAGCTTTACGGCCGGAGAACCGATCCTATAAAATTCTATAGATCAGATACATTAACAATTTTTTGACTGGGCGTAGAATTTTTTTTAGACCTAAACGTCGACACCTCTGAAATTTATGCAATTTATATCAAAAGGTAGGTTTCGACGATAGGAATAAAGGTACGACTAGCTCCAGTTGTTCGCAAATGTAGTAGATCGACGAAATTTGGTTCATTGTATCTTATAAAGCCAGAATGCGCACGATAGTGTCAACAAGGTTTATAGTCGTACGCTGTACACCAAAAATGGGTATGATGGATAGGTTTTTTTTATTACTTTATTATTAACTCAGTTGAAGCGTCTTTACTTAACAAGTAGGAGACTTAAGTTATTTTTAGTAAATCTTTAAAAATAAGCAAAATATGGACGTTCAAAAATCCTGCTTAAATGACTATCTACCATTAGAATTCCCATAGAGGATACACTTTTGAGAGAAAATAATGTTTGAGAGCATATAACTTTGTGAGCTATGTCATTGCGTCTAGTTTCACATTTTGATATGAAATATATAGCAAATTTCATATCATTTTCCTTTTGTTCCCTATTGTTCATGTATCTGATCCATAGGACAAGCAATCAAACGTCCGGCTCTCCTACTATTAATGTTATCAAACAGTGCAAATTAAACTAAATATTATACGACTTATTGTTTCATTTTATCCAATTAAAGTCGTATTAAATATAGTTATTATTTATTGTATATACGCGTAAATGGTGTTGTTAATGTTTAATGTTTATGTTGGTACAGGTGGAAAACATTAAACTATAATAATTTGAATGTTTTTATTCCAAACGTCTGGCGCCATTTATACAATTTTTTTTTTTTTTTTAATTTTATATTTGTTGTTATTAATAATATTTATTATTAATATATATAAAATTTTTGTTATTATTAAAATTACACATTACATATTGTGGATTAAATAAAATTGCACACTTTTTATTTTCGTTTTAAATACATTTTAAAACCACTATACATACTTTATGATTCAGGATTAAAGAGTCTTAGATTTAAAAAATAAAATAAAATTTTCAATAAAACACCGATGATCCGAGTTGACAAAAAATTGATTAGGAGAGTAAGAGGTAATGAGAGCGGTCGGGTAATTAGAGCGATGGCGATTGAATGGATGCTTAGTTTGTTCGCGTACATTCTTTTTCTTTTTTAACCTGTCAGAAAGTTTCGATCGTGTTTGTCAACCATTCGGAATTCGGATAGTTAATAAATTTGTTTAGTTTCAAATGCCGTTCGATGAAATGTTATTTAAAGTAGAATAAAATATTTTTATTATTATTTATCAATATAATGATACGTGTATTAATTATCAATATCCAATCAGTATTTTTAGAAGTGGAGGAATTTCGATACACAAAGTACAATTAAACTTAAGCTTGGTAGCTAAATGCTCTTCTAATCTGAGAAAAACCTCCTGACACACAAAGAACAATTTTGAAAAACGTGTTATGCTGTAGCTGAAAGAATAGGTGTTTCAGAGAGGTATAACGAACTTAATAAAACTCCCGGAAGAGATTGATTGTATAATTTTTTACAGCTTCATTCAGAGTTTAGTATCAGAAATCCCGAAGCCACGAGTAATATAATACAAGAATTTAACAAAACTGAGGTGGCATGTTTGCCTATAATTTGGAAAAAGAGTTCCTGAAATGATATATAACATGAAGTTTGAATCACAAATGATTTATAACCTAGATGAAACTGGTGTGACAGGTGTCCAAGACAATGAGAAAGTTATAAACATGGGTAAAAGTTGAGTGATGTGATGATACAGTTGACGAAGTTACGTCAGAATGGGTGCAGAACAAATGTTTGATTATCTTCAAATTTGAAAATAATTTACAATTATGACTCTCATATCACATATGAGCTTTAAATAGGCACTCATTTCCCGAATCAAGAGGTAAAAAAAACGAATGACTTTTCTTACTGTCGTATTTTACGAAAATACATAATTTTACTGGATTTAACCTGATAATCTAATTCTAAAATGTACAATGTTTAAGTTTCTTATTAAAATTTATAATTAATAAAACAAATGTGGTTTTTATGCACAATTTTCCTTAGTTGGCTTCAATTCCATTGTGTTTCCTTATAAAAGTATTTTGTGAAAAACACAGTAAAAAATTTTCAAAATAGTCAATATTTAAGTAAAATTTTACACTCTATGAATTACACTTCCAGTAAAGAACACAGAACTCTCTTGTGATGTATGAATAAGTTTAGTTAAATAGCTACATTATGTCTGAAACTTTTTCACCAAATTATTTGCAATTTGGATATGAGGTGAAAAAAATGGATATTCTACATTTCAATAAAATTTTATTTTCCAACAAATAATATGACTTTGTTTTGCTGTGGACATGCGAATCCAAAACTTTACAATATTCCTTGATACATTTCCAAGCTGAAAAAGTCGACCACAGTTGTTGGACAAAAAAGATTTTAGGCATTATTGAAAACTTAAACCTATTACATTTATTAGACAAAAATATTAGCACAAAATTTTTTAAAACAATAAAATATATTGTTTATGTTTAATATTACGACAGCAACTTTGAGAGTTCATCGAAATGAGAACGTTAACTTCATTCCAATCTTGGAAGCCAAGGAAAGGAGATCTAAAACTCAATTTCGATTAGGCACGTCGATAAAGGAAATTACAAAAAGGAGTGGACTGTGTATATTTTACAGGTTGGATTATGTGTATAATAAGTCAACATCGTACTGGAGTGGAGAATAAGACCATTTAATGCTACTGACATTGAACATTGCGAAAGCTAAGTAGGTTTATTATGAGGTTGTAATATGTATGCGTAGGGATAATATATAGAACATTTTTCATTTATTTTCATTATGTTTCAATTTTGTGAGTGCTTATTTTAATTTATAATGATCATTCTTTTTACGGATTTAATTGTATTTTTCGAGTTTAGTTTATTCATTGTGTAAAGGATTGTAATATTTCGTGTAGATAATGTATATTGTAGATAATGTAGATTTTTTAAATATTTCTCTTTTAAAACATGCTGAAAAAATAAAAATGACCCCGGGCTGACGTAACGCAATGACAGGCTTAGACCAATCAATAAAGTCAGTCACAACATGTATTTGGATGGGTGACCACCTAGCAGTACTGTGTACTGTTGTTGTATAAAAATAATAATAATAATAATCCCCTTTGGTTAAAGGCTATATAGCTGAAAGTAGCTGAAGCCAAAAATTAAAAAAAAAAAAAAAAAAAAAAAATTAAAATGTTAAGTAAAATTTTAATAAAATCTCTGTATTTGAAATGAAAATAAAAAAATGAATTAACCACGATTGAATCATCATTAACTAATTGAGGATGATTTAATTGAAAAATTTTTTTTGAATATTTACAATATAATAATTTATGGCCCACCTATGTCCTATATCCTTTCAAACACTGTCATAGGTCAGGATATAGATATGAGTAATATCTTTATATGCAACTAATATAGATATAATTAATGACCTGTAAAGATTTCTTTAATTTATTTGTCGGATGAATGTTAAAGTAGATATATATTTAAGTGATGACGATGAACACACGAAACCACTTATAGTTCGGTATCTTTTTACTTACATACACGCCAATTTAAATTTAACACATTTTTTATTTATCATAAATCTAACTACTACTGCATAATATTAGAAGCGCAATATGTTTAAGCCGCACTAAATATCTTTATTTTTATTAGATCGCTTTAACGGGTAAGAAATCAAATTTTACATACATTTTTTAAATCAAAAACATTTAAAACAAGGAGTCATCTAAAAGTTTGAAACCTTTTGTGTCCATAAGTACGTACACTCATTAGAACTAGTAAGGACAAATATGTTCAAAACAAAAATTAGACACAAATTTTGTCTTTAAGTATCTATATGCAGAATAAATAAACATCGACTATATAATAAACAATATTTATCAATAGTTTTTATTTTTTATTTTTTTTATTTATTATTTTTTTTTTTGTGAAGGAATTGAATAAAATATGTTAGAAAAAATCGTTGGGTTTTTTAAAAAATACGAATATTAAGAGTCCTCACATTCTTGTAGAATACAAATCATTTTATATGAGAGAAAATCTATTGCTATTTTCAGAAAAGGAAGAAAAATAAATGAATGAAAAATAAATCAAGAAACTTATTCCAAAAATAAATTTGACTTGGATGTTAATTAAATTGTTATTCAGATATTCAAATCTGTACGTAGAAAAGTAATACGAAAAATTAAATTAAATGTTTATAAAACACAAAAATTTTAATTTTCGAATGATAAAACATTTATTTTTAGTCTTCGCTAATAAAGTGATTATTTTTGGTCATTTCTCCGTTTGGATCATAATCGTTTTTATTTACTTAGTTTTTTATTAATATGACTTGATACTAAAATTAAAATTTAATTTTATTACTATAACAGATACTAAAAAACAGTGTAACTTTCTTGCAGAAGAATTTATAAATTTTCTAGTTTTCATAAAAAATATTTCGATGTAATTTTTCATTTTCAGTAGTGATTTTGTAAAACATTATTCGATTTCCGCGATAAAATAAAATGATCTTGAGTTGAGAAGTTACTTTAAATTAATTCCCAAAATTATTTTAATTAGAAAAAAAAATACTGGGAAATCAAAAATCTCACAAAACATAGTTTTTCTGATCTAAAATATTACACAAAAACATTATCAAATCGGAAATACTATTGAAAAATAGTATGCGGAAATTTTAAACAAGTTTTGGGTTGATAGCTTTTTTTTTAATTTTTAAACTGCCGCGCAAAATAATTAATCTACAAATTATATTTTCCTTTTTAAAATATGTACTTTTCGGTGCGGATCCTATACATGCCCATAAAAAGAACATTTTTATGAATCCTTTTTTAAGTTTCCCGCTATCAATTCAATATTTCAGCTCCTGTTAATGGGTTATTTTACTACTGTTTATGAACCAAACTTTACCGCCAATGTTGATGATATTTATAAATTATCTATTTTTTTTAATACTAGAACATATGTATAATTAGTACTTAATTTGTTCTATTTTAGTTTTTTTGTTTTAATGCATCTTAAGCTATTAAATCATTTAGTTTATTTAAATTGAATGAAATGCATTTCGAACTTATGGCTAAACGAAACGAGAGGTTTATAAATGTTTCGAGTAATAGCCAAGTAATTATTCCTAAAACACGAAACATTAATTTTGAAAAATCAATTATTTGTGAAAATATTGTTTCAATTCATTTCACGAGATATATTTTAATTAAAAATGGATTTTTGAAAAAAATTAAACCTTTTTTATTATTTAAACATCAAAATAGAGTTATAAAACTGAAAATTTTCTAAAATGAGCAATTCATTTTGTTTATGGAGAATTAAGGGTTCGGAAAATTGCTGGTCAACCAAGGTAAATTTTTACTTATAACTTTCACTCGTATTTTCTTGTATTCGTTTTTCGAACTAATAAACACGTTTTGATAGCCAACTGAAACAAAAAGTAAAAATAGTTTGTATGCCTATCAAGTTTTTGATTAACAGAGATTAACTGAAGAATTGACTTTATTGTAGGAAAAAACATTGCTCAAAAGAGTTTTCAATACTTTAATAAAATGAATTATCACTAGTTCTCATTTATTATCTTCGTTAATATTTATATTAATTAAATATGTTGAATTAGTCGAGTGTCTATCGTTCTAAACATAATCATTGTACTTAAAAATTATTTTGTTCGGTTTGAAATTAAATAGTGTTTTTTTTTTTTCATTTTTAAAATTGTAATTTTAATTTAAGGCGGAAAACCTTATTAACAAGATTTAACAAAATATATATATTTGTAGCCTCCAAAATTTAGATTTTTGTTTTAAATCACTGAATTCTGCAATATACCACGTAGATGACTCCGAACAATTATATTATCAGCCGATTTTTGAATATTTCCTTAAATTTATATCACTCGAATATCCAAAATTACGTGAAAAGATACGGTTGCAATAATATATATCTACGGGATCCAGTGTCGAAGTTTACCGAACCCGAAACTTAAGACTTCATTGCGAATTTAAAAATTTTGTTTTGATTGTACATAAATTGCTATATGTCCGGTACGTCTCAACGAATGAGATGCAATTTGGATATGCGCTAAAAAAATGATGCATTTTCTACATTTCCAAATATATATTTGGTTTTTGCATGTAATTAATATTTTTAGGTTTATTCCTGCGAATGTAAATTTCCAAAAAATTCATTCTTAATGGATTCTTTTGTTTTGTTTATAGACAATTTTATATGTACAAATAATACCCGACGCCCTTATAGTCTCTAAAATGTGTATATGCTAAAATGAAGCCATTACTTACCAGGTAAATATTATTTGATACAGATTTTATACATTAATCGAGAACCACTATATTATGAAACAATAATATAACATACATTTTTATTAGTTAAAATCATTAACGTACTTTTGTATCCATTGAAACAATAAATACGAATGGTTACAATATAAAACAATATGTGGAATTCGTTTACGATTCGACCTTCTGTATCCAAGCTAAATTAATTTCAAATGATGTAAAATTACATTACGCATTTACTTACAGAATTTCATCCAAATCGTATGAATAGTTCACAATATATTTGCATTTATGTGAAAATATCCATTATCGAGTATCTTGCTTAAATAGCTATATCTCTGGACTGGCTTGGCAGATTGAGTTGCAATTTGGATATGATCTAAGAAATACTTTTTCTACATATCTTATAAAAATCTGTCATAATTAGATGACTTGCATAACATGTTTGTTCTTTCCGACTTTTTTTCAATAACTAAATTCTAGCATAATTTGTTGAAAAAAAATAAAATTTGTTTAAATAAATTATTTAAAAAGTATATATTTATCAATTTTATATATTCATCCCATTTCCAAAACTGTGGGTATTCTATAACTTTAAACTACTAATTTAAGCCTATACTACACATGTACATATAAAGTTTCATCGAAATCAGATGAATGGTTCATGAAATATTAGCATTTTAGTAAAGAAAGAAAGTGTGTTTTGAGCATTATATCCCCGGAACGGTAATTGATAGATAGGATGTTTTTAAAATCAGGCCATTCCGAACACCTTCACTTACTTTTTACCAAAAATTTATAAATATTCGTCGAGTAGTTTTTTTCAGAATAAAATCCCGTTCATCTGAATGAGTTTCGCAGACCGATAAATTTACAGACCAATGGACCCAAATAAAAGTTTCTCACGAAACAAAATTTTTGAAATGGGTACAAAGCAAATTTTTTTTAATCAAAAACACAATGCTTTTCATATCCTAGGTATAACTAAACATTAAAATTAGGTAAATTCTGTAAGAATCTCATCTCAACATTTATACATTAAAATCATTTTGTATTTTGATGAATACGTGAATATATTTTATAAATATTGTAAATACTTTGTAAATCATTATCATTTACTTAGTACTTATTAATCATTTATAAACTATACTCGTTTTCCAACAAAATAAACATTTTTTATCACAAATTTTGGTGTGAAATAGTCACATAAAGTAAAATATATACGTAAAGTTAATATACCTAATAACTTTAATTATTGTGAATCATTAGGCTTACTAAATAAAACATTACAACATAAATATTGTTTTATCTATCTAATTTTTGTTTTTTATTTTAGTGAAAAACTTACACTATGTAGACTTTGTTAATGTTAAAAATTGCTGCTTCCATTCATTTGTCCTATGGAAACTGTGAAAGCAATTTCTGGAAGCTGGGAACACATGCCGGTGGCGATAAATTGGTGTTCATAAGCATACCATATATAAATATACTTTTAAAAATGTGTAAATTTTCCTCTACAAAAATTGTGAAACAGTAAGATGAACGTCAATTTCCAGATTGTGGAAATTTGAAAAAAATCTTACAGGCTCCAAAATAGTAGGCTGCCAACTTTTCAGAATTTTCGTACAGGTAAATTTTTAGAAGTATATGGATATTTAATAAAGATACTTTTTTTGAGATACCTGCGAAAAATAAAACTCTCGCTCTTTTATTAAATTTTTTTCAGCGGATCTTCAAATTTTCTAGATGCCATTCCGTATCGAATCTTGATAATAATTTTCGTAGAAGTCGAACTCAGATTTTATAAAATGACACTTGTTTATTAGACTACAGATTTTAGACTGTAATTTATACATAGAGGTGAAAATTACTAGTGTATTTAATTAAGTGAGTATTTATCAAAAAAAATTTATCATTTATTATTAATTAATAAAATTGTACAATTGTTTTATAAAATCAAAACGAAATTATAGTGCTTCAATCAATTAACAAAAGTTTTGTTTGTGACTTAATTATATTACGTTGAAAGACGAATAACTACAGTTACGATATACGAGTAAATTTCTATTTGTAATATATCATCACAAAGGTAAGTTATTAAGTTTTTAAAAATGTTGATTTAATGAAATAATTTTTTTTTAACAGACAGTTTGTCTCCATTTTTAAATATTTTTCAGAAATATATTTAATTTGTTTTGTTTGTAAACATTTCAAAATTTATTTATTTTATAAAAATATTATTTAAAGAATGCAATACTGAAAAGTAGATTATAGCTTAGAAACAGCTGTCAAGTTGAAAGTCTCAAACACTTGAATATTTTGTTCTGAAATATTTAAAATACAATAGATTATAGTGATTGTAACAATATTATTTAAAAAAATTAAACAAATCAATAATAAATTGATGAACTAATTGTTAATTATGATGAACTTTATCTTCAATTATCTTTGCATACGTGATAGTTGACTGAAGTGGTTAGACAATGTTGCATTTCATTGAGAATAAAAAGGTATATTAATTTTATGTTAAACAATGATATAAAATGCATATAATTTAATTTTTTAGTAAGAATCTGACATGTAAACTTGGTACTGTAATTTATGTCATTAATATTAAAAAATTGAATCTAGATTTGTTTACATTACTTTTTCAAAAATTGTTGCATCATAACATTTGAAAATAGCTACATTTCTTATATTAGTAAAATTTTCCGTGCAATCTACTGTGGTAGATTACTAAATGTATACTGGCGCATTGATAAGTGTTTTTGATAGGGACCTATACAGGCTCTCTTAATAAAGTTAAGCTGTAATGTAATATATGTTGATAAAAAATAATGATCCAAACACTTTTGAAACTTTTTTTTTTAATTTGCTTATATGAATGTTATTTTAATAATAGAACACATAGAATAGCTTTATAAAATTGTGACCACGGATTTAAAAAAATATTGCTCAATACTTGTCGGTCACCTTAACAGTAGGGCTGTTATGGCGTTTCGTATCCGGAACCGAAACTATCGGATATCTGGAATAAAAATATATCCGTCACAGTAGCCGAATTCGAAAGAAAAGTTTCAGATAATTTCTGATGGGAGGGAGCCTAAAGTCTAAATGACATGGTGTATTTTTAAGTATTAGATAAAACTTTCAAATTAGTACCTATAATAAATACCTACTTATATGACAGACAATAGAAATAAAAAAATAGAAAAAAAGCTAAATCATTACTTATTTGTATTTTATTCTTATACAATTCCTTGAAATTCTGATATCTGTAATCAAAACTATCCAGAACCAAAGGATAATCTGAAAAAATTTCATATTCGTAAGCGTATCCGAAACCAGTATCCACAAAAAAAAACCCAAATAAAGAATTGAAATAATACTTCCTATTCTTATCCATATCCATATCCGTATCCAAAATTTTATATCCATAACGTCCTTAATTGAAAGCACAAAAAATAATAAATATTTTATATTAGCCCCCTTGGTTTTTAAATTAAATTCGTGACTTTCAAAGCTTTAATGTTATAAATTTATTAAATAATTTTGTAAATTATAATGGAGTGTAGGACGTACGTCTAGAGCAAAATAACAAAAAATAAAAAGTACGTATGCAGAAAAAATTATGTTTATTGTAATTTACTTATACCAAGTTGCCATAATCGAACATTTTTCCGGATTGTCTCAGTTTCCTCGTCTACCCATGGATAGTAATGCGAAATAGATGTCCGTTGATGTAATGATTTTCTTAATCTTTAAAGTGTTAATGGCTAACTTAATGGCTAATTTTAAAATACATAATAACTTAACTTGCTCAGAGTATTAAATTTTTTGATTTTTTGCAGCTTTTAAAATATGATCAGTTCACAAAAAGAAAAAAATGATAAAAATAAATAATCATTATTTAATAAGAAATTAAGGATATTCTTTAATAAAAAACCGTTTATATTTAAAAACGAATGAAAAAAATTTTTTGTTAAAAAATAATTTGAATCCAACAACTAAACTACTTTTGTAGTCGATGCAAAAGAATCTCATTTTAGCTGTAGGTATATAAACGATTGGCGGTTCTTTTGGGAAGTAACAGTCTTTTTCTCTAAAATAGTTGAATTTATTAAATTTAAGTATGAAATCTCGGATCTAGTAAATTGAAGGGCATTATAAGTCTCAGTGGTTATAATCGTTCTTTCATCACAATCAATAATATCATGTGCGGTCTTAAATGGTAGTCAAATTGTTAAGTACTTATTTGTTTACCTTACTATTAAAATTAATGACTTCATTTGACATATGTCAATATATGTATTGCGTAACAATATAAATACTGCTTCAACTAAATAATAACAAATTTACACCTAAAACATTAACAAATTCGTGAAAATATTGTAAAAATATTGTTTTTTATTTTTTACACTTGAACAGTTTTAAGTTCCATTAGAAATTCATCAATCAATCAATGCATACTGTAATTAAATACAAATAAATATCGAACTATTACAAACATGTCGAAGAAGGGGATAAGTTCCTATTGTGTGAACATGATAGTACAATTTAAAATAAAATAACTTAATAAAACTCAACTCAGGTAATCAAAATAATATCCGACCACGTGCAGTGTTTCTAATATTAGGATCCTTTTATTAGTAAATCCTAATGACAAAATACTGCCAAAGAAACATATTCGAATAAACGGCATGTTATTGGTATAAAAAAGGTTTTGTTTAACATATTACAACAAAATAACTGTACCATTTTGGGCGACAGGCAACAGGTTCCAATAGATCTATAAAAGAAATATGTAGAGAAATTTTTTTTACTTCAACTGAAGCGTCTTCACTTTTCGAACATTCTTTTATCAAACATTTATAAATAATAGGGAGTAAGAATTAATATGTTTTAAAAAACGAAATCTGAAATGAAGGTTACATAACTACACTGTTCACCGATATAGAAAATTTTGTTTAATCAGTCTATTTAAATAAAAAAGGATTTTGATGAGTTTAAAGATTTAGATGAAAATTAAAACTTGAATTTATCTCCATGACACTATTGCTTACGTTTAAACAAGATTAGTACAGGTAATATTATGCCATCTTAAGAAATTTGTTTATACCTGACAGTCGGAATAAACCACTTTCTCCAGATGGCATAATATTACCTGCACTAATCTCATTTAAAAACTATCGTCCGATAAACACAATATTTGAATTCATCCTAAAATGAGCAATCGAGAAATAAATTATTAATAGCTAAATTGGTCTATTTTTCTTTGAGCAGTGATTATAATAATAGAAAATAAATAATTGCACTCGTTTTTGATCAGAATCTCCTTCGAACTGGATCCTCCCATTCACATGCATCAAGATTTTATATTGATATTCTAAATTTATAACTTATTTTTTCTTAAATACTGTTGATTTTGTATTTAAAATAATATTTATTTTTTAAATGAATTTATTTTATTAAAATAATTTAACAAAAAATACTAGAATTTCATATGAAATAATTTTCAAAAATTCTGATGAGAATTTTGTATATCGATGCCTCAGTTTGAAATCTTTTTTGTTCAACTATTGAATTTGTTCAACTACTACTTATTATGCTTTTGTTTGTGTTTTCAGGTGGACAATTATTTTCCAAGATAATATATAATTAGTAATTCCAAATTCGGTATTTTTAACAAACTACTTACTAATTGATATTTTTAAATGTTATGTTTAGATTACGATGAAATATACCAGTAATATCCAAACTTGTTGATCACGTAGGTAACGAATTCGTTACCCGTTGTAACGAATATACGAAAATAATCATTAGTTGTACAACCTAATTATAATGATTCAGCTCAAATTTTGTTTTTTTCTTTTAAATAATAATTAATAAGTATTTTTAAGAGAAACATGGTATACCTACTAAATTTTCTTGCTCACCTCAAAAGGTAGAAAACCTACCTTTCAGTACCATAACTACCTACCCCACAAATATGATTTAGTGAATTATGAATATATTTTGTGAATTAATTACACATTAAATAATGAAAATTATAAAATTGGTATCTTCATATTGATTTTTTTAAGTTTATGATTCTATTAATATCTTGAAAAATTACTAAACTCAAAAAATTATTTATGTAATTTTGCAAATATTCTAGATTTTTCAGAATTTTCAGGTGCTTTTTTGAAGAAATTTAGAATAAATTTTCATTTGTGATAAAACTCTTATTATAATAGTAGAGGATCCCAAGTAAGATCGATTTTCACGAACTTACTTACCGGATAAGAATTATATTTTAGCGAATAAAATATGTTTCTGAATATTAACGATGATGGTTGCTGTAAATAAATGTTCATGGCTATATTTAATATAAAATATATAAAATAATCATATGAAGGAAAGTATGAATGCAACAGCAGGTTGTCTAATATTTTCTAGTCCTATTACCTGGTTTCGGAGTATAAATAATAAATAGGTTAGTTGATATTAGTAATTAGCACCTATCTTCCAACCACTTGAAATACATATTAAAATGAACTAAATTTTATTGCAAATACATTTGTATAGGGTTGCTTTCGAAAATCCGTTAATAAATAACAGTTACGAGACTTTAATATAAAAAAATTGCATGAAGCAAACATGTATGGCAGAGAGGCACTGCACGTACTATTTAATGTGATAGAGGGAGACGTAGTACAACAGATATACGCCTCGAAGCCACACAATTTATGAGATTGCACATTTTCCCTACTTATAGTAAAGGAAAAATTTACTAGGCAATTTTTTTTATCAATTTTTTGTAAATTAGACCAAAAAATTGCAAATTTAGCATTTATTAATCGAAAGGTCGCATAGACAGTTCATAAAAAGTCTTACAGTACAACAAGCACATTCATTTTCTTATCCTATATTGATACCTTCGTTTAATTCAGCCAAGAGTACATTGAAGCTCGCAAATGGTACATGGTAATAGTGGCGATCTATATCTTTGTGACTATTCTAATGATCTAGCCAGCCTTGTAGTTTACGAAAATATCCCTATCGCTTCGCACTATTATCAAGTCAATATTAATTTTAAAAATATTAGCGCAAAAATAAAAAGAAAGGCAAAAAAAATAGCTCAGTTCAATCTTTAAGTGTTATGAACAAAAAGAAAAAATAAATCAATTAGTAGTAAATTTACAGGCGCTTTTATACATTGCAAAAATAGGTTACGAATATAGAATATGTTCTATTGACCTAAATATCAATTGTATTTAGTCATTATTTTTATGTCATGTAAATAGATATAATATGATACTTTTATAAGTATTACTATTTGCATTAATTTTTTATAGCATTTTATATTAAAGGTGACATTAAAAATGACAAAAGGTCAATATTTTATATAACGTGAAATATTATTTTTCTTTTTAAATAAAGATGTCAAAGAAATATCATAACATCAATATTGTTTGTTGTCATTTAAAATAAAACAACGAGGCCAATTTTATTAGTGCAATTATTATTAAAAGTCAAAAAATTTTAGTTTTATTTTTATAAATTTTAAAATAATCATTTGTATCTTTTTCCTGATAGGTTAGGAAATTTAATGAAAAAATAAATATTTATCAGAACTACAGTACTACCTATTATGGCCCTTACTTTAAAACACAATAAGGGGTACAATATTTAACGGATGACTTAGACATATTCCAGATGAACATCATTCTTTGTAAAAATTTTATAAAATATTTTTGAAAGTTACTTGATGTGTGAACAAAAGCTGATAAAATTTGATTTAAAAGCTCATCTAAAAATTTAAATATTGATAAGTGTTACATAAAAACTTTTTAATTATGATAAGTGTTATATAATCACTTTATAATTATGAAGATTCTAAAAATTGAGCCCTTTTTCTTTTTTGGAGTCGTGAGAATCACTAGAAAATTTGTGAACTAATCTAATTATGAAGAAACCCTAAATTGTATTTATGCATATGAGAAATGCATTTCGGAAGTTCATTTTAAAGTACATAATTATTAAAAATGTGAAACTTAGTCCAATTTTGTTACTCAGGAGTTTTCAGGGTCGCTGAACACGAATATGAGGTCGGCGATAGCCTGTGGAGTACCTGGTGCTAGCACCGAGTGTTCTAAACATTTTCTACGGTAGTACTATGACAGTTTATAATATATTTAGACCAAATTCCTAACCTGGGGGTTTTCGAGAACCCTGAACACGAATAAGAGATCATCTGCGAGAGCGTTTAAAGTATCGGAAAGGGTGCTTTCAATATCTTTCTCTGGTGTTTTCTGAAAATTTCTTAAATTCTTAACCTAAATTCGTTACTCGGAGGTTTTTGTGGTCGCTGAACATAAATATTGAGTTACCGCCGTCTGTATTACAACTGCAGAATAATAAATTCAAATTATGTGATGGGTTAGGTCGTTGGGTCATTCTGGTAGTGCTCCAGGCTCCAGGTACTGCACCCTATAGTAACAAAATTAAACTCATGTTCACCATCTTTAATTGTCTACCTCAAAATGCACTTCCCGAAAACCTCATGAGTAATAAAATTGGACTAATTTTCACCATTTGATTGAGTTTCACATTTTTATTAATTATGTATTTCAAAATGCACTTCTGAAATACATTTTTCTTCATAATTAAATTTTATGAATTAATTTAATTTTGATTCTAGAGATTCTCACGAATCCAACGTACCAAACGGCATTTAAAACTATCTTACTACGCAAAAATCCATGACGCAAAATGAAGTTGCGTTTCGTCTTATATAGTCATTTTTTCGAAATCGCTCAGTAGATACACGGGCATGGATAAATGATATCAATATAATGGATAAATAATATGGTCATATAGCATTTTCTCAACGTTTCAACTTATAAGTATTGGAATTTAACAAAGCCTGATGATTTTTATTAATGTTTATTGTTACACTTAATATGAAAAAACTCATAATCATTGGCTAATTTATTTTATTTATTTTTAATTATAAAAAAATTTGATTATAAGATGGACGAAGAATACAGTTTTAATTCGTATTTTGGTAAATTTATAATGTATTACTTCTGTCGTATGTCATTTCAGAAATATAATAGATAGCCGGTAAAGAAAAATGATATTTTACTTCGACAGTTTTGTTGAAACTAAATTTCAGAAAATAATTGTATTTTTAAAAACCAGTTTTATGTTTTTAAAATTAACGACTCTTACATGCTAATAGGCGAGTTATTTAATTTAACAATTAAGCATTACATGCCTCGACAATTATAATTTCAAAATTTAATTACATATTAACTAGACCTATCCAATTCATTTATGGTATTGATTTACTAACAATTATATAGACTTTATAAAGTCTTTTTTGAATCATAAAAATATTTGTACCATTTTTTTGAGGTCATTCATTTCAGATATTTTCGGTATTTAAACTTAAGAGAACTCGTGTAAAAATTATTTTTTTATGCGTTTAAACTTACGAATGAGTCATAATTTAAATAATATAAAATAAAATTAATTTTTTATAGTCAAATTTTCATGTTTGCTTTAAGTCATATAACTTATGAATTAAAAAAATATCAACAAAAAAATGAATAAATTAAAAATATAGCAAATGAATTAATTAAAACATTTAAATTATAGTCATTATACTAGAGATTTATTTACATGATAGTTTATTATGGAGTTGACAAATTTGTGTATAGTTTTTTTTTGAATGAATCATGCAAACCATGGGGATTGCTGTAAAAATATTTGAATACTTTTTATGGTTTGTTTGATCTTTCTTTGGCTCAGAAAGAAAAAAACAATGGGTCAATATGAAGAGCTGGAAACTTCAACGAGAAACATAAACTAATTTTTATTCTTAAACATTATTGTGTATACTAAAAATTAGTTCACATCTTCTGAAATGTGGCTACTAAATTTTGAAAAATTCCATACGCATAGGAATACATATATTATAATGCAATTTCAAAATATGACTATAAATCCTGACATAAAGTTTGAAGAAAAATCGTTTGGAATTTTTAAAACGTAAACAAAATCATTTGTTATAACGAAAAACAAATTGTTATATTTATCAATAAAATTTAACCAAATTCTATTCTCATTATGTAGTTTTTGAACATCAAAAGTGTGGGGTTTTTTGGAAGTAGTCATAGAGTTTTAGATTTCGAAACAACTAGGAAACATAAGGAAAAAAATTCAAGATTTTTCAATTTCTTGTTTTAAACTATATAGACGTTGTACTAAATGTATATCGTATTCCCAAATATACATGAATAAGTTCTTGATATGAGTAATTTATCTATGGTCTATTTTCATCGAAATAAGTACATGTGAGACACCACGTATTGAGAAATTTTAAAAGGTGCTTACAGATTTCTAAAGGCAGACTAGAAACCCATCATGAATTTTGTCAAAATGGGATAGCATTCAAAAATTCTCTCAAAGTTTTTGTAATGTGTACTACGCGTGCTATTCCAAAAGTGTCCACACAAAATCATAACTACAGTAGCTGTATCAATTAATGAACGTCCTTTCTAGATAATATCAGAATAACATGTGTTTGGCAAAATAACTCGAACTGTTTTGTTTCATCGAATATACTTTTAGAAGTTCTATTCTAGTTATTTAACCAAGTTAGGGTACAACAAAATAAATAAACTATTCTTTAGAATTTTTTATCAAGGCCTTAATTGGGCGAATAAATTATTTCTCTTAGTGAAAATTTCTCTTATATTATATCGTTTGTCTAAATATTTCATAAATTTTTTTTTGCGAAAAATTTTTAGATTAAGGGAAGAAACATAAATATCGATCTTTTTGGATATGATTTATGAAATTAAACTATATGCTTTTGACCAAAATTGTACATAAAAATTTTTTGATTGAAAATACAAAGTTATAACGCAGGAAAATACTTAAAAATTTTTATTATTATTATTAAATTTAGTTAGTATTTGTACAGTTCACTTCAAAATAGTAGTTTCCAATAAAGCGTTGAAAGGTTAAGCATAGTTGTAACAACACTCTGCGGGTCTTTAGTCAATTAGATTTCGGCCATTATAATTTATTGTTTTTAGTGATTGAGATATCGAAATTTAAAAAATAAATAATGAAATACACTAATAATGTTTTTTACATTAAAATCCATTTTTCAGTTAATCACTTTATTCATATTTGAATCTGATTAAAATTGATTACATTATAATAAATTTGTGGACTTTCTATCACTTTAAAACAAATAATTCTTTTTTTAAAAATTAGTCTCTACTTTTTTAGTTTGGTTATTAATGCATGTTTTGGTTTTTATTATATATTTTTTAATAACATTAACTAATAAATGAAAGTATTTTAAAGTGACTGCAAAACTATGAAAGCAAATTGCGATTGCTCTTTTCGAAACTTCGAATATGTGAAACACTTTTCTTGTACTTTTTATATCGATCGTATGAATATATAATTTTATCTGAATATTGTAACAAAACCACGCAGTTGCAGCTGTCTCTTAAAGAACGAACTTAATTATCAATAAAATTAACTGATGTTCCGTTGTAGTATTTCCCAACGTTTATGGAAGTAATAATTACATAACAGAAATAAAAAAAAAAAAAAACTACAACAATTTATGAATGTAAAAATTTGAAATGATTGTTTCAAGAAGCGCAGCTTGTTGGCTTTGTTTTAAAACTTGATTCACGTTATAAACGATTCATGCCTGGATAACTCATTATAGAAATTTCAATTCTAATATAATTTATATGTGTACTTTCAAATGTGACTAAAGAGTAAAGATCCATAATTTTTGATATATTTATTATGTTCTGAAAGTTTTAAAAAAATATTCGTTAAAAAAAAAAATTGAATATTTATTCATATATACAGGAATGATTATAAATTCACTTATTTCTTTTGATACTATTTTGGTTATAGAAGAGAATGTTTGTTTTTGTTTAATTAAATTAAATTCGACTTTGTTGGATTAGAAAGAAATAATTAATACAGACCGAAATAGCAGATGGAATTGGGTAGTTTCCTAAAAAATTTGCTATTTTACACATTAAAATGTGAAACGAAATACCAATACAAAACTAAAAAATTCTATTAAAATTGATTAGAAAACTAAGAAGAAATAAGCTCTTAATAATTATTTTTCAGCTGTATCTTCAAAACAACTTTATATTTATGTAATTATTATGGAACTTTCCATGAATAACGAATATATATATCTATATATCTATATATCTATATATCTATATATCTATATATCTATATATCTATATATCTATATATATATATATCTATATATCTATATATCTATATATGTATATATGTATATATCTATATATCTATATATCTATATATCTATATATCAACACTTTTATATTAAATGAATAATTTTGAACGTCCATATTTCGCTTATTTTATGTAATTTTTAAAAATACAACTTCAGTTTCATCCTTATAGAATATTCCTTTCAATCTGCTCCACTATTTTCGTATATATTCAATTACTTGGCCAGCACATATATAACAAATTTTGAATCACGTAAATCGTATAAGTGGTTTTTGATTTTTCAAACATATTAAAAGCAAGACAGAAATGAATGTATAATTTGTAAATTTTACTCGTGGAGAATTTACATCTAAAATTTTAGAAATTTTGGGTAAGATAGCATATTGATACACTATAGCATATCGGCAATTTTTCTGTTTTTTTTTTTTTTATAATAAACTCACTTATTTAACACCAACGGAATTTAAAATTTTTTAAAAATTTTAGCACTATAGTCTTATTGATTTTTCACGTATACATTAAAGAGTTAACAGTTAGAATTTTTTATTTTCTTAATGTACATATATTTAAGAATAAACAAAGAAAATTTCATATCATTCCGGTGAATATTTTCGAAGTTACACGCAAATTTGAAATGGCGTTTCAGAGTGCTTGAAAGTACTTTTCAAACTTTAAACGCGTTTTTCTCAAAATGGTGTTTTCAAAGTCGGTGACCAACATTACTCGAAAACGGCTAAGCCGATTAGTCTCAAATTTTAACACAAGCTTCTTAAATATTTTAGTAATTAATCGAAGATTTTTTCTCACCGATAAATATTTTTTTTTATATCAACAATTTAAGGCCAAAATTTTAGTCAATAATCGATTTTTTTTTTTGAGAAACCACCATTTTGCCAAAAACATTTATTTTGCTTATTCCTTAGATTAATTACTAGATTTAACATTACTTTAACGATGACCGAACAGAAACACTAAATAATAATTACCAGCATTTTAACAGTTTTGTGATTTATTAACTTTCTAAACAACGATTCGATTCCCATCAAACTTTGCTCCAAGAATCATTACTTGAATTGATTACAAATTTCTTTTACAAGAATACGATATCGTAGCCTTTCAGTTTAGAGTAACTAACCAAATAAACGGTTATATGGTTATATAAGCTTTTCGTTACAAAAAACCATGCTGAAAAATAGTTGTACTTAAAGCACAATAAAAATGCGAGCCTTTCACATACCGGTGCACAAGATGTATATTTTGTTTTTCATGTGGTTTTCTAAAATTGGGTTTCTATCAATAGAAATAAGTATATCTTGCTAGACAATTATATAAGAAGTTAATTAAATGGCCAGAACCCTTATTTTTTGTTGTGAGTATAATATGTATACAATTTGTGAATATAATTTTAAATCACGAATATATATTTTAAAAAGAATATAAATAAATACGTAAGATTTATAGAAAAATAAAATGTCACACGAAAGTTTAAAATTTTAAGTATGCACTTATATACTAAGCAGTTACCAACCACTCCTTACAATACAAAATATTATTACCAAAAACAAAGAAAAATATAAATAAATAAATAAATATAAGTATAAATAAATTAAAGACAATAAAGTAAATGAAATAATAGAAACGAAAAGTTCCTATTTCAACACGCACTTATTACTCATTGCTATTTTTAAATTTTAAAATCTTTTAATTAAAGAATTAATTAAGTCGTTAAAAAAATTGATCAAAATGATTTTATTTATGATTGAAATAGAGTTTAAATTTATCCTTAAAAATTAATTGAATAAATTACAACTTTTTATCTGTTTATTACGTTCTTGCAAAATGTCTTTGAGCATTTCAAATTTTTCTTACTTCTGTAGATTAACAACATATAAAACAATTTATACATGTATATAGTTGATAATTCGTAGGTATTTAATCGGGCACATTTAAAATAAATTTTAGAAAATTTTACATTTGAGTATTTTTTATATAATAGATTTCTTTGGATTCAATGTTAACCGAAATTCGTACGACGTTCTGTATAAATGGTAACTTTGGAATATGTAACGTATACATGTATTTTTCGAATTACGACTCGAATCACATGCGGTTTCTAAGACAAATTAATGTTGAAAGCAGCGATTAGTTTATGTTTAGAGTTGGTTATTCTGGCATAAATTATTTTCACATTAAAATATATTATTTCTTGTCCAGATAATATGTATGTTGATAAAAGATAAATTTCAATAATAGTTTTGATACTGAAGGACACAATTTTATATTAAAAATATAAGTGACTGGCGCTCTCAAAAATTTTGACCAACTTTAAATTAATTGATATTGAACATAAAGCTGAGGTGTTAAATAATTGTGAAAAAAGTCGAAAATTAAATTTGATAGAAGAAATCAATAAACTAAACAAAAACTCAATTTTACAATTTAAATTAATAGACCTTAATAACTCCTCTTTATTAAATTTAAAAATATTAGTACCGAAAAATATTTATCAAAACTACCCACAGTTTCTTTATTCATAATAATCTTACCTACTTTCACCTATATATTTCCAATATAGAGTAAAAATTATTCAGTACTTGACGTGCACTCGTAATTTTAAAGTTCTTAGTGAAAATTATACGAAGTAAAATGTTTTCACTGTTATTTTTTATACTAAAATACCGTATTTTATTTTTGGCTTTTAAGTTTTGTATTACCCGAAATCTTCGTGGGTCTCATGCAAGATGCAGCTTATGATTGATAATATTGCATGTTTCGTTAATTTTTTTTGTAAATAAGTTAAATAAATTAGTTTGTTACATGTAAACAAAACATTGTGTTATTACATAGACAATGTCTTGTTACATACACAATACACAGACACACTATTGTAGACAGTACACACCTAATTTTTGGGTTGATTTTGTTAAATTTTTGTGGGTATAAAGTAATTTATGTTGTCTGTCTTTAAACAATGTCTCCGTGACAAAGCGACACGATTGAATTAATGGATATTTATATTTTTATCTGCAATAATTATTTAATAGAAATTATTTTAAAATAATAATAAAAATAATTTCGATGTTTGTAGAAATTGAATTTTAATAAAAACAGTTAAACACAGCTAAGCACTATCTATTATCATTTAATCTGAGATCAAATAAATAAAGCTACAATAAAATGAGCTCATATAAACAGTGGTACGAATAATGTGATATTAATGATCCTCACACTATGACTTCGTCTGAAGCAAGTTCTGAAAATGTCAAGAATTTTCCAATTTGTTACATTCTTTTATAGTTGTCAATTTGGTTAACGTTTTACTCTAAATTTAAACTATCCTGCAAGTGACGTTGTTACTAACCATTTGTACGAAATAAAAATAAAACGTAATAAAGTTACAAATCATAAAGTTTAATCATCTTAGAAATAACAGTTACATTCTTTGGATTTAAGAGATCATACAATAATGAAAATATTATATTCGTTTTAATTCCACAAGGGAAAAAAATTCATATTTTACGCCTAAATAATATTCATTTGATTCTTAAATACTTTTCAATAACTCTTGAACAGTTTCGATACCTAAGATACTCTCTCAGATTTTTGATATTCAAATAGCACAAACTAAAATTTCGTAAATTTTATGCCACTCTTGCTATAACTTTATAAATAATTAACACCTGATCATCATAGCTGAACGGGGCACACTCGTGAAAGTAATTAAAAAGATACAGTGAAGCGGGAATGAAGTAAACATTCTGTTTTCTAGAAATCGCTATTTAACGTCGCAATTTTTACGATGATTTAGTAATCTATGGATAATAACAATTTAAGTGTTGGTATATAAAATAATAAGACATTTCTGTTAGGAAATTTTTATTCTTTAATAAAAATATCGAAAAAATTAATTATGTTAATAAAATTTTAAGATTAATAATATTAATCGTTTTAATTATGGATAAAAATATATATAAAAATTTACCTTGCAAGTGAGCGGGCAACTCTAAAAAGGAGTATGGAATTTCAAGTTAGACGAATATGAAATAATAGGATGAGGGTTTTATTATGAATAACGTTGCAACGAACAAAAAACCCCAAATGACTTTTTCTTTACTGATGTCTGGGATTTTGTAATTCTTAAAATCTTGTCAATAAGTAACGCTAATACGAAACATAAATTAATTTTGAAAATTGGTAATAAATATCCACATCTCAAATCTGTACTTTTCACTCATCAAATACCTCTAAAACATTAATCAAAACAAATCTTACATAGCGTTCTACAATTTATTCTATGGTTTCACCGTAAAATGAAGGAAATTTATTGGATAGACCATTCACAATCGAAATTTCTTGTTGATTAAAACATTTTTAAGACATCTTTTTACACAATTTACAGATGTTCATACAAAAAATCATCAATACTACTAATATTGACTATTTGAATACGTCCATGATGACATCAACCCTTAATGTGATATTTATTTTTAACTATTTAAGTAGACACATAAACATGTATGTACTAATTAATATTATTAATAAAAATTGTTCATCACGATATGTCTACAAAATAATGCCTACGTGCTGTATGTACTAAAAAATAACGTAAATCATAAATATATAAAATGACCTTATTAAAATTATGTTCGTAAATGATGGTATCCCATAAACATACTTTCTAATACTAAAATAGGTCATATTAAAGAAAGTGTGAATTAGCGGTATCTGATACGATTGTTGTTTCAAGGTATCGTAATTGTGTCAAAAAAAATTTTACAATATACTATACCACACAGTTGACGAGACATCTCAATTGGCTAAGGCATTGGCTATTGTTTGGTGTATGATAAAATTATTTATACTTTTATTCTTCGAGAACTTTTATTCTTTTCTTCCGATACTTTTTTACTCTCTGGTACATCTTGGCATAGTATTATACGAAAAAAATTTTTTAAGGTTTTGGAAAATTGGCGTTTTTGTAAACGAAAATAATGGTAGTGCGAAGGATATACAAACGATTCGAGTAAAATAATGTCCAAAATTCACAGCCTTGAGGGCTGGCAAAATTTGTTTTTTTTTCCGCTCATAGAGAAAATTGGTGAATGTACAAACGAAAATAATGGATGAGCAAACGTGTGCAAACGATTCATATAAAAAAAATTACAAAAATTTGAAACTTCGGTACAAATGTTAAGTTGTTCCCCCAGTTTTATTAAAAATTTTTCTCTACATCTATGCTTGTGCAAACGAAAAAAAGTTGTGAAAACGATTGACACAAAAAAAAAATCAAATTCGACACTTGTGATGCTAATTGATCTCTTCACAAATAAGTCTAATTACTACATTTATAATTAAAATAAATTATAATAAGTAAATGCTAATTTTCATAAGTGCATTATATCGCTAAAAGAGAATTAATATTTCACTCGCTAGTAAAAGTGTATTGAAAACATATATTTAACATGTTTAGTGGGGAACATCTTTGAGAAGTATAGATATTTTAAGAGAAGGATACTTTGATTCTATACTTATATGGAGATTTTAGATTCAGTATGAGTAATATATTTGTACTTAGTATATATTTCTAAATATCTTTTAAATCAATACGTGGTCCCTCACTATTGTACGCAATATTTATAGCTTAATTTGTGGGCTCAATTTCCGCCGTCGACGCAAATTAAGATTAAATAGTTGTAAATTATTATAGTAGAACAATCTCTCTTGAAGGATATATGTATGAAGGAGACGTGCACAGTCTTTCAAACTTAATCAAAAGTTGAAATGATTTGTTAAAAACGCTTGAAACAGATTTTTTTCCAGTCTTTTCCCACCCTACTACGACTACAACCACCAAATCATACAGTTGATCTAATGATTAAAGACGGCGAGTTTAAAATTGAAATTTCAAATACTTAGAATTTCAGGTAAAAAACAAGTACTCAGAGAAAAAATATTTTTCATTTTTTGTTTTCATTCTTTCCTCTGAGTTAATCAAGTAGGCCTTACAGGTAACCAGATCGCTTCTTGAAATAATATAATTAATAAAAGTAATTAAAAAATTATAAATCTTTATCAACATTTGTTTTCTATTTATACTCAATACTTCAAGTAAATTTAACCAATATGTTATCAATAAAGGGTCTGGTATTCATTATTTTTAAACGTAAGATTTTCATATTCAACGTATTCAAACTCTAGTATACATAAAAAACACAAATATATAAATCGACCTTATTAAAATCGAGTTGGTAATTGATGGTATCCCATAAACATACTTTCTAAAACTAAATAGGTCACATAAAAAAAACAAACACACATACATACATATAGTAATAATAAGGGGTAGTTTTAATGTTTGTTATGTCTGGTGATTTGTCAGTGATTTATTAAATTGAACTCCGTATATACTTACCTTACTAAGTAAACTACCCACATTGAATGCATTCACCATGTCATAAGATCATTTTTATATTTAGGTCAATATTATACCAAATTGGTACAAATTACCTTTAACTTTTATTTTACGATAAACTAAATGTAGTGAAAGACATTTATAAAGTCATTATATCTCTATAATAATATTAAAAAGGGGAAACATTTGTATATATTTTTGTATGTTATGAATAAAGTTTAAAACTACTGAACCGATTTGAAACATTCTTTTAACGTACTGAAGTTACACCATCCCCAGGTTACATAGGCTACTTTATATCCCTGTATTCCCACGGGAACGGGAACTACGGCCATGAAACCGCGTGACGTTCGCTAGTTTATCATAAGATAAGTGAAGATAATAGCTAACCGTGTTAATTGTTAAATATTCGACATATAGCTGATTATCAATATTTGAACTATTATAATCATAAGCATTAATAAAATTCATTCAATGCTCAGTTCATATAGTTATAAATACATATATAATTGTAATATTTTATTACCTAAATTTGAGATGAACTGGTGGCGAATCTAAAGAGTTTACGAAAAAATATTCCAAACAAAAGTTGTTTGTTTAAAGACAACAAATTTTTTTACTTTTATTTTTGTTCTTTATTTTACGGTTTAAATGTGAGATCATGGATTCATTGGGCCCGATTTACTCATTTTGATAATTCACAAACTTAAACTAACTTTTAATGTCTAGAATACGCCACCAAATTCCAGCTCCCTGTTTTTTGTTACAAAATTTTGTTAATACCTTCAATATTTGCTAGCGTAACAAACTTTAAGCTGAAACTAATATACTCAAACATATTCTATATATTATTATAAAAGTTGTTAAATTGCAATAAAAAATAAAAAATAGTAATTTTAAAAGTAATGCAAAAAAAACCAGAAACTAAAAAGAAAAAAAACAACTTAAATTAATATGTATAAAGCGAAAGGTCGCTCATTTACTCGCTGATTGTTGAATCAATAGAAAAATAAAATTTTCATAATAATCATAGTCGTGGCACACTCCCACCCCCCGAAAAAGAAAAAAATATTTTTTTATCTGATTATTCAAAGAGAAAATGGGAGACCGTTCACTTTGTGTATTTTCAAATTAAGTAGTACAACTTTTTTTTAGTAAGAAGCTTTTATAATAAAACGTATTTTTCACATTTGGTAATACCGCCGTACAGTTGCCGTTGTTATATATACAGTGTGATCGCGATTATTTAGGATTCTAATGATACCTCATAAATTCAAATCAGTTCAGGTATTTATGAGTAATAGTGGAATAAATGCATTCTCATATATTATATACTCTTTATACATACATGAGATCTGAAAAAACTACTCTCTTTTTTTGGGCAGTGGCGTAATAAATAACCAATCTATCTCTGACATTATATAAATGAAAACTAATACTTTAATATTAGATGTCATTAATTATTTTGTCATCTACAAGAATCTTTTTCAAGGACTCAAATATTAAATTTTATTTTAACATGGTTAAATTTGATTCCAGTTATAACTATCAATTTTGAACATATGGCATAATATTCCAATTTGGTAGAAGTACAATATCACATTCGTTTAATTACAATTAGATAAAAAATGAGTTTCCTTTTAAAACTCAAACACAAAATCTTATATTAACCTGACCAAATTTGAAACAATGCGTAACATTAAATTATAATATTTGAAACATATGGCACAAGATTCCAATTTAGAAGAATTACACAGTCGTTTTTGAATATGATTAGATAAAATTTGGATGCACAATTTGTCTAAATATCATTAGAAAAATATTTTCTGATATTCGATTGATTTCTTTTTGTTTCAAAACCGTATAAGAATCGAAAATTAGTGAATTTTCGATTATCTTTTCTATTATCCAAATTTGATGATCAATTTGAAGATATTTTATATCATTTATAGACATTGCAAATGTAAACCGCATTCGAAATTGTAACTGTTTTAAGTCGAATTATATATCGTTCGGAATCAGAGGGTTGCGTGAAATCAAAATGTTTTTACCCTTATAGTTCTATTTCAAAATTGTTGCTTCGTCGACGTTTTACAATAATAATAACAATAATTTGTTATACGCAAGTTTGTTGCCATTACAAAGATTTGAGTGGTTAATGTAATTCTATTCGAGTTTTGAAGTTTTTACCAATCACGAAAAAATCTGTGTCTCAACATGTTATAATAGGATACTCTATTCAAAATTTAAAGCTTTCTCGTTTTTAGACTGTACCTTGATTACAAAAAACTTTCTTTGCTCTCGCTTACAATTTACCAGAAATCTTTGGTATCAATTTCAACCTATTTAATTATATATACATATATAGTTGGGTAAAAATTTCGTATGAGATTTAGTTATACTTTTATTAGGATTTTTCTTTGAAATACTACAATATGCAATTTAAAAAGCAAAATTTTTTGTTAGATGACCAATTAATTAAACTTGATTTTATTTTATTCACATTTATTTACTAAACGACTACGTTCAAAGATGTTATTTCCGACATTAACTGTAATTAGTTTTTAACTTCAAAACTAAACGCATAAAACTGTTTTTTATGATTTATATACAGTATTTGTATGAATCTTTCTCTTTTTAACTGCCTATGATATTTATTAATAATACGTCATCAGTGTTTCAATATAAACTTTTTTTTTATTGAGGATAAAATTTATGTGAAATAATCCTACCCTTATTATTTTTATACAAAACACACCTTAATATTGCGAGTAAAACGTCAATTATCGTATTATCACTTAACTAGAATAAATGTATATCGAAAAGAAAGTTATTATATTAAGCTAAAAACAATGCTATTCATATCAAATAGTATAGTTATACTTAAGTGAATACAATATTGCTTAAATGGAAAGGACTGTGCCGTTTGGCATGCGAAAGATTCAAACCACTAAAAAGATCGTATTATTGACTATTGTAGGTCAATAGAAATGCAGGTATTTTAAGTGATTGTGAAATATGAGCAAAATAGCATACTTTACATATACCAAGTGCCTGCATTGTTATCGATACTGAACCAAAATGTAAAATTTTAACATCATAAGATATGAGGAAATGGTTCGCATTTAGCTTGTATTATTAACCCGAACAAACATACATACATTTCAAATTAAATAAAGGCTTTAATTTAACTTTCGTTGAATTCAATTCGATTAATCAGCTAATCTAAGTCCAGTAGTCGTTGAATCGAAAGCTTATATCTGTTCATGTTATATAGTGTCCATGATTTTCAGTTAATTCTGTATAATATTGTACTAGTCCTCAACAATAGCATTATACATATAGTCCTTAACTGGGCTCATTGTAATTGATCAAATTTTTTCGCAGCCAATTGAAATAAACTTCTTTATGACAAATTCAAAACTTGCTTTAGCCAAATTAAAACCTAGTAAACAACTAAACATTTAGTGAAAATATATTTTACAATTTTAAATAGACATAAATGGTATAGTTGTGTGAATCCGCGATTTTTTTCGATAGGAAGGTTTTTTTAAGTAACCAGTCTGGAAAACTAGTCACAGAGGTAGTACAAAACGATGTCTAATGCTAAAAAAGAAAATACGTACTGCAATTTTGTATACAGCTCCGTTACATTTTATAATAAACTATACCTCGTAGATTTACTGTACCGTATACAAGCTATTAAATACAATTTGATTCATTCATTAAAGGAATTGTGTAAATTATACTATTTTTATTGTTTATTAAATGATAATTTAAATTGAGACACAAATACTATATGCATTTTAGTCAATTATTGTCTTGCGGGAAAAATCCAATCTCATTTTTAAATGAAAAACAGAATTAATTTACAATTGGTCGTAAATGACTTTTCGAATTTTCTTTATTTTTTTTCGAACGAAAATGCAATTTGTAAGTAAAAACAACGAGTTTCATTCACCGATAGCATAATGGTTGCAGTTCACACGCAATAGAAGTGAAACTTGAAGATAAGGGTACAAATGTAGAATTTCAGAAGTAGGGTAATTGTAGGGCTTATTTCTGATGATATTGATACCAGATTAAAATAATTATGAATTTTAACCATATGTATATTACAAACATTACACGAATTCAGTCTCCAAGTATGAATTCTCGATACAAATTGAAAATAATCAAATATTATATTATTTTAACAATACTCGTGTACAATACACCACAGTTGTTATGATGCCTTTACAAACACGTGTGTACAATATGATTAAATCTTATTCTCTTGCACACTTTATCCATGTTTAAGTCTTGTTTACTAAAATCTACGAATTGTATACAAAATTTCAAAATTATCTACAACATTATTTTTTTATCTTGTTGAAATGATACATATTTTCACTATATCGTTACGTAATATGTATAACTTTCGAATTAACTGGTACACATATGTTTGTGTGATCATAAAATGAATCTCTTTTTACTATAAATTATAGGGACAGTGATACAAACATTATTATTACTACAAATAATGAATTGTTTAGGAGGTGAAAAAAAAGGTTTTTCTATACTAATTTATGAATGTTATAAATACATTTAAGTTTTGATTTCTGTTTATTGGTTATTATTTCAATATAAATTCACCAATTTTGGTAACCATAAAGAAATGCAATAAATTTAGTAAATGGGAAAACAATAATAGTTATTATTAACTATCACACGTTTTTATTCAAAATTATTATGTGTTGTACATATTTAAAAAATCACTCGTTATAAAAACGGCTGCAATTAATAATTTAAACACACGTTTAATATTTTACAAATAAATTATCTGCAAAGATGGATCTAGACAAAAATTATCAATCAAATAAGAACTATACAGTTGCTTTATTATAACACCACTAATCGCAAAAAATTGTAGTTAAGCGCAAAAGTAAAAAATGCTTTAGACGCATAAATGATTAAAGTGATCAAAATTATTGTGGAAGTTTATTATGGAGGTAGCCACTTGTAAGTTGCTTTAGAAGTTCTTGTTGATATTTCGACTCTTCCCTTTTCTGTTGTAAGATATTACCTACATCATTTAGATTAGTATTTTTTACCTCTTGGTATTATATATTAAGAAGCAATAGAGAAAGTTTCATAAATGTAAAAATAAGATCATTTATAGTACCATAAATGAGAAAATAAGTCATCAAATTCCAATCCAAAAAGGCATTTAAAACGAATGAGTACAAAAACTGTACCTAATTTTTTTGACGACTAAGTTGAGTTTTGATTTTGAATCGTCAAAACTGCCGCCTTATTTCTGAGAATAAAAGCTCAATTTTCGAATTAAGATTTTTTATTATTTTATCATTTATGATTTGCAGAAAAATCTTTCTGATTTTTTCAGTGAATTCGATTAACATTTCTGTATGAAATAGATGATTTTATTTTTTTGTCTCTTTTCATAATTCATATTGTAAGTTAATAAAGCATTGTTTCATATTTCGGTAATTAATTACCTACATAGCTTATTTCATAGAAAAAACTTACATATAAAAACCAAAATAACAGTCGTTAGAATTCATTCGAAAAAGCTCGTTTAAACCTTCGAGGATAAATAATACTTATAAAATTAGTTTCTATACAAAATCTAGAATAAAGTTCATATTAAATGCCATGTTTTGTACTGATAATAAATTTCTATCAAGTTTCTAACGAAAAGTGCTTTATGGCACTTCGACGGATAGCAGACACACTTATTCTGCCGAATCATGGCATTGAATTCTGCTGTGCTTGTGAATTATTATTAAGCACAACCCCTTCTAAAATATGCTACGTGTTTTATAAATGTCTCTAAATATACAAATAACCAGTCAATTAAATTAAAAATATTTTACCCCTTAAAAAACCTACTCTTTTTTATTTGCTTTTTTTTGAATAATTGAAGCTACTACCTCTTGTTGATTAGTTGGAGCTATCGTCCAAGGGTTGACGATGTAGTAAGTGAAGTTGAATTGTAAACCACATTTTATCAATATTGTGACTCTAGTAACAAGAGCTGGGAAACTTATCGGTATAATAATACATTACAAATAAAAAATTTATTGATAAGTTTATGGTAGGGGAGTTCAAAGGGAGCTTTTGAATTTACTCGATCGCGTCAATTTAAGACATGGGACATACCTTACCCCTTATTACCTCTTCCGAATTTTCTATATGTAAAGAGTAGTCGATCAGGTTAGTAAAATAATCGATAGTTAATGGTTGGTTGATTACCTGCTGAAAAGTGTACATTTTACTATTCTGGATTACCTGCTTAAAAGTGTACATCTTAATCTGAAGTTTTAAGAGTGACGTAAGACATAGGATGGTTACAAACTTCCAAAAAGAGCATGACATAGGGGGGAAGGAGGGTCGCAAAAATACAGAAACACATCCCACCTGGACATTTTCGAGCGTAGTGGAGTTTTGTGTTATTTTGAAAGAAATAATGCAAGAAAACAAAAAAACCAATTATTTAGTGATTCTAGCGTAACGCAAGGGGGCAGGAGTCACAAACTTACAAAAAAAAGGCACTCCAATTATTCTCGTGCGTGTTTGAAATATTTCTTATTTTAAAATGGCAAACTAATATTACATATATACTACCACCCCCACTCCCCATTCGGGAAGTTTGCAGAGTTTAGTCAATTTTTTCTTAGTTACTTACACTATTAACTATAATTTGCGACCACTTGTATACTGCTATAAATTTATTTTCTATTACGGTAATTATAACAGTTGGGCACTGGTCAAAAACAAATCTATTAATATTTACAATCATTATTTTCCAAAGTACAATTTGAAATTATTTGTGTATACGTAAATTATAAATGTTATAATCATTTATTTTAAATTAATTTAAGCATTCCAGAGATAATATAATTCAATTTGTCACCATATTTGTAATAAAAGTGTTTTCAATTTCCTATAGTATAAACCTGAAGACCACCTATGTATTACTTATCAGCAGGATACATCAAATAGAAAACAAATACATTGTCGCAGAAAATAATCGATTCTGATGATTTGTCCTACATTCTAGTTGTTCTAGAAAAATTGTTCCTTCCTATAGCAACAATACACAGACATGGAAAAACACATCAATTATTTGTCACCATCAAAAATAAATTATAAAATTAAATACGTATGATAGTTTGCGAAATTATAAGCATAGTAATTCATTGGTTAGTTTTCGAAAAAATTTGCGGGAAATTTGGTATTTCAATTTAAAATTTCAAATCTGATTAAATCTTTAAAATACATCAGCCATATTTTAATGTTCATTTAATTTAATATAAAGCTTTCGTTGTATAGGAATAGGGTCGGGTCTACTTTTTTGTCGTCCGGAACAAAAGTAGCGCCAGCTCACGTCTACAAATCACAAGATACCTATCAAATATATAATTTTCCCAGCCATCTACTACTGATTGGCGTCTGCATCCTCTGCCCTCTCCCTAGTTGCTTTATAGAAAACCTTAAAATTTCATTCGACTCAAATCAAAATTTTTTTTATCGTTCCCATTAATTTATATTACACATAGTTTTTCTTGTTGCATGAATCTTCTAACAATTTATGCGAAAAAAATTTTGAACTTTAATTCCGCAAATTCTAGTCAAGTATATAGTCAAATTCAAAATAAAAAAATACACCGGGCTGAATCTTCATCTTTATTATTATATATTGATGTGTTCTAAGGTCTTTATCGGATACAATTTTTTTATTTTAATAAGTAAAACATGTATTTTAAACCAAAAAAATTATCCATAAAAAAAATTCACCAATTAACCAAAAAGCATTCAGGTCGGTGCATTTTTTTTTTCTTTTTCTTTGATTTAACATGTTTTTATTATATTTTAATCACGGCAATTAAGTGCTCACTTTCGTGTTAATTAATTATTATTTGAATAACATGGATTTTTATAATATTATGTATAACGCTAATAGCTCTTTTTTGTATCTTAAAAAAAAAACCAATGGGTTTGAAGTACGAAAATACGAAAAATAATATGTCATTATTTTTCTCATTTGTTCAAAAATGACTGACAAATTTTTAATATGTACCCAAATAGTGTTTTAAGGTTTTTTTATGTTGATTATCTGGTGTGACGCTGTGGCGCTTTACCGTTATATTCTTTGTAAAATCGTAGGAGCTTTTTCCAAGAAAAACGTATAAAACTTTAAAACTTCTAAATTAAAGTGGGCAGTAGTCCGATTTCGAGCCATGGCCTCACGGAACAACTATAAGAAATATGAAGACAAAGTTCCAAGTTTGATGACAAGAATAAGTGTTCGACACGATAATGCTGTCACCCGCACACGATCTTGATTTTTCGAATAGAATTAATAGAACTGAGGCTAGCGACAAGCATAGGAAGAAAATTAAAAAAAAAAATACATATAAGATCTATATAAAAAAAAAAAAAATAAAAAAAAAAAACAAACACGTAAAATTGAGTCACTACAAAATTGTTTCGAGCAATACTTTCTCAACAAAGTAATGAATTAAAACATAAACTTGATTTTCAAAAACTTAAATTAAATTCAGAAAATGATATATATATATAAGCTTTACGGTTGACTATTGTTGAGTTCACGTTGAACAGAGTTGGATTGGGTTGAGATTGAATATTTCAAAAATTTGCAAACAATCATTCAAATATTATGAAATATGAATATTTTTTTGGAGTCATTTGTGCACGAAAATTAAAAGAATTAAATACATTATTTATGTATTTTGCGTTTTAGACTGACAGTGATTTTAATATAAGCGTGCTAAAGTATTCCTGATTTCCCAGTACTACATATATATTTTATTTCTTAATTTTTTGTTTGTTTGTTTATTTAACTTAGTATCATCGTTTGACCTTTCCAAGATAATCCACATAAAATTAAATTAAAAATATTTGCAAAATTAGTATTCATTATATGGAGAGACAGTAAATGTTTTCATATCCGCAATTTGATTGGGACCAAATATGTGTGATAAAATTTAATAATTTATTTTTAATTTAATCTTTTAGTGTGAAATATTTTGTTAAATTATTCGTGTTAACTTCTTCCAATCTTAAAAAATAATAAAATATTTTTAATAACTAGTTTAAATTTGAATCTAACGTGAAGGACCATTAACGACAACATGTAAATTTGTATAATTTGACATTTCTCTTATTCAACACTTAAAATCAGCTTGTTTTTAGAAGATTTAATAACAATTGTGATTTTGTTACTAATCATCGTAATTACAAGTTATAAAACTAATTACACTTCAGCCTTTGGCTTCTCACCTCTCAAATAAGCGACAAAATGTGTAATTCTGCAGTGATAATTAGACTGTAATATAAAAAAGTGTACGCCTTCAAAGCGGCCACAGTAAAAAAGTTTTGAGTCATTAGTATCCAAAATATACAAAATATGTAAAAAAAATTAAGAACGTAAAATTGTCTATAAAAAGTAACTTCAATTCAGTTCAATTTTCGTATTAATAAAAATCTGTTGAATATTTTTAAAAACATTTCAAACATTAATTGTTTCACAATAAATAATTGGTTTTTGGAACCAATGTTGATAGTTTTTTAGTATTGCAGAATTCATATGTCATTAGAAATAAACAACATAATAACGTTAATTGCATTTATAATACATATAGCCGTTACTCATCCGCTTCATTTATCAATTCTTACTTTATAAAACAAAAGTTTTGTATAATGATAAATTCGTCTGTTTACAAAGTTTTTTTTAAATCTATTTGTTTGGTTATTAGACCGGAATCAAATCTGCGAAGCTATATTTGATACAATTCTAATCCATGTAAAAAAAAAAGTAGAAAGTAAAAAAAAAAATATATCTGTTTCAAACAAATTTTTCTATAACAGCTAAAAGTGTTTAAAATATCCGGTATATTTTTGAGAATCACACTTTGAACTATTTTGAATTATTTACAATAATCAAATACTCTAAATACATAGTTTGTTTATGAACCGATTAGCTGATTGGCTAATCCCCACAATGGTTCTAACAGATCCATAGGATATAACACATCTTACGCTGCCTAGGGTGGCATAAGAAGATGAACGGCATAAAAACAATGATATAGATGTATGAATTTGTTCTGGAGTTATGGAGAATGTTTCGTTTTGAAATAATGTTTCAAACAAAAATTTTTTGTTTTTAAAAATCAATTTTTCTGCTTTTGAACTTTTTATCTATTCTATCTTTAATGACTTAAAAGGTGGGTCATGGATTCAAGGGTTCCAAATGATCAATTTTTGTCTTGGTATCTTTCTTCAGTATTTATTGGTGTTACAAACTTTAGACTAAACTTAATATCCTGTTAAATATTTAATCCGTATACATATCGCCTATAAAAATTAAATGAACAAATTGTGTTTTTAGAAGCGGAAAACTTGAAATTAAAATAAAACACACAAAAATGATTTTTTAGCTTTGTTTTAAATTTTTTAGAATAAAATGAAAAAAATTACAATTAAAATATAAAAAAAAAATTTTCGTTAAAAATGAAGTTTGCATTGTTGGTAGATAAAAATTTTACGTTCTTATCAAGTTTTTTTTATTGTATATATTTTCGGATATATTTATACCGACTGCGTTATTAACACTAAAAACTATTTTCTATATGATTCCAATTATTAAATATTATTTCCACAACTTTCAGATGTTTTCTTTTTCCGTGAGATATATGAGGCAAATTGTTTTAATAAGAATGTTTTTCAATAAGAATACAAAGAGAGGCAAATGATAATAAATCGGGATGTCTGTCTAAGTCTTACACTTTTGAAGAAAATAGTAGTGCATAGCTTCAATTAATTATTTTATGCTTTAAATTTTAGAGAAATAACTATTATCCTATTACCAGTAAACGAGTCCAATACTTCGTTACGAATAATCAGGTATTGTTATCGGCCTTTTAAATTTTAAATGAATCGATTTATCACTTATTTTTAATGTAACTGAAAATTGTAGTTGTTTCATTATTTTATAAATTTACAACAGTGATTGTACATCCTTAAGTATGCACAAAACTAGATAAACAAAATACATAAACATTCGCAATGTCGTTTTAGCTACTAATAAAAAAACTGAGTTGATTGGATAGATGAATTCCATATAAAAACATGTACTTCCATTAATATTGCGTGATAAACATAAAACTTACCATCGACATTAAACAGACATTTCGACGCGTGGTGTACGCCGCGACGCTTTATTTTAATTCCGTTCAGTAATACTACAGTATTCATTGAATTCATATCTCTAAATTAAATTTGTATAAAACACATTTCTACAGTTTTTAAATTGTGTATAAATTCATTAGTGTTTTATTAGTGGTTTAATTAATTTCAACAGAACAATGAATAAACGGAAGGATCCAGGTAGATTATTTTATTAATTTATATTTATTTATTTACAATTTGGTTTATATTGTGATAGTTTTAATTTAGTAACTAGTTTATTTACTTTTCGAAATATTATAATCATGTTTTTATGAAACAAATACTTGCTGGCATCGTTTCAATTTTCAATTGTCGAGAAACATTTTTCATTACTGAGGTGTGATAAAAATTGTTATTAATGTTTTTTTTTTGTACGGATGGAATTTCATTTCCTTATTAATTGATAAAAATGATTTATTTTAATTTTGTTTTTTGCATTTTTTTATCATAATTACAATTTTAATACATTATTTAAATATATAGTATTTTTTAAAGTCATGATCAGTGTAAACTCTGCAAGAGTTATAGATTTTTCAAATTCGTACAGGCAATTCCAAAAATAATTGAAATTGGAATACATACTAGAGTTTTTGAGAGTTATATATTTATGTATTAAATTTATTTTAGATAAAGTAATTAGAGAAGTAAGTTTCTTCGTGAAAAATATTTTTTTCCTTCTAGAATAGTATGCGAAAATTTTAAGTTTTTTTCATTTGTTTTAAAATATAACAACCATGAGAAAAAGTCTTTTTTTAAATATCATTCCTGTGAGATATATATTTAAATGAGTATATCAGTGTTCACGGAGGAGACATTTTAATAAGCAGTGGTTAAAATTAGTCTAGGTCAAGTTATCTTTTAACATGATCAATAGTGACAGTAAAAGTCCAAGATTCTTGTCCAAAGTCAAAGATTTCTAAGAAACAAGATTTAGAATAAAATTTTGGGTAAATTATCAGAAATTGAATGAATGAATTTTTGCCAAAATATTTAGATTCTCAATTAAAATGTTGTAAAACGTCATGTGGAGATTACTTTTTTGTGTTTGTATTTATGGTATTATGTATTTCTGGAGATCATTTGCTGGATTATATAAGGCAATAATAAAAGTACTCAAATACGTAATACTTACCATAAAAGTGTAATAAATTGATTATTAATAGATTCCACAATTAAAATCTGTAGAAATTAGGACTCCGATAGAATTACACCCAAGTGGTTACAGTAGAATACTTTAAAGTTCTATTTACAGGTATTCCTATTCTTTTTTATTAACCGCCATTTTGACTCCACTTTAAGAACTGCTATAGTTTGACATTAACATAATCAGACAAATTTATGAATTTTTTTTAATGAAATTTATTATTAATATTTAAATTTTAAAACTTTGAAGGTTTACACTTTTCGATAAGACAATTACAGCGTATGTAATATTCGCCTTTGTTACTCTTCTTTAACAACTATCTTTATATAGGAATACTCATAAATATTGGGTCTTAGTAACAGAAAGTTTTTGCCGAAAATTTTACTATGGTGTATTTCATTGTTATTCCGCGTTTTACATCAATTAAAATACAAAAGACCACATATGCGCTTCTAGAATTGATAATTAATAAGATATATGTATTAAAATTGTCATTGCTAGGTAAGTAAATATTGGAATTCTTAGAACAGATTGTTAATAAAAAAACACAGTTTTTAATAAAAAAATAGAAAAAAAATTTCATATGCACAAAAAAATTACTAATCTTATCCCTAAGTACTTAATGATAAGCCTAATTAATTAACCTTTTAAACATCCTCAATGTCAGTTTAGAACTGACTGTTAAAACCCATACGATTTGACAAAACGAAAAAGCTTTATGGATTTGATTAATCTGAACTTAACTCTACATCCATAGTGTTGATGAGTTTGCCAATTGGTATAACGTATTAATAAAATTAAAAGATTATTTTTAGGCCTCATGAAATTTCTTAAGCTTTGAGAAGAAACTTTTAAAATGAATTTTTGAGTTAAAGGAAGTTCATACAGGTTATGACTAATATAAACTTGTTACATTGTATAAATAATTTTCATTTTTCAAAGAATTATCGAACATTGTTTACATCAGTATATTATTTTAAATATATTTTCAAGGCTATTATTCTTTAAATGTTTATTTGTTATATATTTTTTACACTTTCCTAATTATAATAGTTTTAAAATTTATTAATAGTTCATACATTAAAATCATTTTATAAAGTAATTTAAAATAACTACAATTTATAAAAATGCAGAAAAAAATATTCAATGGTGATATTCGAATTTCAATCTAAATCAAATTTGAATATCAGTTATTTGAAACAAAATATTTTAAGAATGAGTTCTTATTTGTAGAACTGAAATCCAAATTCTTAGACATGCGTTTAAATATCTTTGGTCTTTTGCAAATATTGAATATTTGCACGTGACTTCCTTCTATTATTTGCAAAATTTTTAAGTAAAGTAAATTTTTCTCATTATCGTCATTACGTATACGTCATAAATACATGAAAGTGATTTATAATGTTTTATTATTCTAACAACATTCCATGGGATTTATAAAATATTGAATCAAATTAAGACTCCAAAGAGACAATGTTAATAGATTTCGTTAATTTTAAAAAATAATGTATACATCTCAAAAAAGGAATTCATTTTAATTAGAATATTAATTTGAGAAATATAAAATAAATTTTAGAATTACTTATATGCAAATTCTATTTCTTTACCTTTCCCTTGTATACTTTTTTAACGGACGCCGATCGTGTCTCCAAAACATATTTGAAAAATTTTAAAGTTGTAAAAATTCAAAAATAACGTTGTAAGTAAATATCTCCTCGTCCAATCAATGTTCATTTCTTAGAACATTAACAGTAATTCAATTTTTTTAATACGAACAGAACAAATTAATTGACAATAAGAGCAAATCCAACGGTATTGAACGAGATTAGAAATTACATCATAGCAAACACAAATTAATCATTTGTTAAAAAACGTCCTTATACTTTAAATAGTTACAAGATAATGTTTACGTAAAATATTTTGTACAATTATATCAATAATGTTTGGTTTATTTCACCTAAAAATTATTTATAGATTTTATGATTTAATTTTCAATTTCCTTGAAATATATATAATTTTTTGTACTGTATTATATAATAGAGAAAAAAATATGCATTCAATAGTAATAAAAACAAATAAATTAGAAAAATATTTTTATAACAAGAAAATAATTTTATTGCTAAAAAATTTTATGAAAAATCAATGTGTTTATGATGTTTGCAGCTGTTCTTTTTTATTTGTTTTATGAATTATTAACAACTTATTGGCAAAATATATATCTTTTATTATTGACAATATTCGTAAAAGGTCAATAAATGTAAAAACTAAAAGATTAGTAGTAGTATGTCGTTCTGATTCCTTTTTTAATTTGAAAATGCTATGACGCCATGATAGATTTTAATTTCATTTTTTACAGCAATATTTATACACAAGAAAAATTAGTAGAATATGAGAACATGTATGCATTTAAACTTTGAAAGTCAGCTTTTTATTCTCACACGGTGCAATCTATAAATGAATAAGCCATTTCAAGCACAAGGTTCAGTCCGTTTTTCATTCTTGTACAGAACCATTCTTGTAAATTCTATAAATGTTAAAATTAATATTTCTACTGTTCTTTGGAAGAAGTAATCCTTCTTTAAAGGACCAATTTAAGTTGTACATACTGCCTATCACAAGTCAATTAGGAAAATGTGTGGTAGCGATTGGTTTGGTATTTGATTATTGTGCGTTTCTCCATGATCTGTCATTTATCTAATAAAACGGTGATATAGTTAAGATAAGAATGATACGTCTTTGAGGCCTTTTATCCCAGATTTTACACTTACCATGTACGAGATATTAGGAAGCTAAAAACATCATTTTCAGAAAATAAGTTAACGGTGAACTATTCAGTACTAATTATGAACTTGCACCTCAAAAATTAAAAGAGATAGTGAGTTGAAATTTGGTATGAAAGATGAAAAATGACAGAAAAGTTTGTTTTTTTAATAGAAACAACTTTTGTTTGAGACATTTTTCTACTACTTACATCTGCCACAATTCGAACTCAAATTTAGCATATAAGCCCATATATTTGCAAATTATATTATTGTCATATATTGTATTTATAATTTTCTGAACTGCATATTTACAGTATTTTATTTATGCCAATAATTAAAAAAAATTCATACAATGATACTGAACTCTATGGCGAGTATCGAAACAACAAATACTGTTATTTGTTATTTCCACTTGTTGTATACGTATTTATAACTGTATTGAATGGATATATAGTAGTATTTTATGAATGCTAATGATTAAAAAGAACTTTAACATTGATTCTCAACAATATCTCCAGTAGATCTAAGTTTCGATATCCATATATAAATTGTAAGCTTTGAATCCTTATATGGTTTAAATTCAAAAAAGTCACCACGATGCCCGAATTGGCATTGGGATGAACAGATTAGAGCTGACTAATAACTAATTAAATATATAAATATTATAAAACAAAAACCATATTTTTTTTAAATCTGAGTTTTGTTTACGAAATGCATAAAATCCGTGATGAGATCATTAATTATCATTGTTGTATAAAAAAAAAATGGTGCATGTTAAACCAAACAAAATTAATTTTAAGAAAAAAATTAATAACTAATATTTTTATAAAAAAATTTTGATTACGGTAAGAAAAACAACTAATTAAGACAAGAAATCAAACTAATTAATTAAATAAATGAGTAAATCATTAATTATAAATCAGTAATCAATTTATTTATTTTGATTTTCCCATTTTTTTTTTGTATTGCAAATGGACTAAATATTATGACATAAAATTTGATTTTTATTACAGTTCATTAAAATTTTATTATGTCAAATGTAATAAACTTTTAACTAGGACTTTCCTGATGTTTTATAACAAGTTGTAATATATAATGTCTTGTTTACTAACTACAGGAAAAAAAAGGGTAAACGATGAATCAGTGGCCTGTAACACTGAAACAACTGCAAAATTCCACATTAATTTATTTAGTCTAGTAAACATAAGTACATTAGAAAAAGGGATGTAAGATAATTAATTTTAGAAAAGCCTATAAATAATCCAGTCAAAGATGTGACAAATAAATTAAGGTCGAAACAGCTCATATTTTTGTAAATATTTTGTAACATGATTCTTATTTCAATTTTATTAAATATCATTAATTATCTACCATACTGCGTGATTACTTCCAGCCCCTCAAAATGCTGACTTTACAATGCTACAGTGACGGAAAACAAGATTATATAAGCAAGATAATGAATTATGTAGTGTCCAGCTTATCACTAATTAAAAACAAAAAATTGCAATTAGCCATCGTACCCGTAACTCGAATGACTCCCAAAACATTTAAAGTATTTATTAAAATTAAATTAAAAATTTTAACACATAGCTTTGGAAACTATGAAAATATCTCATTGTAGAATAAAAAGTGAGAATACTGAAATTCACTATATTTTATTAACAAATAGAAAACTAATTTCATATTTACAGAAAAATAATAGGTAGTGGAGAAAACATTTTGTTTTTTTCGAAAGTATAGAAAATTAATAATGTTAATCCTAGATTCATGATAACGCTCTCAATGTCAGTTTAGAATTGAATCATCCAAAAATTGATTATATCTGATAAAAATATCCTTTATAGTTCAACCCAGAGTTCAACTGATAATAGGCTGCAGGTTCAGTTTTTTATATTTGATTCTATTATGTTTTTTTTCTTATTGAAACAATCAGAAAGCTCAATTTTCTAAATGGAATGACCCCAAAAATTAATCAACATCTTGCACCTTAGGGTACACCATCGAACTCAAGGGAGGACCATGATAGAGAGATATGGCTTTTTCTACTTTTTGAGAATTTTCTAATAAATTACGTTACATATGTTTCTAATTATATTGAATCATGAAAGAATGATAACTTCAAACGATAAGTACCCCATCTTACTCCTCTCTACTCATACATAAAGAACACGTTAGTAACAGTATTGTAAATATATTTTATGGTTTCTTCGATTATAATTTTTGTACTTGTCAATTTTTGTCTTTTGTAACATCTTCGACCTGACTAAAAAATGTGTATAATACAAGTTTTTTGAACTCACATATCTTCCTTAGAATATAGAATATAATCTTAAATATATGATAATTTTTTACTGAATTATTTGTTAATGAAAAACTGTAAAAAGTTTTTTGGTTTTCAATTCACTCCTCTATCGGTTTAAGCAAATTCAAAATTTTAAATTTAAAAAAATATAGTTTATAGTTTGATTAATAAAACTCTGTTTGTATGCGAGTGAAGAGATAAAAATAGCTTCTTGAAAATAATTATAGCCCTTGAACCGTTTTTTTACGGATGATTTTAAAAATGTACTAACAAGAAATAATTTAATATTATGTCATTATTGAACGGCAAAATAATGATTTCAAAATCTCCATATTTTACCAATTAATATAGGCTATGGCCGTATAGCCGCAGAGTATAAAACTTCAATAGATTAATTACATGAACCATTTTTGATATATGCATACTATTTCTATAGATCTAAAGGTCGATACCATGAAACACAGTTCAATTTTGCCACATGCATGTTACTTTAAATAAAAGTCTAGTGTCGACCAGTCTCAGTTGCCCGTTATGTGTATGTCTGGGCAAATTTAATAATTTCCGAGGTGTTGACGTTAAGTATACATTTTGATTTCAATTATCGAAACATATCTTTTGTTAAAAATTTGATTCATTTATCTTATAATAAAACAAGTGAAGATAACAACTAACTGAGTTAATTGCTTAAATAATCGACATATTACTATAAATATCCAGCCTATACAGTTATAAATACATGTATAATTATAATGTATTGTAATTACCTATATGTGTTTGAGCTAAAATTGTGGCGAATCCAAACATTTTAGGAAAAAATATTTCAAATAAAACTTTTTTTCTATCTTTTTTAGTTTAAAATTTGGGTCAACAATCACCAAGTGGATCGATTTTACTCATTCACGAAACTTAAACTCACTTTTAATGTGTAGAACTCTATATTTTAGTTATTCTGATGCCGGACAGACGGGCAGGCAACTGGAAATGCACTAATTAGGAGTTTCTATGAACACCTATACCAAAATTTTGCTATCGCGTTCAATATTAGGTAATGTTATAATCGTTAGACTAAAAATAATACACTCTAGGCATATTGTATAAATGTCCGGTGTAATAAGATGGCGCTCGAAAGCGGAAGTAACATAGGACTATTATACGGCTGGTTCTCGATATATTCAAATAATGTTCATTATGATGATTCTGTTAAATTACAAGAAATAAAGGTGGAGATTAAATAAATTATGCTTAATCAGAACTTCATAATATTAGAAACATTAACGTAATAATGCTGTAATATCCTAATTAACCTAATTTTCTTGTTAGGTTTTGAATAGCTTGGATAGTTTGATGTATTTCTGACATAGATCGCATTATGTAAGTCCTCCATCCTGCCTCCAGTGATTTACAAAAAAATCAGTTAAAGTCAAAAAGCATGAGCATATATCAATACTTCGTTTGTTGTTCATAGTTCATGGTATAAATATTCAAGGGTCAGTTACCTTATTAAAGGTACCCACACACAATATTTATTAACCCATCGTATTTAACGGTATACAGGTTTTATTGCAATAGATAGAATTAAAATTTTTTAATTTCTGCTGATAAGTATAAAAAAACTTCTCAATAATATAAATAAAAAATATATCATACATACTCTATCATTTTTGCTAATTAGAGCAGGATCTGGAGACACTAGAGTATACAAAATCCAATCACTGTATTCTGTCAATTGCAATGTATGTGGAGTCATTTTAATTATTGGATTTATATAAAATGGCAACATAAACATTCTTGAACTGCAAGCGATTTAAAATCGAAAAAAAAACTTCATTTTTAAATATGGTTTACTCGGCTTGAATTGGATATATTTTAATTTCCGTATTTAAAAAATAACTATAAAGCGTGATATTTTCATGACATCTTTTATTGCACGAAAACGAAGCATTTTTAGAAAAACGAAAAGGTTCTAAGAGTGTTTATTTTTGTTCAATATATAATAGATATAACATTGTTGAACTCTTGTGATTGATATTAGGACAAAATAACTCGGCCAAAGGCAGACAAACATTAACAACTCCGGTCCAAAAACCACTCGTCGCAAAACAACTCGCCGCAGAAAAAATGGTGTTTGAATGATGAAATTAGCTGGATAATCATAAGTTGAACACTTGGTTCAAAAAATTCAAACCATATTCCAAATATCACTTGTATAGTTTAATCACAGGTTGAACATAAGGGCTAAAAACCCCCAAACCTATACTTCCTCGACCCAAAACAAAAAGTTAGTAGTTCTTTATAAAGTTGAACGTAAACGTCAAAATAACACTCAGGCAATTTAATCACAGGTTATACGTAGGAGCCAAAAAAACAGCAGATCCGTATTAGCTGGATCTCGAATATCACTTTGGTATTTTAATCACAGGGTGGGAATAAGAGAAAAAAAAATACGCATACCTGTACTAACTTGACCTCAAGTATCATCTAGGTGGTTTAATTCCATAAAAATGGAGGCCAAAAAACACCCTGGCCCATACTATCTCGACCCCAAAAATCACCTGAATATTTTAATCACAGCTGTAACATAATTAATAATTTATCAACACAAACAGATCTTACATATAATTATATATCTTTAACATTACAACCAGACATTTCTGTTCAATAGTGGAGTTATTTTTTTTTGAAGTTATTTTTGCTACGAGTGACTTTTGGCGACGTTATTTTTACATTGAGTTGATTTTCCAGAATAATTTCTACCGAGTTATTTAGGCGGACTGCCCTCGAGTTATTTTTGACGAGCTCCTTTGTGATTATTTCCAACATTTTTCGTGTTATATCTATCTCGAAGTTTTTTCGAAAAAATCTAAATAATTCGATAGTATTTTTTTTAATGTATTTTGTCCAAAAATAGTAAATAATTTTTGAAAAATAGCGTGCTTTGAGTTTTTTTTCAATTTTAAACTGATTATAATTCGAAAACGGAAGTTCAAAATCATTTAATTTTGTGAAACAGTCATCAAAAAATATTGACAAAAATTGATCCGGTACCATCCGGAACCTTATTATTTGACCGTATTCATAGCACAACTGCATTAGCAGACTACGGTACTCGTTGTTTCAATAGAATAACAGAAGTGCAAATGAATGTATACAAACGATATTTCTATGAACATTCTCTTCATAAATAATGAAATATTTTTAATCTGAACTTTTTTGCTTCAATTAGTTGTCAACTCGTCATCAATCAGTTAATTAAAAATGACTGATGTTTACCGATTAAAACAAGTTTAATTTGTTTTATATTAATAACATTATTGTATAATAAATATTGTCTTTATAAATTATAATGAATTTCTAATTTGTATTGGCATTGGATAATTGATGACTTAAATTCGAAATATAACTCTAACCACATGCTATTATAGAACGAGACAATCATAAAGATATCGTTTGTTAGAGGCCGTATTTTCCCCTATTTTGTTAGCTAGTTAGTTAAATTAGTTATTATAATTAGTTACTACTGCCTTAAGAATATTCAATTAATATTTAAAACTATTAGTAAAAGAATCCAAAAAAAAAAATTTTAATCAAAATTCTGGTGCAATTATCAAATAAATTTTAAGATATTACCGGGTTAATGTTCTGCGTGATTCTAATTTTTTTGTGGCTCTTTTACTTTTTCCTCAATAATGGATCCAACGATCTTCTACAAACTTAGTATAAATTTTTTAATCTCTACAACTTTTATTTCAAAATTTCTCTGGGAACCGTATCACGAATTTACGTATTGACCTATTTAGGAGTCAACTCCTAAAATACTGAACCGATTTTAAACAAATTTTTTTTTAAAAGGCGTGATTTGTTCCAAGGTAAGATAGATTATATGTCCCTAAGAGGGTGAAAAACGGGGGTTATCTTTTTATTTCAAATTTATTCAGTATATGAGAACCACCGATCGAACTACCGAGTCTGGCGAGGTACTGGGTGCACACCATATACCGGCGGCTATCACTGCCGGGTGTCCCAAATACTGGGCATCCGATTAGAAGGGATTTTCCGAAATTCTAACACAAAGGGGATGAAAAATGCTTCAAAAATGGAATCTTCTTCAAATTTTGCATACAATCGATGAAATATCGTTTGATAAAATATAAAAATTGTTTTAAAACTTTTTTCAGAAACGTGTATCGGGGATATATATATGTAAAGAGTAACAGACCCAGTTGATATTTTGTTTCGCTATTAAAGTAAGGTAGTTTAGTATTTTAACCATATTTCCAAATTAAGACTAAAAACCGTTAAACAAACATCAATAAAATTTAGCTCCTAAACCACACGTTTAAATTCCCGCTACTTTCATCATTCAAATTTCTATTTTAATTCGTATTTTCGAATTTCGGGTCGGTACCAAGAAGCCGAATACATAGTATTGCATTAAAATCTTATCTAGTCACGTGTTAACATTTTTAAATATTTCAGATGTGTTGAAAGAGGGGGGATTTATTTAAAAGATCATATTTATTCAATTTTAATTAATTTTGAATACCTAAAATGCTAATATCAATTCAACAGTTTTCATTACAGTTTATGTATACGTAATCATATGTTACATATAAATACACTCTTAGAAAGTTGTTCGTTTCCCAATTTTCGATTACTCATTCAAGTTTGAAGTTAAAACCATTGTGTAAGATAAGCGATCAACTGGATTTTCCTCTTCCTTGAAACTGAAAATTGCTCTTTAAATATTTTTTTTAACTATTGGCATACATTTTGTACGACACACGCTTTTAAATTTAATTTTGAATAATTGACAGTTTCTGCATTGAATTCATCTTTATGGATATTGAATTCATCTTTATGGATACTGAATTCATCTTTATGGATAGAATAAAAGGCATATAAGTAATTTTTAATCCACAGAAGAAAAATAATGTTCGGAAGTGAATAATTCAAATTCCTTAAAAAAATTTATTAATTATTATAAAAACATCATAAAATGAAACTTGCAATACTGGTGAATATTGAAAACGTGATCACTAAAGCTCTACGACCTAAGTAACGTACCTTTGACTTCAAAAAACATTGTGAGAAAAAGAACATTTTAATGATAAACTTCACAAAACTTAATTTTCATACAAGAATACTTTAGATTCAACATGCACTATATACGACACAGAATTGATGTAATAATTGAATTAAAATAGTAACGTAACAAAATAAAAATAATAAACAAAGAAAACAAATAAATTGCTTCTGTTCATATATATTTGATTAATTTATTAATTGATTTTAAAGAGGTTAGTTACTCTACTTATAATCTTTCAAATCTTAACGCCTATAAAATAAATAAATTTATGGTATACAGAAAAAAAGGAAACTGCTAAAATATATTTTAGATACTTAGTAAACTTCTTAAAGGACGAAATTTTTTATCTTAAGGGGAATAAAATCAAAAAGAAATATCTATAATAAAGACATTTTCAATGCAGTATTGCATTTTCCGCGCATAAATAAATAGTCAATAGTACCCTAAAAAATAATTTCTCTCTCTCTAAAAATAATAAATAAAAGGTTATGTAATTGGTAGGAGCAATCTTGACTTAAAAACGGGGAGTCTTTCAAAGAGTTTTACCTAGAAAAGATAATTAAATATAAAATAAATTTAGGATTTTTATCTGAGAATTGTTTATTCAAGCAAAACAATTTTTACTAGCCTTCCGTTTCATGTCAAGATTAGGCATGCCAAATTTCATAACATTTGCCGGAAACTTAAAAGAAATACGGTGCATACTTTATTAAAGATTATCTTTATTATAGAGGTCTCATTTTTGGTACTGTATATTTATTTCCAATAACTCCCCTTTAGTACTGTATATTTATTTATATGGTAAGTGTTTAATTATTTTAGCTTATGTGTGTGTATACCGAGTGTTTATTAAACATTTTTCATTATGACATATTTTATACTTTATAAATAAGATGAACACTATTATAATCAGTTTAGGATTAAGCCACTATGTTAACCAGCGCAGTGAGTACGGTCACTTATACCTTCATCCATTTGCCTACTTCGACTGGAGGTTGCAATTTCGAATTAAGGCAACGGCAGTTTGATCAATTATAAATCAAAAATGAGACGGTTGGTTGATCACACTGTCATCACTTGGATAATAACGAAGTAACCAGCTCCATCAACAATATAATTACTTCATAATTGTCACCTTGAGCTTATAAGAATCTCTGCCTTCCGGTGATGGAATTTTCTAAAAAAGAGGGTACAGAGGACGAAAAGGTTTAGGTACGAATAATAATACTGCAATCTAAACGATTATTTATTGGAACAGAATAGAAATAAGTATTTTCGTTAAAATAAAGACAAAAAAATTATATTTTTAGACTTAATAATTTTCGAAGTTTTTGATATATCGTATCTTGGTAATAGATTGTATTTATATCTGGATTGGGAGTGTTTTAGAAAAATAACCCAACACTTGCATTTAAAAAATGAATTATTGAACATTAAATTGACTTTTATTTTAGTTTCATTTAAAGTGTACCTACGCTTTAAGTGTACTTTGGATGAAGCTAAACGCTAGCTATGTCACCTTAATTTTATTGTTTAACTGCTGATATTATGTGGCGAGTAAGAAAATGATAAAATAAAGTTCCAATTGCTGATTTTTATTTAAAAAAATCATAATTCTATTTCAAAAGTAAAATATATGATTCAATAGACATATTTAAAAACCTTAGTTTTGTCTAAATATTAAAGGTGATTTTTTGGTGATATCATATTTAGAATTGGTTACTTTTGGCTTCTTGAACGCAACAACATGGTGATTTTTTTAATAAATATCTGATTGCCCTGATTTACAGTTAAAACTGTTTTTATTCATGAAAAAATAAACTTTATTACTCAATTAATATGAAAAAAAAAAAAATTAAGAAAATAGAAATTTCTTTTAGCCATGCTACATACTGACTTAATAATTTTGTAGTAATTCAGATTAGATTCTACATCTGCTTCAATACATAAAATTATCAAAACAGAAAGTCTTGGTCCATTATACTTCTTAATTAAGTTTTTATTAGTTTTAATCTCCCCTCCCGCGTAAATCAAAAGAGATTTAAACACATACAATTAAAATCCAAATAATCTATTGGAATACAACTTGAATTTAATTAGAAATACGATTTCGCTTGTATGTCAGCGTCTTATAAATAGATAACTTTGATATCCAAGTAATTAATTACATATTATTTACACAACTACCTTTATATATTTTTAAAAATTTTAATGTTTATAATGAAAATTTTCCACTAAGCATACCTTATAAATAAATTGTATCTCTATCTTTCTTTTTTCAGTTTCTTATATAATAAAAATAGAATTATATGGCGGCAATACGATATTATTTATTTTCATTCATTTAAACAATATTCTTTCTATACTGACTACGATGGCTATGATGTAATAAAGTGGTTGAAAAATAATTAATTTTTTTTTTTAATTGGAGCGTTTTCATCTGTATACAAAGGTGAAAATCGTTTTTAGTGCATGCCAAATTGAAATTTAAATACACATTGTTTTTAAGGGTTTACTCCGAAGATGAACATTGTTAGTTAGAGTCTCTATATTGAAAGACAGGTAAACAATGTTCGTAAAGGTCTTTTTTAATATATATGTTTTTAATGTGTTTCTCATCTCCCCTTAAATCAAAATTTTTATGGGAGATATGGCAAGATAAGAATCTTTAGCTAGTAGGTAGTAAAGAGTGTAAGTTATAATTTTCTAACGGTCACAAAATATTTCACCCATTTGCGAATTATTTTCAAAAATTTATCTAAATTTCTAAGAGGGGCACTTTCAAGTTTCTGCACCGGTTCGAAAAATATGTAGATGCGGGCCTGAGTATAAATTATAATAAAATTAGATGTACTTTCTGTTTTATGTACAAACATTTTGCTTAACACATGTTGCCTGACAAAGAAAAAATGTTTTAAAATTAATAATAGTCAAGATATTTGTTTGTATAATTTTCAATTGGAATTTAATTCATTGAAAAATCAATTTGAAAGATTTTAATTAAATAATATGACGGTTCGAGAAACCGATAGTTACAGATTCGAGTAGTATTTAATATTTTTAAGCATTTAGTTTTAAATAGTGTTCATAGGCTTAATTGATTTAAATTAGAAATTATAATTTCATAACAGAAGTCTTTAACAAAGCATTACCATTTGATGGACATGTATATATTATTAATATTTGTACTGCATTGCAATGTGGAATTTAAAACAATTAATATTACACTTAGCTTATTCCTTGTACTTTCCTTAGAAATGGTAGTTTATGCATTATCAAATCGCAAAAATAGATCTATTATTTAAATATCTATATAATAAATATCTATGGAACGGTAAATGACATACAATTCGGCCACGTGGTGTATTACATCAATTATAAGATTTAACAGTTAATTTTTCTAGCATTAGAAACCATGTTTTCTACTCTAAATGTTTCTACAAGCCGAGTACTTCTACTTCCTGTACTCAACACCATTCTTTTGAATAATAAAATTCCTATATTTTTTAATAATCTAAAAAATTAGTACGAAGTGTTCCGATATTTTATGCAACTATCAACTATTTCATTTTAATACGCCAATCGAATATATTAAGACATAAAATTTTTTTTATTGTTCATTTTTTATAAACAAAGGTGGCTATTTAGGTTTTCTCGTTTTGTTTTTCAAAAACAACTTTATATATATTTTAAATATTTATACTATTTCAACATGATTATTTTTTAAAATGTTTATTGATTTGTATTCTATACAACATATATTTTTTATATTTTGTATATATATAAAAACTTAAATATTATTTATAATGAGAAAAACGGAGGAAGTTCTTCGTAAATATTTATTTGAAAAATTTTGTGAGATAAGAAGGAATCATTAATATTAAAGTAATTATATATTCTATCATTTAATTTAAAAGGGTATAACTATAATATAAGCTCTATAATACATTGATTTATTTATATTTTCAATAAGTTTTTGTCCAAAACAGGTTTTACAGGTTTTTTATTTTTATTTCCCGTCAATGATTTGGTATTAATGCCATTCCAATGGTATTTATACCATTTGGTATTAAAAATTCCTAATGCACATATATTCACACATAGACATCTCTGTAAAAACGTTAGATTTGGGTTTTAGTGACTCGTAAAGATATGTCAAAATGTTTGTGGATTCAAAATCGGCCCTTATAAGTTCCTACTGGGAGGTTTTTAAATTTGAAATAAATATATATATATTGAACGGCCAGCTTTGAAATTACTTATTTTTTTCAGAATTTCTGCTGAATTAATGAAATCTCGTAGAAAATCTATTATATACCGAGATTTTTTTATAGATAAATGCTAGATACTTTGGTAAAAAAATAAGATATGGTACAACTTGTTTCGGCAATATGGGCCGATGAAATTATTAAAAAATAAATTTTTTTCAACAAAATAAAAGTTTAGGAGATTGGATTCTCAAAATTCGACAGTTGTTACTGTTTATGATGGTGATTAACTTACTTCAATTTGAATAAAATTCCAGAGCCTTGACTTTCATGTTTTACAGAAAAAGTAATGGATCTTATATGACTTATGTGTAATATATTTAAATCTCTAAAAGTTGGCATGATAAATTAATTTATTAAAATCAATTAAATCGTTTTGACACTTAATGTGTATTTAACAATTTAATCAAAATGTACACGCGAAGTGTATATTACTCTATATGTGTAAAGTGGTAAAACACTTACTGCATACATGCCATATATAAATACAATGAATCATATTTATAACGGGTGAATAAATCTAATATTGATTTATTTATAAGATCAGAATGAAACTTTCGTTAGTTTGAATTCATACAATTAGATTTCGCTAACGATTCTATCATGTGTAATGCAGAATTGGTCCGCTTTAGATTGACATTAAATAAAGACGAAATACAAATTACAATTATTTAATCTAATCTGCTCATTGCTGAAACGCAAGTGTCACAAATTTGAATAAATAATCTAAAGGCAAATAACCATAAATATGAAATTACAGGAAATGAAAGTTTTTGAATTTTTTAAACCAAAGCTAACATTTTAAAAGAGTTTTTGTTGTAATTTAATCATACATTTTCAAAGATTGGATCTTTGCACCGAATCACATAATCGATTTTGCTTCTTCTTTTGATATTTCTAACGTTTTAAAACAATCGTTTCTACGTTATATGATTCTCAACAAAAGAAGCCCTGGATTGTCTGCTTTTGTATTGTCCGCCTTATACTTAGTTTCAGAGACAATTTTTAGAGAAAATCGATATGGATGTTCGAGTAACTATTTTTTTTTTTTTTTTTAATATTTACTGCTTTTAGTACATCCTGATTCAGAAAATGATTCAATTTCGTTGGCAAATGTTGTTCAAGCGTTTACTTGTCTTGAATGAGTGGCATTTGTTTATTGATTTAATTCTACAATTATGTTAATATTTCGAAGGTTTTTGATAATTTTTCATTTTATAATTTGTATCCTATTATTGCTTTTGGTATTGTTATAACTAAGTATTTTGTTTCCGTTTGTTATGATTTTTTAATTTGTTATTTACTACCGTTATTTATTTTTGTTAAATTATTTTTAACCGGTTTTATAATTATTGAATTTTCATTATTGCAATGTTATTATTTTTATCTACTATTATTTATTTTTATAGTATATTGTTATTATTTTCACTAATTTTCCAGTCACTTTTTTTTTAACTACATGGAAATTCTGTGTCCTTTTTTTTAATATTAAGGCAGGAAGTGTCAAACCTCTTTGTATGAGATGTAAACCTTAAATCAAATACATTTATTATTACCACTAACGTTGCTACTTTAAAACATATTATGATCGCTTCTTGTATTTTTGAATACTTACGTAATCACAGATCGATCTAAGAAAACAATTCCAATAAGACGTGTTAAAAATTGAGATTCACAATGTATAAATAATAAGTATTTATACTTTGTATTTATACAAGATGTTTGTTGAAAATTATTACACGTCATATAAATAAGTTCAATGATCAATTAATCAATTAGACAACACGACATTTATAGATATTATCAACTATGTACAATAATATATTATACTATTAAAATACTCTATGCAAATTAAAATGACGAAAATACATAAATTTCAATTAATAAAATATAACAATAATAATAAAAATATTAAATAATATTTGTTTTATTAGTAGTCTTTTTTTGTCTACACAAAATTGGGCGTATTTAGAATGATAGTAATAGCATTGAAAATAATACTTCAATAATATTTTTAAATAATTTGTTGAAGTACAGTGATGTTTATAAATTAAAGTATTATAGAAATTATGTTAAATCTTTTATATCTCTATGTGTTAAATGGAGTTTTTATATTGCTTGAATCGACACCTTCCATATGCTCTTGTGAAAATAACACCTTTAACTTGTTTTTTTTGAACATTTATATAATATAAATACAACTAAACAAACTATATTTGTTTTAATTACTAAAAAATTTATTTATCGATAAATTGAAATTGGTTTTTTTTGTGAAAATTCGTTCAACGCCATTCTACTAACAACAAAGCTTAACTTGTTAAACCTTACCTCTAAATTCCACGTGACTTAATTTGTCGCTGAAATGAGTTCATTCGGTATAAAATTTATAAAAGGGTAAAATTTCCTAATATATTAATTCATGTATAAGCAATACAGAGATATGTAGACAGTGATAAAGATTAATAAAACAAACATGTTTATGAAGTTATTATTGGATCGCAAATATTCAACTTATTAGCAACATACAACGAGAAGTTAAATAGTTACATAGCCACTGGGAATTGAATCCAGGTTTCTGAAAATGATATCGAGAGATTATGTATAATGGTTATATCACTTACGAACGAAGCGATGCCAAAAGAGACTCATAGAGTCTTTTGCGATAAAAGTAACCATTGAGGCCAATAGCCAAAGCCAGTACGCATGCCTGTCCTAAACCAGCGAAGGTAGCACTGAAGTTGTAGGCCGATACCAGGCTAATGTACACACAAGATAAAAGTGGAAATCCCCAAACTTTGTTCTGTGCAAGCGAGTAAGTTTGTTTCTGTACAAGTTAGCTATTTTTTTGCAATCGATTGAATCGATTCTTTTGGAGGAAAGTTTTAAAATGTTAACTTAGTTTCTATACAAGTTATGAAGTATTGGTAAATTGCAACCTACAAACTTATTTTCTATGCTAGAAATGTTCGGTTTTTGCAATGTACGTAAAATAGTCAGGGAAAATCAGTGTACACTGCAACAAAGTGAGCCACTGCAACCGGGATTCACCTTGATAAATATTAAAAACATTAGTTAACTCAGCCTATTAGATATTAATGGGCAAAGAGAAGGTAGTTTAAGTTAGAAAAAATAAAATGCATAATCAGGCAACTCTATAAGATCGTTCAAATAACTGTTCAAATAACAATTTAAAACAAATTTTAATGCACTTAGACTCATAGAAAATGAAAATACCCACAATTTCGTCGTGAACTTATTGGTTAGCGCATTCAAACGAAACATTTAGTTCATAATGATTTAAAAAAAATAGATAATAGTAGTACGAAATAGGTGGTAGAATTTTATCCAAAAAAATTGTCGCCATGATCCCATTTTATAAACCTTACACGTCTCATTGATTTTGAGCATTCCTGTACTTTTTATACTAATATGTATAAACTCTGTTCATTAATAATTAATTGATTATGTGCGTGCATCATGATTTGTCTATATTTCGTCTATTTACAGATTCGTCTTTTTATTTATATGCTTTAATTATATTTTATTTGAAATAATGTTGCATGTAAAAATATGTTCTAATATCAATTAAAATATTAAATCAAATGTTACTTTTTCACAATATAATTGATTCATTAACTAGATTATTGATATTCATGCTATGAAGTAGCTATTTGTTTGAGCAAATATCATAATCAGTGTATTAACATAGTCGAGAAGTGAAATAATTAAAATAAAAAAAGCGTCAGAATGGGTTATTGCTATTTTATTATTTTTGCAAATAAAAAAATAAAATATTGCGATTGCTATAAACAAAAAACTGAAAAATACGACATCAAATTTTTGTATATCGTGTAAACGAAAAGTTTGAAATCGGGAAAAAGATTCTTACAGAAGAGAAAATATGATTTTTTTCTGGAGTTATAGCTCTATAATTAATAGTACTAATCAGCCGTCGAAAAAGGTTTTCGGGTTTGTGCATTAAGTATCGGAACACATTCTTGTTGAAGAAACTGTCTTCTACATTTTTATGACAAAAAAAATATTTTTTTGTTTTGGTAATCTGGAATCCATGTTATTGGCAGGATCATTTAAAATATTTTTATACATACAAAAACAAAAATTTAATATGTTTTTGTAACTATCTAATTTTACGCTATTTTTATCGAATGAGAGGCAATCATGACAATCTCCAATGCCATGTGCACTGATATTTCAATATACAATGTATTTATTTTGTAGATTTCTAAAATAAAAATCAATACTTTAACTCCTCTGTTTAACTATCTAGATTTTGTATGCAAAACTTGATAAGATTTGGATAATTATGTCATTGGAGATTATCTTTTTTCCTTTGCATAAGTCACCAAAATTTCAGCTTGCTGTCTCTTCGTTTTTGATCTTGATGGCGGACTGAGGAAATGCATTAATAAAACACCTATATCCATAATTTTGTTTATGGCTTCAATATTTACTTAAGACTAAAATTAAAATACTTTGACTTATTAAACATATATATGTCGACTATATTGTGTATAAACATGATCAATTCAATTATACCATCATTAATATAACATTATTATATAAACATTTTGTGGTTTAAATTGGCTTTGAAAACATGTTTCGTATAACAGCTCTCATAAATCGGTACTAGGCTAAACTTTCTATTACCATAAAATTATCCAAAAATATAGTTTATTCATTCTGTTCCCGATTTTAAATTTTTTTATATCAATTAAAATTTTTTCTAATACTTTTTTTTTTTTTAATTTTTATCAAGTGTGAATGACCTATTAAATATAAGTACTATTAAAAGAGTAAATACAATGCAAAAACTTTATCAATAATAAATATTATTAACATTATTAGTTCAAAATATTTTTTATTTTTTTATTAATTGAATAAGATTTATTAAAACCTTGAATATTTTATTGACACTAAAATTTTCTTATGAATTAATTTCAAAATTAATGTTATCTGCATACAAAGTCATAAATCTTTAGAATTGATCTAAAAATAATATAATATAAATATTATTTTCACATTTGTTTTGTTACATATGACCGACTTTTTCTATATTTATCAAAATATTTGGTTTTACTTAAAATTCTAAAAATATAATTTACGTGAAGATCCATCACGTACATGTACTCGTAAAAGACTAACTTCGACTCTTGATACAGGTTAATAATCACTCTTCACCTTTCAGTAGTATGATCCTATTTTCCAGGATTTATGAATCTTATGATGTGATACACAGATCGATAATTTTTGAAACTAAAAAAATTATAGTAGGATGAAGCCATAGGAAACGGAAGAGAATATAACAAAACTGAAAGGAAAAATAATTTACGGGCCTGAAAAATAATAATCTGAGGTCGGGAAGAGGAAGGGATTGAGTTTTTAAGGATAAAACACGATAATCTCGATTTTAGCAAAACTGCAAGTTAAATGAAAAAAGTTAAATGACAAAGTTTAACAAACAAAAATCGACACATTTTTTATTAACACTTTTTTCACATAACCTCAAAACTTTTCGATTGAAAATTAGGATGCTTTTTCGATATTTATGCAAAATAAAGGGAAAAAATAATTTAAATAAAAAATTACAGTGTATTTGGAACATAACAATTTAAGTTTACACCAAATTTCGTAGAACTAATTTTTTTTTTGTGAAAGTTAGAAATATAAAGGTTATGTCAAATGTAAATACAAAAGTTGTAGATCTTTTTATTACAAACAATGTCATTTAAATTTTTCTATAGGAATTGTATTTTTCCCTGAAATTGAGAAAAACCTTGTTTAACCCTTAAAAACTATTATATTCTCTTCCATTTCCAATGAGTTTCATTTTACTATAATTTTTTTAACTTTTTACCATTTCTAAGGACTTCAACCCTGGTCTAAAGACGTAAACTTCAAACGAGGAAATCCATCAACATAATGTAAAAGCACTCCTATATTTACAGTAGTATTTCTTATCAACATTCACAGAATTTTTTCTAGAGATAATTATTAAATATTTTATTAATGTCTCTTTTATTAATAAATTAATAATGTAAAATCTAGACGACAGTTGACGACATAATGTTGACAATAAGACAAACAACTTCCAAACTACCTTGAATTATAATTTGAGTTAATTAGTACAATTTATAACAAAAATAAAATATGATTAGCAATTACGTGTAGAGAAATAGATGCAATATGTATTATAATACATGAAAAATAATACGAATTATACAATATCTTGATCATGTATAAATATAATTGTCTGAAATATCCTGTGTACAGTAGCCCAGGCAATATATATTTCTATTATTATTAGATTTCTTTAAAATTCAATGAAAATACTCGGTAGAATATTAATTGAAAATGATAAAATTTCGGAAATAATCAGAATCGTTTTTTATATAAGGCAATAAAAATCTCATATGTTGGTTTACAGAAAGTAATTTAAGCTTTTAAATTTGATTAAAAAAATCTAAATAGAAATTTTAATTTGAATTTAATGTAATAATTAAAATTGTTTTTATCCAAATATTGTAGAGACTAAAAATTATAAATTTTTATAAAGCTGCTATATTTGTATTGAGTTACTATGAGTTCATATAAGTTACTATGAGTTTTTATCATTTATTTATTACTGATCCAAGTTTATGTATTTATAATTATGAGTTTTTATCATTTATTTATTACAAATTGCTGGTAAAAATATTCATGAGAACGTGAATTGTGCTACTCGGAAGACATACGCCATGTAAAATGAATGCTAACTTCTTCCACGATATGGACTGATTGGCTTATCTGAATGAAAACTATGAAAATCTCAACAAACCCTCAATCTGAGTCGCCTAGCCCATAAAATATTTCTTCTCCTTCCCCTTGAAAGTATTTTAAAATAGATTGGTTTACTTTCGCTTTCACTCTGATTTTTTTACAACATAACTCGTGCGCTGCTCGTATCGCACAAGTATTCAACTCAGCGCTTCGAACTATGCAACGAAGCGCTCCAAACATCTGCTTCTTCTATCTTTAATTATAAAAATTTTTTTTTACTCATCATATGGTCTGATGATCTTATAATTATATATATCGAATGCGAAAGTGAAGAAAGTTACGGCCAAAAAATGCACCTACCGTTCAATTTCCATCGGGTTGTCAGTTTTTCCTTAAATAGAATATATTAATAATAAAAATGTGAATATAAAATATAAGTGGAAGTACATGTTTATTGGATGTTTGACCATATAAAAATACTAACAACTATGAGGAAAGACATTATTATTGAATTTAATCAACATAAATATATTGCATTTCATTTATGTTTCATCACATGATCAGCAGTATATATGGTTATAATAACAATTATTTGTATGGAATGTTTTTATTCAATTTAAGAGATGACACTCTTTTAATAACCTTCAGTATGCAAATCAATTCGAGTATCTGACAAAATAGCGAAAATCCGAACAAAAACCAACGTATTTTTACAAATAGTTTCAGATGTCACATTTGGTGATGGTGCTACTAGCTATTGTTTGGAAAAAATCATTTAAATTTATATTCCAGCACAAAGCGTTAATTTAATTTATATTTTATTCTTCACATAAAGATACAGTAATCGAAACGGGTAAATGATAATCGATTTTTAAAGTCTTAATTGGAAAATAAAAACTTCAACAACATTTGCATCATATACATATTCAATGACATAGCTAAACTATTCGACTATTCGATAACTAACAAACCTGCTTCACGTTTATTGTAAACTCCTATTCCTCCTTCGTAAAAAGACTCTTATTTTCGGGCAATTATTAACACAAACTAAATATACATGTTGACAAATTTGGACCTTTAATGTAACAGTAGATATTCCAACAGTCTTATTTATGTTGTTTTTAGGACTGTGTTGCTTTTTTTTTCGTTTAGTTGGTTTCAATTGTAGGGTGACGCAAAGAGATAATGTAAGGCTTTCATTTTTTAAAGGCGATTTCGAATTCGGTTATGGTATTCAAAATGATAATTACAACATAGCCAGCACTTTTGGATCGAGCCAGAGTGAAGATTTCGCCGAAGCCAAAGGTAAGATTATAAATTTTCCCGTAGTGCAAAAATTTTGTAAATAGAATAGTAGCATGAAAAGCAGCATAGTCAAATAACAATAAAAAATTAAACGATTACCCAAGAGTGTTAGGAATATGAATATAAATTATTTTTTGAACTTGTTGCAATTCTGTTCAATACAATAAAATGTATGTATTGTATTTTTATAAATACTTGCAAGGGAAATAAGGTCTATGGATTAAAAGCTTACCTCGCTCGGGAGGTTAGTCTAGTTATGAAAGGGCTATGAAGAAAGCGTTCGTCTCAATAGGACTATGAATGTCTTTGGCCTTGTTTTAGGACTGTGAACTGAATTCCTTTTGATTTATTGCTCACTTCGCTCGAGGTAAGCTATAAGAGCAGAAATCTTTCAGTCCAAAAGCTTTCTTTGCTGCCAAGGATAATAATTGTAAGAGTTTGAATATTGTGAAAAATAAATAATTTATTCGAAATTTATAAAAGTAAGTCATAATATATTAATTAGAATGTATATACTCAAACTGTATCCAGAATATATTGATTGTTTGTAAAATAATAACCGTTTGTATTAAAAAATAAATATTTTTTTTATTTTCATTTTTTCTACATCTCTTTTGTATATTATTATTTTTGTATATCTCTCTCCGTTTGGAAGTTGAATATTTAAAATGAAGGGACGTAGTCATGGATGCGTAAGTGAGAAATGTTCATACCATTTATTTTTCCCACTAGTGCAGTTTAGCAAGAAGTTGACAAAGTTTTATCGTAATCCAATGAACGACATGCCAACGCATAAAATACGAAAAAATATATAAATCGGAATGTTTATTTATTAGATTACTATATACTTAAAAACGAAAATTTGGGTAAATTTTCTGTTCTGTTTTGGTTTTATTGTTAATCACCAAATTAGCAAGTTACTGACTGTCATGTTTATTCAAAGCAAAAGTCTATATTTAAGAATGAAAAATTGATTTTTACTGTTCATGCGTGCTCCTTTAACAAAATGACCCAAATTAATGGTTGTATGAACTGAAGTGGAAATGGTGTCATCATCACCCAAGAGAGCTATGCTTCTAATGGTATTTATGTTGACTTTCATAATAACTTTTAGCCGGTTTTAAAATATTTGCCATTAGAAAACTAAATATTCATAAAACTCCAGTTTTTTTTAAGATATCAAGTCACTTAATAGAGATATTTGGGTCAGTGTTAAGAATGACGAAAAACAGGCCAGTGCAAACTTTTTGGAAATTTTTTATTCAGATATACACTATGTTTTTTCGTATTTGGTTGAATTATGGTTAAGAAATTAGTTAATTTAATTGATATGGTCTGGTTTCTGGCTAGATAATATATTTTATCTTCTTCATTTACTGCGTGCTCTATATTTAATGCGTATTTAAAATATTTCATATTCGCTCACATTACATGTAAATTAAGTTGAATAAAAGATCATTAAATTAGGTAATTAGGTCAATCCAGTATACTCATATACATCTTCGTAGACTACGTTTTTTTTTATTATACGTGTACTTTTAAAACATAAAATTATGTCACCGTGTCGGTTGACATATTATAAATTGTTTTATATAATTGCAAGGTTATATAAGCATTGACAGAAGAAAAATGATATTATGAGAATAACATGTTTGTTTAATACAATTATATACGTATGTGGTGAACTAAGTGATGTGAAGAATAATGTGGGACAATGGTAATGGGGTAAAATAAACACGTTTCGGATGTTTCATGAAGTAAACAGTTTACATTTCGAAGTCCTATTTACTTTAGGGAGTGGTATTTTTATTATGGTATAATAATTTTTATAAAATGTTTATTAAGCTATTTTACGTGGTATATGAAACAATTATAATATGTGAAGGACATTCTTAACTATCAACATAAAATTTGTAATCCAAAAAAATATAAGCTCTAACACAACCTTGGTAAATGTAATCATATAAACCTTTATCTCCCTTAATTTGCTATTCTTTTGATGCGCTATGCGTCTATCATAATGAGAACTTACTAAAAATCAAAAATAGATAGCGAGCTCTTGACCTTAAAAGACAAAATTATTTAAATGATCTTCATAAATCGATGACTCATCATTTAAGACGTAGAAGATATTAGAAGAGTTCAAATAAAACAATATTTGTTTTTCAAAAAGTGACAACTTTTTTTTAAAGTATTTTTTCATAAGCTCCTTTTGTTTGTCAAAGAGTATTTGTGCAGATTCATGTTTTTGAAATATAAGTGGTTCCATTAAAAATATTGCAAAGATCTATATTTTAGCTCATTAATACAATCATAATTTATATGAAGATCATATTTGAAAAACTTAATAACTCCATCGAATACGTATTTTGTTATTATAATAATGTTTATGATAAGAGTACTTAAAACATCAATGTGAAACCATTAGTCCAATAAAATAAGTTTTCAATTAACATTCTTCCCAATAAGGTGAAATTGAGACTTTATATTTGCAAACCTGCTGAAAAAAACATTAAAAATAATCCCTGCTCCCGGTGTCCCTCAAAAGAGGAATTTAAATATAAAAATTTTTATATCCAAAAAAGGGCAAAATTTTACAGAAATGGGGGGGGAGCATTTAAACAAACGATTAGCACTTTTAATTTTTATCTTCACATATTATTATTATTATATTAGTTAATTAGTACATTGCTAATATAAGAGGAAACTATAAGTATGCTTGACATACTTGAAACTGCAAAAAAACACACATGAAGTTGATTTGGAAAAAAAATGAAATATAAAACAAATAAATATGAGATAAATCAATTAATTAAAAAAAACAATGCGCTCTGATTTAATAAATAAGTAGTTAAAATCTATGTACTTTATGAAATTTTTCGCCTCTGTTTATATCTACATTGTCTTTAGTAGACTAAGGCAAAATCATCTTTTATCAAGTGCCATTATCAATTGTTTTAAACATTTTTTTATTAGGTCTTTTTCTTGTCTATACGTTTCGTGCAAATTTTGCTAATCATTTGTGTAATACGGTTAATAACAGTTTGTGCCATAACATATTATAAGGTGTTTCATTAGGTGTCTCAGTTAGGTGTTTCATTAGGTGTCTCAGTTAGGTGTTTCATTAGGTGTCTTCCTCGCTAGCCTGTTCAGTACAAATTTCGTATGTGACTTAACCTGATAATTTGAAAATCTGTTTTATAAAATATATTTCGAGATACATACATAATAAACTAAGAATTTTATAGTATGTGATAATATCAATACGAAATTTCGAGTGCAGAGAAATAAATAAAATCTATAATAATTTTATTAAATATAAAGTATCTGAAATTTAGAAAATAAATTTTTCAAAATCTTTAATATACTACATTTTTAAATTTAAATTTGTTTATCTGAAAATATTTCTTACCTTATCCATATATATAATATTATTTCGAAAATTTCTGATCATGATCGAATTTTTAAAATAATCATAATCATTTTTGTCCATTTTAAAAACTATATGTTGGATAAAAAATCACTTTTACTACATTCGATATTTTTAAGCTATCCAGAATACCCAGAATAATCATTTTTAAGAATCTACCCAAAATAATTATTTAAAAGCACTTTTCCTACATTCGATATTTATAATCTACCAATAATATCCATTGAAGTGGCAAAACCGACATTATAAACATAATTTTCGATTTTGCAAAGGTGACTTAAATTGAAAACTTAAAAATGATATGTGATAATTTTGTAATTTAAATTGGTTTTTTATTAAATTCCGTACAAAATATTTACCGCTATCATTAGACCAAATTTTATGGAGTAAATAAAAAAAAAAATGGATTTGGACTACATGATAAAATATGTCTGCATTGATTTGAACACATCTATGGGAAGAAATAAATTGGACGCACTTAGATAAATGTACCATAAAACAGGATTCTTAAAAATAACATTATTTTCTTTCTTTTTTTTTTTTAATAATCACATATTGTATTGAAAACAGCAACAAATAATAATTTTGACAAACCGATTATATTATTCTATAAAATAAGTAATGCAAGATCATAATCTAATTTTTGGATGATTAAAAATGATTATTTTACGTATATAAATCAAAATATAAAAACCAAATTTTCAAGTTTCTGTTATGATAAACTCCCGGGATTATTTACAGAGAGAAATATAATTTCTTAATCTGTAATATAAAATATATATACTTATTTTTTTAAATATAATTTACAATTTTACAAAAATAAAAATTGTATTCCGTAATTATCTCACAACAACCAATGATATTTACTAATTCTATTAAAATGATATAATTAAATAATTTTAAGCTCAATTAAAAACAAAAATTAAACAATTCCTAATTTCCGTCATTAAGGCATATTACCGCATTCAGGTTAACTATAGATAGATTCCAGAAAATAACTATTCAGCGATCGAAGTGAGGTCTACGGTACGCTTGTCTATATGTATCTATTTATCTGACTATATATCTATATATTTATCTATCTTTCTATATTTGTTCCGCTGTATCTTTCGAACGCGTTTTCCGCTCATTATGAAATTTATTTCTCACGCTTATCAAATTCAGGAAGTTAACTGCATAGTTGACCCCATTGTGTGATCAGGGGCTTCGTAATAACAAAAACTATTTGTTATTCCCACTAATAAAGATGCATTAACCAATTCCGATAAGGAGGTGTGGCCTATATTTAACTCTTTATAAGAATAAGATGTCATAAATGATAAGATGTCAACTAGTAAAATCTATTTTTTTAAATAAAATGTATTAAAGTTATTCGAAAAAGCCACAAAACACTCCGTTTTAATTGAATCCATATTTTAGCAAATTTAAATATGATAAACTTTGTGAAATTTATGTAAATTTATGAATTCTTAACAACATAGATAGTAGGTAATATTGCCTAACACCAATATAATTTTAATGAGACAATTTAGTTTTTTCGTTCGATACAGGTTTAAAAAGTATTAGGTTTATATAAATCTGCATTTTTTTGTTTATGTTTTAATTATTTGGTTTTCAGTAAAATTACAAACTTATTTACTAAATCTTTTTTTTTCACCAAAATTAAAAATCCCCCTTCAATGGACTCTCCTGGAATAATGTACTTTTACCTAATTTACAAAATTAGCACGAGAAAAAAATTATTATTTCATCAAGTGAATTATTAGCTGATAATAAAATATAATGACAAAATAATAAAGAAATGAAAGAATACATTTGTTTTCACATATCCAAATGTCTCCAAAATCACCTTTCTTTGGTTTTTAAAATATTTACTTTTGATGTACAGTTTATTTACAAGAACTTCTGTCGGTAGGTATCTTGTAATATAAAATAATATATTTACAATGTTTGTAAGGAAACTTTTTCTTTCGTTGTCGTTTCAGTAAACAGTTTATGCTAAATTAAAGTAATTTTGATGTTTTAAATGGTATGTTGTATCAACTAATCCACACAATGTTATTTATTTATTTTGATATATTTGTAATAGATTATTCACTTCTTTAATATTCAATTTGTAAATAAATTTAAAATTGAATCAGATAAAAAAAAGTGTAACAGAACACATGTTGGCCATATTACAACTGTAGCTTAGTAATTTTAAGATCACTTTTAGTTTTATTATTTACTCGCGTAGGTTCAAGTAAAAAAAAAAAACCTGTATTTGCATATTAAATACATTAAATGTATATATTTATAATACGTATACTAACACTTTATCCCTGGTAACATCATAGCATATTGCCGCAAGAGATATTGTTGTCATGGTATACTGAACTGATCACAACATTCTTTGTAGATGGTACAAAGCTTATATAGAGTGAGAAATTAAATGCAATTTAAAATGGGTTGTATTTAAGGTGTATTCGAAATGCCTAAATGTCCAGGTAGCTACAGCCAGCCACATTTCTAAATCTATAAGCAATTATTATACTTGACTGGCCAAAAATATTGTATTTCGCGTATTAAAATAAATAAGTTGTATTGAGTGAACCACGTTCAATAAAATTTTGGTTAGCATTCCGAAAATAGAAATGGCAAAATACCCTTACTTACATTTTGTTGATAAAACAGTACGATTACGATATTCGCAAGAATAATTCTCTTCCAAAATTGACCACAGTCAGAGTGGCTTTACCGTCTCTATACCAAATTTCACCTGGGTAATGTCGAAGACCGATGCTAACATATCCCCAAATTTTCAGACCCATGATAATTTAACTTGAAATATCAACAAAGTAATTTAATCATAGGGTTAACGTACAGGTCACAATCTCGTATTAACTCACCCTTAAATACGGAATCCCATTCAAAAGTGTCTACAATTATCACTCAGACGATTTGATCACAGGGTAAAAAATAAGGTAAAAAACACACAGATCCGTGTTATCTCATCTCCAAGTACACAGACCCGTGGTAAATCGTCCCCGAATATTCCTTGGGAATTTTCATCAAAGGTTGAGGATTTCTTGGATATATGGATATACCCATTCATAGATTTGGATATATGGATATACCCATTCATAGATGGATATATGGATATACCCATTCATAGACAACTATTTTTTAAATATGCATTTGTAGATATTTCGCTGCAGCCTAATTGTGAAATCTTGCTGAACAAGTAATTATTTTCTAACACTACCATTATTAATAAGCGCATAATATTACAAGCTGACAAATTTTAAAATTGTCTGCTGAACAACGGTTGTAGCTTGATTTTAATCTATTGTAAGCAAATCTTTTAATACTAGAGCTTGCATGAAAAATTAATTTTTATTCAGATAAAATGGAAAACCGAAATCCCTTAAATATGTAAAAAAAAATTAATGATCCTCTCATATGCACCAATTTTTAATTTTCTATTATCATTTAAAACATGCATGTTTACGTTTTATATGTCCATAATATTATAAGAACCTTTGCTGTGGCTTATTTTTTGTTTAAAAAATTATACTAATTGCATTACGGATAGTCCGTAAATTCATTATAGCCAGCACGTAATCCAATTTTGGATACCATATCTTCACTAATCTGTAATAATCTGATTAAAAGTTTATAGAGTACACATAGACATATATACATTTTCCAATGTGATATTATCACCATTTTATTAATTACCTCACTGAAATTTGAGTTTAACTTGACGTCGCACAAAGATTACAAGTAGTAAAAACAAAAACAGAACCCCAGAAATTAGAGTTTCAGGTCTTTTCTAGCTACGTCGTCTCAATATCATCATAATGTGCGGTCACACTGCACATTAGATCTCATCATCGACCCACACGTAGTTAATAAAAAACGGATGTTGAAATTTTTTTCGAAAATAAATGTTGATCGACAACCATATGTTTTTTACCTATTTTTCTCCGACTACTGATGATTCTCAAAACCAGACAGTACAATGAATTTGTGGTAGAGCGTTTGAAAGACGCTGTAGCTAATCCTTCTACTGTGAAAATAAAATGTTCCAGGTTTTTATGAAAATAAACATTCTATGTTGCTATGACTTGAAAAAAATCATTTTGTTTATTATTTAAAGTGTACGTACATTGACTGTGTTAGTTGTCCGTGTACTGTTCTAAACATAACCGGTCAACCAACCATATGTGTTGTGTGTACATGTATATCATGGAGATATGTAATATAATGTATAGTATAGGGACAGAAACACACACACTTGAGTATAGATATACAACTGTGATATGCTGTTTCAAATGTTTATTTATTTTTATAAAACGAAAGTACAAAATCATTTTTAAATATTGGTGGTACCTGATTTTATGGTTTGTGATTGGCCGAAGTAAGTACTTACTAAACTTAGTAAACTGACTATAGCGCTTTTCGGCCAAGACAGACATACTGGCTTAACATAACACAAAACACCGATTTACGTTATATCCCGTACATAACCTCATAGACTGAATATATTTGACAGTACTAAATTTAGGAATATAATTTAATTCCTGTAAATAGTTGCAAATGGAAGAAATATTAAATATTTGACCCAGTGGATAATATCGATAATTTAGTGAATTAAGTGCTTGTGTATCCGAACAATAACAGATCAGTTCCTGGCCGTTTTGTTTATATCAACAATAAGCAAAATGGCGTCGTATATTAAGCCATGCTTACTGCGTTAACCCTTATTTTGTGTCCCGACCAAAAATTTTGAAAGTATAGTAAGTGACTTACTAAATTTAGTAAGTACTTACTTTGGCCAAACACGCACAATGCATTTAACACGTATGGACACGTAGATTTACAATTTTATTTGAATTCATCGGAAAAATATTTCTTCGTATATTATTTAAAAAAATCTGCCTTGGTCACAAGGAATAATTAAAAAATTTTTTTTCTTTTAGTTCATTTTTTTTAATTTAATTCTTTTTTGGTAAATATTTTTAATTTCCAGCTTTTAATGTTGTAGACAACCATTTTTCATGTAGACGAAATGTATTCATCTGAAAAATATCCTTCAAAAAACTGCCTTCAAAAAAATGAACTAAAAAGTAAAAATAATTTTAAATGTTTCCTTATAACCAATTTTACTTTTGAGTGTTGTAAACAACCACGAAAAGTTTTTCATTGATAAAATTTAATCACTTAAAATTGGTTTTGACCGTTCTTCCCTCTTAAGGACATCAGATCTGGACCAAAATGATGGGACCACACGGGAAGCACCACCTTTCAAATATAAAAATAATTTGGTGGCTTCCATTCACTCATTTAGACATTCGTAGTCTAATTAAATCGTGAGCAACCAAAGATGATAAATTTAGTTTTACATATACACTCTAAATTCACTTTAAGAGTAGTATTATAATAATTGAAGAAAAATGATTTCTTTCCAATATGGCGAGTGACATTCGGAGTAATCTAAGAATTCCAACGATACACCAAACATCCAATTCTACTCAGGTATTTAGAAGTTATGGCGAGATATAGAAACTCACATACTTTCATACTTCAGCCCTAAAAACATTAGACTCTTTTTTTGGCAGTCGTGTAAATAGCAGAAATCCGAAATAGCATAAAGTTGAATTTAAACAAAAGAAAACTTTCGTTACAATTTAAACCATCCTTAGGTTTCAAAGTCATTTATTTTTCTTTTAAAAATTTACGTATTTCTACTATCTGGCTACTTACACAATCGTATTACATTTGAATCACTATGTATTATTTAATATAATACTGTATTCCAAAACAATGTAATAATAACGTTATTAAATGCACACATAAAATATTCATGGCTATACACAACACACAAAATACAAAAGTTTATTGGTAAATTACGAGAGTTTATAACTTTTCAAAAATATTATGATGATATCATACTTTTGTACTTCATATCCATATTTATAATATTTTAACATGGTTTCATATATCCAAAACGAAAAAAAAAATATATGTGTGTTATAATATTATATTGTTATTGAGAAAAACCTTGATACAGATATTAAAATGCATAAATAAATATGTGATCTCTCTTTTAAAATAAACAATAAAATCTTACTTTAGGTTATAGAATATAATATCGGTTGCTTTGAACTATCTGGCCCGGAAAACGTCGTTTTGTCATATATTTTCTAATCAACATCAATATTTTCTAAGTATAACAACATATTCTTAACACTATTTATAAATAATAAAAGCTGAGGCAAATCAGAATAAATAATGATATTAATTTATATTTTAAAGCAGACCCGCCCGGTTCATTTGTTGCTGTGTTAATTTTCCCATTTTAGTAAATGATATTACATCGATTATATGCGAATGCAATTCTACACTTAGGGTAGAATTTCAGAAAATCCTTTCTTATCAAAATCCCGGTATTTAATGTGCACCCGGTACATTTTATGCACCCAATATTTACCTGGTATTTGGTGGGATACACCCGGTACTGCGTTCACCCGATAATTTATGCTGTGGTACTCATACACTTGATGAAAGATATATGGAACTCCTGAACCACGAATTATTCCGGTAGTACTTGAACAATATGATATGCACACTTTATATAGTTGACAGTGCAGCATACTGCTAGTGAGAAGAGATAAAGAAGTTTTATTTTGAATTTCAAATTTAGATTTTGGTTTCTATGGAAATGATGCTAATAGGATTTGTAAAATGTGAGAAATAAAAAGACAAAAGATGTTTCACAGCTAGGAACATTTTGTATTTGAAAATTAAATTGTCGTTTATAGTATTTTCCGATACTAATTATTTATGTTTCGACCGTTTAAACCTTCCCTGAACTTCCACAAATATTTCAAGATCAAAATTAGCAAAATCGGTCCAGCCATTCTCGAGTTTTAGCGAGACTAACGAACAGTAATTGATTTATATATATATAGATAGATAGATGATGTTAAGCATGGGATAGATTTAAAATATTATTTCTGGATCTTTTGAAAGCCGTTCATGTAAAAAGTTTTCATAGCGAACTCGTATGATCATGATGACCCTCCTCTTAATAATTAAGGCTTAATAATTACCGAAACCCAGGGTTTAAGCAATCGTTTCTAGGAAATTTGTTCAATGAAAAATATACTTTCGATAAAAACTTAAATTCTCCAATTCGGTATAGCTCGAGGAGTTTCTTCTCTTTGAGGTTAAAATCATCATATTCAACCCTCTTATTATATTGTGGCTGGTACATTTTATAAATACTATTGAAAAGACAATCTACTTATATATGTTAAGTCTTATGTTAATGCACATTTTTTTCATGAAATGGGACACAATTCAAAATGGGAATGTTTTATTAAATTTGTTATAGTTCTGAAATGGAAGTTACAGGATCTTTTAGAATAACAAATGTGATAATCCCAAAAAAATCGAAAATTCGTAACAGTGGAGCTTAGTGTATTGAAAGAAATCGCTCCTACAGTTTGGTCTCTTAGTTACTGAACATTCTGTATAAAAAATTGAACTTATAATTTTGAAAACAAAAAAAAAGGGATGTGTTATATGTGAAGATTTCAGCGTTTCAAAATTTGTTACTAACCCTAAATTGCGTTTTATGAAATTCCAATTGGTATTCTATATATCAAAAACTACCTTTTGTCTTGTTAATAATTTTGTCGAAGGTGGGACAATAATTGCATCTTACACAAAAGTAAATATTGGAATAATAACTAATCAAAATTGATGCATTTAAATTGTATTAATGTAACTTTTTTGGATTATTTATAATCGTTTACATTTGAAATAACAACCTGTAAAACCAGCTACTTGATGTCGGTTGAGTAATACGAAAAAAAGAATGAAGAAGTAATATGATATTTTAGACTAGTTATTCATCATACAAGATGCCTCTCCATATGAAATAATGTTACTCAACCCAAACAAACAAAAAAACGGCAACCTGAATCTCCTACGCATACTTAAGTAAAAATTACAAAATATACTTATTTTATGGTTTTTAAAAATAATTTTTTCAGTTTAAAATCATTGGTTTATACATTGGTTTAAAAATTATTTCTGATAAACAACTCAACAGGACTTTTTATCGAACATTTGTGGAGAGTAAACGTACATATTATACACTCCACAACAATAACAAATTTATTTATTGAAATAAAAGATTCATTGCAATAATTGTATAACATTATAACATTTAATAATATTTGTTTGTGCTGTGATACGAATACATTTGCTGGTGAGTCGGATATTTTGTACATAACTGCTCAATAATTTTATAATATTTAAAAATATTATAACTAAGCTCTGTCTGTATCACTGCTTAAACAAAATTCCATTTCTTCAAAAACTCCTTTGCTCATAATATTGATTAAAAACACCATACTTAAACTAATTCAAGATCGTTTCTGCGTTGCCTTTGTTTGGGAGCCATCACACATTGATATACGTGGAAGCGAATTTGTTGATATGTTGGCTAGGGATGAAGTTCAAAATGGTGCCGAGGATACATCAACTCCACCAACACAAGATCTTTGGTGACATTGAAAATGATCTATGTTACCAGACTCGAACCAAATATGAAGTACATTGACAAATGGCCGCTATTTATACGAGCTTCAACTTACTCCACCTCTTCAAACATGGTTCCACAAATGGGATGTGGGCAGGAAACATATATCAACTATAAGCCGCATCAGAACGGAACAACTCTCTACCAGCGCATCTACACATTATACATGTTGTGGCCGATTCTAGATGCAAATGTGGCTACCAACTTTGTGATATAAATCACATCACCTGCGCCTGCCCACTCCTTAATCAGCATAGACCTATGTTTCTAAGTTCCCTAGCCCGTATGGGTGTTTTTAGTCCTTACAATATTCCTTATATCCTATCTCTAAATAATTCAGAAATCCTTGCTAGTCTTCGTACTTTCTTTAACAAGTCCAAAATCCTTATTTAAATTTAATTTGCTTACCTCAAACTATTTTCAATTTTTATTTTTTATTTTTCTCTATTCCTAACCTATACGTAAACTCTATTGTTAACCTTTCCGTGGTCTCCTTTCTAGTGTTAAACATTATAGCCTTCGTAAAATAGTCTCGACGGGCACCGACAACGATCTTCCTTTTAAATTTCCTACGTCTCCTCCTTGTGCATTAATGATACAAATTTTGAATTTTTCTTTTCTCTTATATATTTTTTTTATTAATATCTTAGACAAGAATATTTTCATGTTTTTTTGTTTAAATAACATATTGATTTGTTGACTTTATTTGGTTAATGGCTGTATGGCTGATTTAGCTGAAGCCAGTTTTAATAAATTAAGAAAGATAAAAAAAACACAACAAGTATCGCATTTTTGTATTTTGGTTGAGTTTACATTCCACGAAGGTCAAGGATTAATTTTCTTCAAACACTTGAAAGATATTTCTTTGTATTTAAAACAGATAAATTTACTCTTTTTTTTTTATCGTCTTGCTGTAATTTAATTAACAATATGCATGTAATAAAGTTATTTTCTCAACAAAGATGTTTTACAATAAGTGTATCAAATAATTTATTAATCTAGTAGATAAAACCCGATCGACAGTACAACTGAATAGACATATGGCTTGATTAATGCATATTCCGCGTTTATTCTTAGAGCATATGCGAAAGTTTGATTTGATTTAAAGGAGATTGGATCACAGTTTATGCCATGGATAAGTCCAAAATAGCTTTGATTCAGGGTATTTTATATAACAAAGTCTGATACTTTTCTAAAAATCTTGTTTATATTTATGATAAAATATTTTAAGCAAAAGTTGTTATGCGGTACTAAGACTCTAATATCCCACCATTGGAAATTATATTATAAATATCTTACTTATTTTAATTGTTTATCAAACCTATAACCAGGTTAATTCTTTCCATTATTATAGCTATTCAGACTATTTTTTTCTAGCAAATATTTGTTTTTCATTAAAATATGTCCTTTAAAGAAAGACATTTTTGTAATGTAATTTTTCCTCGCTTCTCCTATGCTACATCTACAAAATTGTCATTATTATTCGCAATGATGTGGGCGGGTCATCATCTCAATGTGGGGGGGGGGGGTCATCATTCAATGAGTTTTACATTCTAAGTTTTGAATATTTCTTAAAATAATAACTTCATGTTTTCTACTTCATGTGATTTGTTTACGGCCTTTAAACCATTTTTCGTGTGAATCACGTCGTTAAAATTGCATTTTTCTTGGGGCGACACCAAGTTTTATTATATATTATACAAAATGATTTTTAATTTGCTGTCTTTGAAAATGAAAACAGCTCATTTTTCAGAATTTTCAAAGACGGAGTTACACAAGTCACACATTGACTTAATTAAAATCTCATTAACTACGTATACACAAATTTGCGAAAAATGATTTATGAATGCAAGTATTTTACATCAGATTATCTAAAATTTCATTAAAGAACCTATTTCTATTACCGTTCTTATATATAATTGAAAATTATTGTTTTTAATTTAAATCTGAATTCACCACTACTGTCTGTTTAGAGCATGCTTAAGCATTTGCAAACGATGACAATTCGTTCCACCAATCTCTAATTCGGGTGATGTATTCTGCTCATCTCCATTTTAAATTCTTTACATTGACTAGTTGACTCAGCTCTACTTATACCTAACGTTAATCATTCTTTGACACGTTAAAACTTTTTATTTTCTTTACTTGTATATGCGCTGGGGGGAGGGTTGAATCAAGGCACATGAATCTACTTTAAATTAAAAAAAAAAAAACACTCGGTATAAGTTAATTACAACTTGATTTTTAAATTAACTTCAGCCTATAGTAAATATATTGATTACCTATTTGCATTATAGGCTGACATAGGTAATGTCTCGTATATACAGGTTACTTTATATTAGAATAATATTATGTCATTGAATTGAAAAAATAATTATATACAAATAATCAAGAATTATTTTATTTTATTCTTAATAAAATATTAGTTATTAAGAGCACCTATATGAGAAAGTATTTTTTTACATATTACATAAATTATGTAATTATTGTAATTAAATTCAATAAAAATATATTTATTGATTTTAATCTATATAATATAAATCAAATACACTTATTAATTTAAGTAACTTTTACATGGTATACATTAAAATTATTTTAATTGGGAATTAATTTAAAATATAGAAAATCGTATGTAAAGGTAATTGGTATTTTATGTAAGTTGGTAAGAAAATTACACAAGTACTTAACTGGCTTTATTTACGGTAATGATACATCCATAATAAATACACTATAGCTTTCAGCGATCAAATAACTCAAATCTCTCAAAATTTAGCATGAAGTTCAATCTCAAAAAATTTATTAAAAAAAAAAAATTTTTTTTTTAAATTTTAAAAAACTACATGCCATGTTAGTGTCGTATCACGGTGAAAATTTTAATTTAGATCGTTGGATATTTTGCACAAATCTGAATAAAATATGTCATTACAATTATTTAAAACTATGGATTTTATAATATTTTTCATCAAAAATTTCATCAAAATTCCTCTTTTTGTTGATATATTTTATAATAAATGTCTTATTTCCGAGAATACAAAATCTTGTGGAGTACATAAGGTATGAACTCTTGAAATAGTAAATACTATTTTCAGATAAATACGATGGATATATAAGTTACAAATATACTTACAGAAACGTATTTTTCTTTGTGACTTTGGTCGTATTTAGATATAAATAGAGTTTCATTTACATACAATATACATATTTATAGGTAATAGGGAAAATAAACGACCAATTCTTTTTTTCTACTAAATATATCGTTGAAATTAGTTGAATGACTTTAACCATAGTCATCTAACGAACACCACCATCTACGAAACTTTGCAAAATTATTATTCGTAAAATATTTGTGTAAAATTATAAATACAAAACTGAACGGTTGAAAATTTGTTATTTGAATACGACTATTTGTTTTTATAATTCACGCAATGATTGAATGTGGAATACGGTGACCCGAAAACAGACGTTGTTATACGAATTAAATAGATATCATATATCATAATACCTATTTCTGATTATTAATCTCTAATTCAAAGAAAAGTTTTAATTATTTTATACGAGATCTTAACAAACTACAGTCAAACCTGGTTAAGAGAGTTCAAGGGACCACAATTTTATTCTCGCTTGTCAAGGTTTCTCACTAATGCAAGTTTCTAGCTTATAGAGGTATAGAAGAGAATTGTCTCACTTACAGAGGTTTATTCAAAATATTTAGTTGTAAACATGATAAAGAATAATTTATTAGAGTGATTACGAAGTGATTATTGAAATACATAAATACAAAGAAGCAAGTAACAGGTAAATTTTATTTAAAAAAATCAGTCAACTTTTTTTGTTAAATATTATATCTTTGAATTACAAGAAAACAACATCCCGACTAGAAATTTTTGACTGCACCCATTTGGGGCCCAAAAGGGTTTCCCAATAGGGATTCTACGTTGGGATGTAACGCAGAGACGACCTTGGGCACCAATCGGGAAATCCTGTTCCCTGTTGGGCTAAACCAGTGTGTGCCACTTAGGGCAGTCCCGATCTGTTCTTTATTGGGTAATACCTATGTGGTCCCAAATGGATATTCCATATCAGTTTGTATTAACATACAATAGCCAATAGTAATAAAACAAAGTGCAAATTGACTTACAAGTATTTTTATTAATAATTTTTAATATTAAAAAAAAAAAAAAAAAAATGATTTTCAACAGATTTTTTGAAACTTTTTTCCACGAATAAACTTTTCGTTGATTAATTTAATGCGGTATCAACAACACAATTTTTTTCGGAATCAGAACTATTCGGTCTTGATTTTTTGTATTTTGGTTTAATTTTTTAATTTTTGTATTTTTCATTGAACTTCCTTTATAATCAATCGATGAAGATTTATGTTCATAGAAGAAACGGCCAGTATTAGAAGCAATCTTGCTTTGATTAGGCGACAATGATGAAGCTGAAGATAGCGACAATGATAATGATGATCCATTAATTTAAATTTTTTCTAGCTTTTTTTTTTTTTGGAGACTCAATCTAGTTCTTAGTTTCTTCTTCGTGAAGCCCTGTAAAAAAATAACCATATTTTGTAATTTTCGAAATTTCGGCGCATCATATGGACATGGCATGTATTTACAATAAACCGTTTGGTCGTGTTTGTTTCATGTCAGCCAAGAACTTCGAACAATATCGATATCATTATCGGAATTATTTTCCAAAAAAAGCATTAACTGTTATTTAGATTTGTTTCTGAAACAAAACAAAATTCAAAAGATTAATATAACAATTACAAGCACTTTAAATGGAAGTAAAAAGATTTCATTTTTTGAAATTACTTACATAGTATCAGAAGATATTGAAAAAGAAGTAAACACAAAATTATTTCTTAAACAATCACTAATTTTTTAACTAAACGTTTAAAAATAAACATCAATTGATTCAGAACTTATTATATATTTAATGTCCAAGTAATAAGCTGAATTTTTTCGTTTTACTTCTTCACATTAATATTTAAAAAACTTTCACATTAAAATACACATAAAGATTTATTCAACAATCTCAATTCAAATAATTAATTGCTATCGCTTCCTAAGTTCTGATAATAAATCAAAATTAACATTTTAAAATGAATGTATGCAAGTTCGTTCACTGCACTACGACGTACAATCTACAGATTTAGACTTGTTAATAACTTTTTTTGTTAGAAGTAAACATTATTTTTAGACTAAGAGCCCGTGATCGCCAGTCCTACCACATAGTATAAAGGCTAAAACATTTTCTGTGCAAGTACCCTACAGCAGGTAAGAAGGTTTGGATATTATGAATCTCGAACCGTGGTGGCTTTGGCAGGTAAGCAAAGATGAGCATAATTGCTGCCCAAAAACATAGCATAATGCGCAATTTTTTAGTATGTTATACAGGATACTATTTATTAGAATATCCGAACTTCAACTATGTCTGGAAGAATGTTAGAACTTTTGAAACTGTTTGGTCGTTTGGAAAACATCTTTGAATAGTTGATCAAGTAACATACATAAAAATCAGATTTTATATTATAACGTAAGTAGAATTATTATTTATCCAAGGCATCTGGCAGGGGGTTTCCACCCTACAAAATCTGGTAACGTCTGGCAACGGATGGTATGATATTCTAATAGTATCCTGTAGAACAAGTTACCTGTCAAAGCCACCACGGTTCGAGATTCTTATTATCCAAACCTTCTTACCTGTTGTAGGGTACTTGCACAGAAAATTGTTTAGCCTTTATTCAATGTGGTAAGACTGGCGATGACGGGCTCTCCCTCTATTTATTTTAGGTGACGTCACTAAACACGTGTGACAGTACATATACTAACCTTGAAACTATATCACTAATGCTTGCGTAAATAATACAATACTTGTAGGTTTAATTTACATTCAGATATAATTCTTTTAATAACATTCGATCACTACAGCTCATCTGTCAATCATCACTATGTTTTATACACATCAAATAAAAAAAAATATTTTTGTTTTTTTAAATTAAGACATGTCTTTTTAATTTAGCATTTTTAGAGATGTGCATATTTTTTTTTTTGTAACTACAAAACACTATTCAAAATATTCAAAATATTCAAAATAAATATTATAAAAGAAAGGCGAAAAGTACAAAATCTTTCACATTGGGCTATCCCATTATGTTCTCAAAAGGGTCAGAGTACGGTAAAACCAAAATGTTGTTATTAATTTTTGCATTGGGTTTTCCCACTCAATTCCCAATTATAGCCCAGACAAAAAAAAAAACTCTTACCATTACTGACTTTTACTTTGGGCTGTCCCAATAAGTTCCTAATTGAATCCTAGTGCAGTAAAACCTATATTAAATTATTTTTCTGGATTGGGATTTCCCGATCAGTTCCTAGCTAGTTACCGTTAAGGACAAACTCGGCTCCAACTATTTAATTTTAAATTGGGCTATCCCATTAAGTACCCAATTAGATCCCAACCGAGATAAGCCTTTTGTGTAAGCCCTTGCAACTCCCAATTGGGCCCCAATATAAGTATTGGGATAATTTCTAGTCGGGATAGTTCCTAATTCCTGAAAAAAAGAATGAGTCATACATAGGAAAATTGTCGCTTATAGAGGTAAATACAAAAGAGGCTCTCAGTTATAGAGGTCAGAATGGGAAAAACGACTGTCGCTTAAAGAGGTTTTTGTTTCACACATATAGAGGTTTTTGAGGGGTTAAAGCTCGAGACCTGAGAATTATTTTCACTTATAAAGTTTTCTCGCTTACCCAGTTCTCTCTTACTCAGGTTTCACTGTATATGTAATTTTGAAGATTGAGGTCTGAAGATTGATTAAACATGGCCATTTCAAATTAATTTATGCACCTTTATTATTAATATTAATTGCGAATACCAATACCGCCATCGAAGAAAATTTTCTACTGAATAAAAATCATTTATCTTTGCATCAATTTCACTTATTTTATAAGATATTTATTATTCATGCATGATATTTGCATTTCAACAACTGAACCTTTTAACTATATTCGAATGCAATTCTTATACTAAATATAAAACTATCGGTATGTGAACTATGCCTAATAAATGTATCGTCTGGCATTTTGAAGGTTATATGCATAAATTTAAAAATTCGACAATACAATAATGTCTAGAATGTAAATCAACAATCAGGTCCAAAACTAAATGACGTGAATGGACTTTAACATGGATGACTGAATATTAAAATAGATGACTATTGAAATCAAAATTATTAAGTTTTTCAATAGTTACACAACGTTTTAAAAAACAAAGCGAATACTAAAAAATTAAATTTTTCAAGAAAAAATTCAGATATATCAGAAATAAATATAAATAAGTATTTCAAAATGTATTATATAATAGTTTGTATAAAATATAAATTTTCAAAGTTAACAGCCTTCAAAATTCGCTTAAATTAAATTAATTGTTTATTTTTTTAATAACAATTTCATTTAGCAGCTTGATCAACATACGTTTTTTTTTTTTAAATTACGTGACGAAAAAATTTGTATATTTATGTTAATTATTTCTGTATGCAATAACAATTTAAAAAATAATAAAATCAATTTAGATATTATTTGAAGTACACGAGAAAAATTTCAAACATAAAAACTTATCAATATCAATCATAAAAATATAAAAAAAATTTTTCTTTAATTAGGTATTACATATTTTTTTTTAATGAATATGGGTCTTATCGTTAATGGTAATTATGGAATATATTTTTATAACTATATTTTATATTAATAGTCTAATTATTTTTTTAAGTATTATTCTTATAACGCCAGGTTCACACATCGTTTATTTAACGATATTTTTACTATTTACAATTGTTAAATCGAGAAAATGACTTCTATTTATCGCTTTAACTTGATAGCTTACATCTATCTTAATTTTAAATTTAATACAAATTCATTTTAAATTCAATTCAAGTTTTTTTTGTCAATAAAACAAAATATTAATGAGACCACATACTCTTTATTGAATAATTCTAATAACTCAGTTATTATAGGCAACAATTATAAATTAAATATAATTCACTTCAAAATCATAACTGTAATAAACAATTTTCGTACATAATCTTGAGTAATCGTTAAAATTTAAACATGGATATCTAGTGCTTAGAGCCATAATGGTCACAAATGATGTGAGCCATATTGCCCTACATAACAATTATAAAAGAAAAAAATGAAAGAATCAAACTTTTCGCTATTTTCTAGAACAAAATTCACTTATAAAATGTCCGTTTCTACTCCTAAGAATTCTTCGTGGGCTCACAACTTACAATCTTCTTCTTGCTTAGCTCTACAGCCCTTGGTGGGCCTTGGCTTTCTCTACAATAGTGTTCCACGTTCCTCTCTCCTTTGCTTTAATTTTCCAGTTCTTTATTTTTAATTTTGATAAGTCTTCCTGAACTTGATCGAGCCACCTCAATTTGGGTCTACCTCTTTTTCTCGTATTGAATAATTTTGCCTTCATGATTTTCTTAGGCATGCTCGTTTCTTCCATTCTTTCAACATGTCCAATCCATTGTATTGTTTTAGACAACTTACAATCAAGGTATTAAAACAATGATTCACCACTGTTGTACATAGAATAATGATTTTCACAATACAAACATTTTGCATCAGAAATATTACTTGTATCTGGGCTTCAATCAGAACTGTCGTAATACAAATGGTCATTTTCTTTCCCCGGGTTAGTAGAACAGTAGACCATTGTTCGTGTTTAGCTATCACTTTTGATACCTCAAAAAAGGTTAAGTCTAATAAATCATAAAAGACAAAGACTGAAGAAAGAACTGTTACCATACTATAGATTAAAAGTTCACCTACAAAAATATGCACTAACAATGTTAGATCAATGACAATTTCGGGAAGTTTAATTAGCAAAACTATAACATAAAATCAAATAATTATCTATTGTAGGGATATGAAGGTAATGAGCACGCTACTATGAAGCATACGTACACTGCTGAAGTTTGTTTTGTTTACGAGAAATAATACTAGGCCATATTTGGCGACTGGGGCATAATTCCCGAAACTACTCTACCAGAGATGACTTTTTCCAAATATGAGCTGGTAGTTTTTGGAAAGTTTTAGAACATCGTTTCTTAAAAAAAAAATAACCTCCTATGATTTTTTTTTAAAATTTTTTTACTAGGACCAAAAACAGATAGACGAGTTGTCTCCGAGATTCACCTCGGAATCTAATGCAATAAGCTAAATTTTTGCACAATCCTTTATTTTGGTATTATAAAACTTGTCCTAAAGGTCATAATTGGTCAAATTTTAGGAATCTTAAATATTCAGGGTCAAACTTTCCAAAAATTAGTTATTTGAGAATAAATCGTTTTCTCTGCCTCCAATCGCATTTTTATTCATTATCATAGTTATAGAAAATCAAATTTTCTACAAGTTTTGTCTGAAACTTTTTTTTTTACGTTGACCCATTTTTGAGATAGAGAGCGCGGAAGATGAAGCGAATAGCCATAGTTAATATCAATGCCAGCGAAGAAATAGTTTATGAGAATTGGTCTGAAATTGATGGCCGAACGAAAGATGAAGATATCGATGATAAAAACAACATTAAAAAAAATACACTTATCCTTAATTAGAATTAGATTGAAATATAAGATATATATGGTTTACAATAAACTCAAAAAATATTTAGATTGATTCATATATGCAAAAGGTAAATAACACTAAATAACTACTTGACGTATTAGGAATATTTATAAATTTAAGGTGTTAAATACTTAGGTAAGTAATATTAAATGAATAATTAAGTAAAGAAAACCGTATAATAAATTGGTATTTACGATTGAACTTCCATCAAACGAATTTCCATCAAGAGAATTTTATCCTCTACAAATTTGATAATGAATACTTATGTTATTCGATTGGAGGCAGAGAAAATATTCTCAAAAAATTGATTTTTGTGACTTTGAATATCTAAGGTTCCTTATATGTGACCAATTGTGAATTTTAGATTTCGAGATTGATCCATTTATTTGACTAAGATGATTGGACTAAGAGTTTAGTCTTATAGAATTTCCAAGGAATCTAGTTTATAAAAAAAAAATGCGTACACATGAATTAGAAAAATTGAATAATATACGAGTATATTTTAACGTATTTTTCTATTTTGGCATTTATCAAACATTACGTGTCTCAAATACATCAGTCAAGTGTATCAGCCATAAATAATACTAAACTATTTATTATTTTTAAACTGTAATAAATTTTTTATACTCACAATTATTGATAATGCGTTTTATATCATCAGTTGAAAACTAGTGAAACAAATTCAAAATACAAATAAATAAATTTATATTTAAAAAATTTGTTAGTTTTTATACAGTCGAAGTGATGATCGTAGTAAGCCCTGCTTGATATTAGAAACGTTGAATTGTTATAGATTACACAATCCCAAAGAAATACACTTCTACAACATATTTAAAAAGTGTTAAAAAATATTAACTTTGTCCGCCAGAGTATATTAATTAATTCTAGAGTATTGAAGCTTCAGATGATCCAAGAACGAGGCAAGCATTTTGTTAAAATTTATCTACAGAGTGCTTCATTTTAGTAATTATTACGATTTTCTGCAAATGTCTCCAAAAAATTTCAAATTAGTTTTATTATAAATATTACTTTGGGAAGAAGGGTTGGAGGATTCTGATAATAATTTTTAAATGCATAAATAATATTATCCATACTTTAATCCACTTTTTATTAATTTTTTGTATTGTAACTTTATTTTTCTTTATTTTTTTTAATAAATAAATATTCAGAGTTTAAGTATCCAGTAATAAAAAATTTTCTGTAGCGTGTCGTACAAAATTACTTTTTAATTAATAGTTTGGAAAAAAAACTATTTTATCCTTTTTATATATTAGTCAATTTTTTAAAAATATTAATGTTAATAGTTGATATTGTATTTATTCTTCAATTTGTTCATTTAAAGCATGTAATTTTATTCAGCTACAAGCATGTAACTTATAGCTTTTGATAGTAGAAAACATTAATGATAGATTTGAAGTTTAGTACCAACTTTTATTTTTTTTCTTTCACCAAGTTTCCTTAAAATTTTAACAGTTTTGTTGGTAAATAATGGAGTAACTTCGATTAATATGGCGCGCCATAAGCTTTTTTGTCAATTACAACCACATTATAATAAAATGTTCACTTCGAAATCATAATTTAAAAAAACATTTTTCGTAATCTTAAAAATTGAATCATGGAGGGCAGTATTGCCTAAGGCCTAGTGGAGAAATGAATTGAGCCATATTGGCGATCATAACAAATAAACACAAAACATTAAAGAAATAAGAAAAAAAATCCGTTTAATTGCTTCTCGAGCCCCTCAAGTAATTTTGGTTTTCACCCCAACTTTAAACACTCTATATCATCATCGACTGAAAGATTTGATATCGCTTGGAAGCTTTTTTCGTATTCCGCACATCTAAAATTGGTTTTAAACTGATTCTTTGCACCAAGTTTTCCACATTTTTTCTTTAAGGCAGTTTGGTAGCCGCAATCCAAAATCAAATAAAATACTTTTTTTAATTTAGTTTTTTACTAATAAATATACGAAGCATGCTATAATAATTGAAAGAAATTCACAAACGAATTGAAGTGATATAATTTAGAAGGAATTATAATTAAAATAATATAATAAATAAAATATTATTTGACTAGTACTCAACTGTCACTAGATAATACCAACTTTAAATGATTTTCAAAACAATACCCTGAACTGTCAACTTCATTTTTGATATCGTGAATAATTAATTTTTTTTTTTTTTTAATTTTAATATAAATAAATAAGTTATTTCTTTAGAAAATAAATGTAATATTTTAAAAATTTATTTATATTTATTAATGTTCAATATCATCCTTTTGTTGTTATATAACATTAAAAACGCTAGTTACTATTTGAAATTGGCGCGCTTAATGGACCCGCTATTTTTCCCCTAGTTAATATGGAGGTGAAAGTGTCTCCGCTAAACGTCAGAGATAGAAGCCACATGTCAATATTGAAAAATTAATTACATCGAAAGTACGTGGTTAATTATTCTGAAATTTTTTCTGTATATTTTTTGGTTATTGTTCTATCAATTTAAAAGTATTTTTGCTAATCTTTAATTAATTATATCTCTTAAACGGTGTGGTAAAAAAATCTGATTTTTTTTCTATAAGTGCATTTAATTATAATTTTTCGAATAAACACAAAAAAATATTGGGTTAACTTTAAGTCATTTGAATACCAAACTACCTTAAGACGAAAAAATATCAATACGTAGAAACAATATGTTATATAAGTCCAAAGAATAGATCATACTCTAATAATAATATTTAGACTTATTCATCATATGTTAAACTTAGTATCCATCATTTTCGGAGTAATGCAAAGAACAGTTTTCTTAAAAAAAAATTGCCTGTTAAAGATTGCATATTAAACCCATGGTTTCTATTTTGGTCGATTTTGAAGCAAACGTTTTATTAGATAACAAAAGCAATTTCCTTAGGATTGTCCTAAGAAATTGAAAGTATAACATCAAATGAAGGTATAACAATTATATATCTCTTTAAAAAAAACCATAACAAGTGGTATCACTTAACAAGTTAAAGATAACGAATCCTTAAATGGTACAATAAAATTACTATTTTATTTCTACGCTAGGAAAGGTAATGGAAGGAGCTCAGTGAGTGTCACCCTTTTTCAGTTGTGCTTATCATGATTTACATTGGAATTTCAATCAATTGAGCATGAATGAGCCTAGGTTGCTCCTGAACTCTATATAAAGTCTTATTTGATAATATGCCGTAAACAAAATTGAAAATATGGTAGACTTTAATGATATAGGTTTTCTATCGTTGAAAGAATGTTTAGAATCAGTTCAGTAGTCCAAAAGATTGTACCCTAATATAATCAATTATTTAACGTAAATAAGGAGCGTTTTATTAATATCAAAACATAAAGTGTAGATAATAGAAATTTCAGAGGGAAACCCTATTTTAAGAGCCAGCGCACACCGTAAGATTTTCTGATCAGAACATCTGATGGTCAACGCACACCATCAGATAGTCTTATAAGAAAATCTTTTCAGAAAAGTAGTTAGTTCAAACAAAAATTTTAAGCAAGCGCATATCATCGAATACGTACAACAAACCATAATGAACTTTCAAATATTTTCATTAATTACTTTTTAAACTAACAGATGGCCTATATAAGACAACAATGTAAGATATTCTTATAAGAAATTCTAATGCTTGGCGCACCATTAAATTTTCTGATCAGAAAATCTGATGTCCTATGTAAAAATCGGGGTCTAATATAAAATACATGTTATTTATATAAGAAATTCTGATCAGAAAATCTGATGGTGTGCGCCCGTCCTTAAAAGCTATTCATTAAAAAAACTTAAATGTTATTCAGGAAGAGTTTACTACGCTCACTTCTTGATTCAATATTTGTGTTTATTTATTTTTAATTTTTATGTGTAATGAAAGACATCACAGATAACTAAAATCGATTAATTATCATGTATTCATAAACATATTATTTAAAATATTAGAATATCATATTCATCTTTGATGGCGCCGTTATTATACTAGATTAGGGAGGTACTCATGTATCTGGATAATATATATGTACAAAACTTCCTGAACATTCAATGTCATATGTCAAGTGCTTCTGCAAAATTTCTCAGATATATACTTTGTGATAGAAGTGGAGATAAATTTTGCAAGCTTTTTATTAGGTGTCTTTTTGGTCTATCTTTAAGTTTCTGAAACGTTTTGTATTTGAAAAACTCTTGGTGATAATGAAAGCTGAAAATCGTAATTCAAGAATAATTCTAATGATAAAAAATAATTTTATAGCTTTATGGTTTCAATCGCTTCCACCAAATATTGTTATACTGTTTCTTAATTAAAAATTAAAATCATAATAAAGTCTTTTCCCAGAATCATTCAAATATATAAATAATGAAAATTTGAACTATGATGGTGACAGTATGACTTTTTCGATTCTATCGCTTCTTCCATACGCCATTACGTTTCTTAATGTTAAATTAAAATAAAAATAATCTTTTCCCTGAATTCTCCAAATACACAAATAATGGAACTGTGATAGAAACGTTGTCACCATTTTTGTTTCTATCGCTTTCACCATATGTTGATACAAAAATGTTTCTTACTTTAAAATTAACATCAACTATGAACTTAACTATGAACTATGTTGGTAGAGCGTTATCACTTTTTCGATTCTCTCGCGTCTACCATATGTTGAAAAAAATACGTTTCTTAATGTTAAATTAACAATAAAAATCAATATAATGTCTTTTTCCTGAATCATCCAAAAACACGAATAATGAAATTATGATTAATGCGTAATCATTTTTTTTTCTGTTTCTATCGCTTCCACCATATGTTGATACTCATAGGTACGTTTCTTAATTTTAAATTACAATACAAATAAAAATAATCGTTTTTCCCTGAATCACCCATATTTAGGCTTTTACAGTTGATAATATTATACAATTTCATTGCAGGTTACAAGTTTCAAGAAAGATAAAATAAATATCGGCTCAATAATTTGTATATTATGTCAACATTTTTAGAATTTGTACTGATGAAAGAAAAGGTGGCATTTTGAATTGTTAATTAGTAAATTATTCAAAATAAGTAAAAGATAGATTTTCTAATGCTTTAAAATACAATCTGTATAATTTATGCCATGTGAACAAACTTTTAATTTTGTACGACAGACATAAAAAACACAACAATTTAAAAGAAAAAAAGATCGACTTAATGATGTCGATGATAGAATCTTTTCCATCAATCTTCTATGAAACAAGAATACCTAATTAAATTCATTCATTAAAATTTTTATTCAAACGATTTATAGAATATGACATTCAAAAACATACGAGCTTCATTAATACGAAAAATCGAAATCATTTTTTTTCTCTAACTCTTTTTTTATAGTTCTGTCATACAATACTGGAAGAAACGAATCTACGAGAGTTCCAGAGGTAACAGAAATCATTTTCTATACAATAAAAATTTTATAATTTTTTATTAAACTTACTTTGTCTGCTAGTAATTTCGATATTACGTTATGGAATGATTTCCATAATGAATTTACCGATTTTCATTCATTAACCTCATATTATTCAACGACTTTCATAACTATCACAGTTAAAAGTCAAACTAAAGTTCCAATCGAGTTCGATTGAGGTAATATCCACTATTTTCAATAAAGTGAATTCAAAAGTAAATTTGATAAGCTGGATATTTTTCATGCTACATATTTGACTGTCACTTTATGAATTTTTTACAAAAATCAGATCAGTCATTTGAAGGTCGATTTTTTTTTTAACTTTCAAAGGATACGATGAATGATAAAAATGTGAAATCGCTGGAAAGTACACATGCTTTCGATTTATTTGGTTATTTCGTCTGATTTTATAAGAAAAAAGATTTTTTTCAATCGGGGGAATGAGGTATCGGGGGATATATACTGGTTTCAGTCTGCAATACCATGCTTTCACAGTTAATTAAAGGAAACGTTTTGTCTTCGGTTTTTGCGCTAGCTTAATTACTACTTGTAAAATAGCTACGTTTTATCTTGAAAATATTTTCTCATTTTAAAAAGTTTTACAGTTTTTTTATACTGTTTATAAAATTACCCAATAGAGAAATTACATAAAGTTGTTATTTGTAGAAATTTATTCATAAATGAAATATTATTTGAAGTATATTCTGATAAATTTAAAAAATATATCAATAAGAATTCCATTTTCCTACCAAGTTACTGCAAAAAATGTATATATTTTTGCGCAAAAAACAACGACTTGGGACATAATAAATTGTCCAACACAAGACTGTCGACCAATGAAAATCACCACTAAACTAAACTAAATGATTAAATACAGATATTTTTATTATGTTTTCGGCTGTCTTATTATAAAAACTAGATTTTGACAAAAATAAAAATAATAATATAAAATCAAAATTTTATTGCCTTTGCATTCTTCAAATAAGATGACAGCGTGTTTTGCTAAATAACAATTGTTAGACCAAATTTTTCTCAGCAAATATAGAAATTCACATATAAATAGTGTAGGTATTTAATTTAGATTATGAAAAAAATTTAGATAATTTTAATTGTATTTTTTTTTTTGCTCTCAATAATTTGAAACTGTATGAGAAATTTTGTGAGAAATTTGATTAATTACAAATAGTTAACAAACAGATAACATACAGAGTATTTAAATAATAAACTATTACAGCTGTTATCTTCACTTTGTTAATATTTATCATTCCATTATTACAAAGTTGCTCCTATATTATCGGTTTATTGGCATTTTTTTCTTAAATTGATGAAAAAAGCACAAGCAGTAGAACCGCAAACAATGGTGTTGACACATTCTTTACCAATCTTTTTGTATAAATAAATTTTTTTTTTTAATGTAAATTTATAATCAAAATATAAACCATCAAGTTTAACATTAACAAATCACGATTACGTGACTTATTAACATTTAAAAAGCAATAATTGTCTAAATATTATTTATGTTTCAAGCCGGAGGTTAGCGCTTCTAATATTAAACACATACCAAGCACCTAACCATAACAAAAAACTATATTTAAAGAATTAATATTATTATTAATTCGAAACCGTCGTATAATTACATATAACATATCATATAATTGATATCCATTCATCAATCAATTAATACGTAAACTATAATAATTATATCTCTATTTTCTTTTCTTATTCAAAGTTAAAAATAATACGTTTTAAAATATACATATATAGAAAAAAAACTTGTTTAAATCCTTGATACGTGAATCACAATATTTTTTCAAATTAATTAATAATTGAATTGTGTGAAATCTTAGATTCATACATTTTGCAAATCAATTTAAATCTATCAGATTAATAGATAGGTACCACGTACTATCTGTAGATATATTCCATTTTACTTATGCATTGTATTCCATGTTTATTTCTTTTCATATTTTTATCATGAAATCATTACAAGACATAAAAAGGTCATAATAATATGTTTAGAGAGCATTTGGTTGCGTTTGAACAAAATAAAATTTAAATAGTGAATAAGTTGTTTTAGTGTAGGTTTATCATGAACATTCAAAATATATTCTGCTTTCTTAAAATATAAATTATACCATCTGCCTAAATTCCCCAACTGTGTCTGGACAATCTTCTAGTAAGTGTTCTACCCACTCAATCCTTGGAAACAATTTACACGACCGTTAAAATGTGTACAGTTTAAAGCTAACAGTCACCCTTTTATCAATCCTTCCGCATTAATCCAAATACCCCCGCGGCACATAATGATTAAGTTTGTTGAACATCGATAAGCTTTCTTTGCTATATATTTCACTGATTGACAATCGCAACGAGTACTCTTTCAGTTTATTTTTAGCAATTAATTTCATGCTTTCATCACTCAGTTCAAATTTGGATAGTCTCAGCAAACTAATTACTATCTGCGTATATTTTTTGTAGATTTTTCCTAATTGCAAGTATCCGTATATAGTTAATTGCTCTCTGCAAAATATGCTGGTGGAAAACGTTCTCTTCTTATCAAAATACCAAATGTTCTCTATGGCATAATTTTATACGATACATGAATTGTTCTTTTTAAAAAAATGCATTTTTTTAATGAATTTTACAACTTTATAATAGAAAAACAATATTGAATATAGTGAGCGTAAAAGTTTAAAACAATTAATTTTAATCATTTTAAAAGTGATAAAATTTGAAAAACTAAAATCGCGCGTTTGATGTAATACTAGTAAAATGATTTCAGTGTTTCCATGATATATTCTTATAAATAATATTGCCAGTGTTTCGAAAGTATAATTGCATCATGAATGGGCATCCACATTATAATATAACGTTGTCAAAATATGATGTCAACATTGCTATTGGCTAGTTTACAATATTGATGACATCCATGCAGATGCACATCCATGATATTATACTTTCGAAACGCATACTTGATCAACATGAGCGACTTAGTAATACAAAACTTTGGCCCAGGAACTATCGGGATATGCTGCATACTGAATCAAAAATTTTTAATTTTATGCAACTTTTTAATTATAATAAAAAGAAAATAAAAATAAAAAGTTTTTTGTTCTAAAACTTGAACATGATTTTTCCATTAATGGTTACATGAATTTTCTTAAAATTCTGAATTACTTAAATAAATAAAAAATGGCACCTTATATAAGAAATGTAATTTATTTAGTAATTTTGAACCATCTTAATTTGATTGTTTAGTAGTTGAATTATAGTAAATTACATTCATTTTATTAGAAATATAGGCTAAATGAACCCCTTTATTTTTAAATTTCATGTAAAATTGCATATTTTAAAGCAGAAAACACACACTTACTCATCGCTGTTTCTCCAAAAGGCTATGAGCTAGAAAGCTGAAATTTTTTTGATTTGAACACAAAAAAATGTTTATTGTTTAAAACAAACAATTTTTGTTTGGAACATTATTTCGGAAAATATTTGGGTGCCACAATTTTATCTAGAATCTAGCTAATAAACAAATATAATTACAATACATACGTATTTATAACTGTATAGACTCGATATTTAGAGTATTTTATGAATACTCTGTTAGTCGTTATCTTCGTTTGTTTTATATTACATTTTTAAAAAGTATCGAATAATGATACGATTTTAAGATGCATCTCTCTAAATTTACTACAAATTAATAAAATGTGTATTTCATATTATATCAATTTACGTGTTGAAACATTCATAAATGTTTTATAATATATACCGGTAAATAGGTGCTTCATCTCAGTATAAACACATTGTTGAAACTAGGTTATATTAGATCGGCCAGTAACGAAATCAAATTGAATATACCTAAATAAGAAATACGTTGAGAAACGATTTCTTGGAAATTAACATTTTAAACATGGTGATTCATCTCAACATAAAGACTAATAATAAGATCGAAGCTTAGTATAAAAAAAATAAAAAAACAAATATGATGTACATAAGAAATTAAAATATCTTGTTAATGGATGTTTTCCCAACTTTTAGAATAATTAAAGAAAATTTAAGAACCTGTCGCGATAAAGTTTTGAGTATCAGCTAGTATAAATAATCGTAGGCATACAATTGATATCTACTCATAAATCAATGAACATTACTTGAATTAACACTGACCTTCCCTGTACATTTAAAAACAATATAGTACTAAAACAAATAAAAAAAAAGTTATTTTTTAAATCCTTGATACCAAATTACGAAATATATATATATTTTTTATTTTTTTATTTTAATTAACATAGATTTGAATATTTAAAAAAAAATAACAGTGACGTCAACTTTCATATATACACACATAAAAATCCCACTACTCGACTTTGGTAATAAAATGAATGAGTCGTGGTGCCGTTTAATACTTCTCCCCTCTTTATTATGAAAGAGAATTTTATTCAAAATGTATTGTTAACATAAAAATTATTAATTATTGTCAACGAAGCATTTATTTAAGCTAGTTCTCTCATTCAATGCGTTATAAAAAATAAACATGAAAACTTAAAATAAAACAAACACATGATTTATAAAAAGTAAGTTTGTGCAAAACTGTTCTTAACCGTGTAGACACAGACGATCACAGTACTCGGTTGATAATCGTCTTGTAGAACGCGCGCTTGTGTGTTTAAGAATTTAAAAAAAAAAAAATATTTCTTTTATAACAAAGTTATGTTTGTGAAAAAATTGTAATTAAGTCATAAAATAATTAAGATAAGCCAATAAGTCGTCGATAATAAGAGAGTGAACTTTGTGTTTTTTATAAGATAAAAAAGGAACAAAAATGAAACAAATAGATTCAAAAGATTTTCACCGGTAAAATTATACCGTGAGTGAAGGTGAAACATGTAATTATGTGATGTTGGAAAATTTTTACATTTTAAGTGTTTAGTTTTCTATTAAAAAACTTTCGTTTGACGTTTGTGTTAAGAAAAACAATTATATTTCCGATATGGCTAAGGATAATAATCACTATAATTATACCGGTAAGTTCGAGGATAATGACATTTTGCCTTTGAGAAATTACACGTGTCGAAGAGAAATTTTTTTTTAAGTCAAGGTTTTTTAAATATGTTGTAAAGAAACTTTTTTGTTATTTTATGTGGGAGGACGATGATTTGTTTATAGGTTTTTTTAAACAAAAAATTGTATGTTTATGTTATGGTATCCATAGCCATAGGGGTGTTTTAAATTTGTATATACAGCGATCTTTAGACATTAGAACGACTTCCGTTTGTTATTGTTGTAAATGAATTATTGAAATTTGTTTGTAAGTTATTTATTTTGATAGTAGACATATTTAACCGGTTTTTAAAAGAAAAGTCAAATAAAAAAAATGAAGATCAAACATATCAAAACAAATAATTTTTAAGCATTCTGATCGAAAAAATAACTGGCTACGTCAATCCTAGTATCATAACTGGGCCAATCAGTGAATGACATTTTTCGATTGTAAGTTTTTATCAAATAGCCCAGATTGACTTGAAAACTTAACAGTATTAATTAGAAAAGGCCTCAAGAAAAAAATAGTTATAATGTGCCGATTAGTACTTTCTTCCAAGGGGGATTAACTACCACTTCTAGAGAGTGGAAAAGTTTATGTTTATTTTATGGACAAAAATATCATTAAAAAAATGAAGCTTATGAAATGAAAAAGGTAGTTCCTTATTTTATTCATTGAGGTGAGCTATTCGTGGAGATATATAGCTGATTAAAGGTTAGGTTGTCGCCGGCAACAAAATTGTAAGTTTGTAACGCCAAATAACAAAAATATTTAACGTTTTTGAAAATATATACCGTTCACTTTTAAAATTGCTTTCAAAAATCTCTAAAATATACCAAATTTTAAGAAAATTTACGTTATTAAAACGAAAAAAAAGTGACTTGAACCTTTTTATTTAAAAAAAATCAACACAAAAATCCATGGATTTACCAAGAGAACTCGAATTAAAGCTTATCGCTCTGCAATTTACTTTATTTAAGTACTGGCAACATGCCCAAAAAGTTTTGGCGCTTTTGGATTCATGTTTTTTAAAGTTGGAATTTGATTGTAAAATATCCCAAAGAAACGAGATTTTTGATAAAAAATTCAAAAATAATTTTGATGAAAACTACAAAAAATACCAAAACTTTCCACTGGCGTAACTTATTTGTATTATTTTTCGCTTTTTTTATATCAAAAAAGGGCTTTGTTTTAGGTTTTTTTTGTAGTATTGATGATATATGCTTCCATTAATGACATCTTTTGGTTAGAATTTATTCTTCTATCTATTTCTGTGATTATTTTCAGCATAATTTTTTCCACTCTCTACAAGGGATGGCTAACACACCCTGGCCAAAAGAACCTTTCGGCTACATTGGCAATGTACATATGTTCAAGCCATATGAAGCTTTTGTTTCTAGAGGTGTTATTTCTTACTTTTAAATTTATAAATCAATGCGAGCTATTTGAAAAAATTTGATTTTTTTATTTTTTTCTGTTCATTTACTAAAATAAATCGTGTTTTTTAGTTTTAAAAAAAAATATTTTATTATAAATAAATTTGTAATTTGGGCTTTTCTAACCTAAGAATATGTTTGCCTTACACATTTCACTGTTGATGATGTCCCACAAATTTTCAGTAAATACCGTGTGTGAAAAATGTTTATGTCATGCATCAATGTTTCATTCATAAGTTTACATAAAACAAAAAACTTATGTGTAAAAATGACATGTTCAAATAAGTTGACTGCCCCTAATATTTCTGCCTGCCACATGAAGTCTACCTATAAAATTATTCATATTCATGTAGATAAAACTACTGGTATGAGATGAATATCTACATAGCATGAAATTTAACACATGCTTACAAATTTTTTTTTTTTTTTTTTATTCGAAATGATGAGTTCACTCCGGAAACATAGAAATCATCTGGTAATTATTAATTTATGCAGGTGATTTTTAAAAATGATATTTAAAAAAATTAATTAATCAAATTCTAATTAATATAATACTTCCAAGACCACTCTCCCCTTTTATTTAACCAACAAATTTCTCATTGAGAATGTTATAAAAGCCTACTGTAGTTTGTAGGCCTTTGCCTAATTTAAACAAATACTTAAATTTAACATGGCTCTAATTAAAAAAAAAAAAAAAATAATAAAAAATAAAAAAAAAACTATTGACATGAATTCAAAGGCTATTGGGCTAAGAAAAAATAAGAAAATCATTTGTTCCCAATTTTCAGGCTGATGTTTCTCTTATCATAAAAACCTACCTCGTATATTACGAACGTGTACATCAATCAATTCAGGTTTATATTACTACAGTCTTGCGATTCGGAAACAAGAAATGGGTGTTTAATCGCTAACTTGAGAACGATAGTAAACCAAATAAAGATTTTAATAGAAAGAAATTTTGAAAAACTGGAAAATTTGTTACGTTTTTTCATCATATTCATAAAAACATTTCAACTCGGTGTCTCTCCGTAATCGTTAAATACAAAATTATATACGAGTTTTTAGACTACACCACTCAGTGCTCATTTAAGAAACATTGCTTATGACTTTAAAAAGACTACTTTTGGAAAATAAAAGTTTGGATTCCTTAGATATCCGGTAAAAATATCGGGAAAAACAACTTCTAAAATTTTTATGATTTGTAGATTAGATTTTTAATACTTTTTGTTATAAATGTGCGTACTGGATAGATTTTTTAAATTCTATATTCTGTGGACCATCAGAGGTCAGTTACATCCCTACTTCCAAACATAATTGAAAAAAGATAAATTTTAAAATGACATAAACACTTTACTTTTTAAGAATATGTTTAAAAACATATAATTTATAAAGTACATATACAATTTTTTTCCAAACATTTCGTTTTTTCTTTTATTAAATTGGATAGAAATGACTAGAGACATTAAAAGCAAAATAAAAAATATTGAATAAATGATTACCAAACAGGAAGCTCCTGAATTGTGTTAAAAAGCGTTTTTCACCATAAGTTATATAAAAAACAATATTTAATCAAAAAATCACCCATTTATAAAATTTTCCGTTTTGTCCCAGTTGCCTTGATTAATGCATATATACCAACCTAAGAAAAATGATAAATACAGAAATTTTTAGTTATTTTTCTTCAGCAGTTTTTCATAAATAAATGAGTCATGTATCAAAAATAATCGTAACAAAAATAATAGCTAATAATAAACCTAAAAAAATATACTCTAAAATTAATAATTTCATTTTTAAAATATTTTTCCTAACCATAATGAATGAACAAGGAAAAGTTATACAAATACATTGTCCATTTTTTTCTCATTTTTTTCTTCTTGTGGCTTCGGCTATACGCCGATCAGATAGACTTGACTATGGTTGTTTAAGGAAATTTATAAAAACATTTTTATGAAGGAGAAATAAGTATTTTTTTAATATTATGTAAACATTAATATTTATAAGCTAATATCTTTGTTTTAATAGTTTTCTTATCAAATAATTACATTACCTTGATGATGATTTCATAACAAAACACACACATTGTTTTTTCTTTAAATATTTGCAAACCATAAATTCTGATAAGAAAACGAAATAAATTTTTTAGTCTCACTAATTAGAAGATTTACAATTAACGCTTCCATTTTTTAAATAGGTGTATACAGTGCAACCTTGATATAACAAATAGGAAGGAAACAATTAAATAATCTTTTTTTCAAGTAAATCGGTAAACTGAGGTATTTTATATTCAGGTTAGGTTGGTATATCATTGTTATAACGAGGTTAAAAAAAATAGTTTTATTCACCTCAACATTACGTACTCATCTTGCTATAACGAACAACTTCTACTGATAAATGATAACATATTTTTATCATATTACTGTATGTATTTTCTATTTAAAAATAATTAGGATGTAACAATTTTTTTACCTTTGATTAATAATCAAAATTAAATGCAGTTAAGTCTGTAAAAGTCGGTATCTTGGTACATGATGTAGGTAATTTAATGTTAATTACCAAAATTCGAACAAAAAACTAAAGGATTAAATTTTAAAATTGTAGCCAATATACTGGCGGGAATCCCGAATTTATTAGCTATGCCTAATTTTTTCGTCGTAGGATTTTCGTCAACTTAATGATGTTTGGCTTTTCTGTTTCTGAGCCATTACAACTGAATGCTTTAACAATAGTGACGAGCAGCACGACCCATCAAACAAAACACTGATTCTTTTACTAATCAAACGTGTGAAATCCTGTCAAGGCTGAACCACATATTATGGGATTAAGGGAAATGTTGTTGGCAACGTTATAGAAAGGTTTTGGGTTGACAAAATTCGTTAATTAGAGGTATTTACACTTATTTTTGATAGGAAAATTCGGTATAAAGAGGCTGTTCGCTAGAAATCTTCGCAATTTAAAGGTATATTTTTTATTGACTATTTTGGATTATTCAAGGGTATTACGAAGAATTTGTTAAATCGAAGACGTTGTTTTATTGAGGTTCGTTATATCAACGTTGGACTGTATTACGTATAACTATAAAAATTTTTATATAGCTTACAAAATTTTTATGTAAAAATATAATCAATAATTTTTTTACATAAAGTTTAACGATTGTTTCAGTCCATGACCATTTCAAAACAATTGTTTAGTTTTAATTTTTATTTTGAAAATGGTCATATGGACTGAAACGATCGTTAACTTTAAAAATATGATTTATTGTATTTTTATTGAAAAGTGGTTGTAAACTACATAAAAATGGATTTTCTTAATGACCAAAACTTCCACAAATTAACGCTCACTATAATTAATATATAGCATCTAATTTTTAAAAAGTAACGTTACTTCTGTATGTTCAATTTAAGGATTTTACAACATTTTCTACAAACATAGAAATTAAAATGAATATGAATATCATCGTATTATTTTCTTTAATATAAGATGAACAATTTGCATATCTATCAGACTCTTTAATAATAATATCAACAGTTCTATCAGACGATGTAAGATTTCAGAATTTTAGCTATTTCATTGCGCCACGATTTATGATTTTACTTTATATACTTATTATAAAGTTACTGACAGCCTTAATATTAGAACTATTCTTAATACAAATCCGAAGATAGAATGCGATTATATTATTATAATATAATTTATTGATAATTAATTGATAAATTACAAATTGTGTTTCATGCCTAAATATACCATTGCGAAAATTTTAACTGCGAATACTTTGTATTTCCTATATTAAACGCAGGTTAAAAATAAGATCGTCGGTACAAAACCAGTTATATAATTTTCCTTGGAGAGATCTGCCGAAAACGGAACGGATATGGATAAGGATCTATTTTTTAGTTTAGATATCCAGCACATCTCTGATACATACAAAATCGTCTAGTTATACCATAGATCTCATTTTGTTCGGTCAATTATTAACTATGTTTCAGTTATATTAATTTGATTATTCTTCCAATTTAAAAATTGCACAATGGATTAAAGTAACTGAGATCAATGTGGCATCAAGTACCACTATACTCGTAATTTATGTTCATAAAATCGTATTTTATACAATAAGTTATCCACTAATGATTATTCATTATTGCACAATTCTTTACTTAGGATACACTAAAACTTAACTGCCAATTAAACATAATGAATTCGCAAATCATATTGTCACGATTTTGTATTGTTTTATATTTAAGTAAAAAATAAATAGAAGCCAATATAATTTATAACTATGCTATATAAAATATCGAGAATTCCATTAAGATTGATATGATTTTGATATGATATGATATCTTTTTGCCGGTTATCATAGTGTTGTTTTATGTTCACTAACGAACTATGTGATTATGTTTCAAATATGATATCGTTCAAATGTTTCCCACACGCATTCCAAAATGTAAATTTCCTATTTTACCCAACAACAATGTTTTACCCAACAAACTAGGCTCAATACCAAACAAGATTCGAAAAATAATTTAAAATTGATTGAAAAACGAATAAATAATCAATAAAGTCTTAAAGATTATTTTCCATGTCATTTCTTGCAAAAAAAAATTTATGGTTGATTCTACGATAAGTGGTCATTTTCTAAAGAAAAATTGCAAAACGAAATATTTGAATATTAATATAATTTATATAACACTTTTATTCATAATTAACTCATTTGTGCATACTAACATTATTTATTTTAAATTTTGAAGCAAAGTGTCATGGACATCGATAGGTGATCTTACCGTAGAATTATCCTTATGTATAATCACTATGGAGATGAACATGTATGACGTCATCATGCAAATCTTCTTTTTTAAATTACGAATTTTTAACGTTAATATTTTGGCCATTTTTGAAGAAGATTTAAAAAACAACTTCAAATTAATGTTCGTAAAGTATAGACGATTCAATTGAAGTGATTAAAAAAAATGTGTATGTATTTCCTATTATCAACCACTCTGTTTAATATTTCCGGATGTAAATTGTCTTATGTTATATATTGTATTCTTAGTTGCTTTTATGGTATTCAAATGAAAAATAGTTATGATGATTTAAAATTTAAACGGCGTATTTATCAAAATATGGTGGAAGCGTAATGAAACAAAAAGAATCAACTTTAACAACGCAATCATATTATTTATGCATTTTATAATGTAGTTATAAAAAAAATAATAATTAAAATTTACGGCATTAATTAAGATGTTAAAAAAATAAACCATCATCAAAAGAACACATCACTATCGTTACCTAAATTTTAGATAAGATACATACTTCTTATTTTTGGTCTATATGACAAGTAAATATATGCAAAATAATCCGTTAAATTATCATTCCTTGCTCATACTTCCTTAAACTTTAACCAATAGCAATAGAAGATTACAAAATTTATATATATATAGAAACAATCACGTACCCCGTATTAGATTAATTATCATTTAATTAGTTTGCTTATAGTTTAAAGCTCTATTTCGCCAAGATTAAAATTGATTTTCCTAATTATTTGCTCAAGAAGAGGCAACTTGATTATAACAGTCGTGGATTAAATAATATCTAATAAATTTCTAAATAATACGACTAATGGTTATTGAGCTATCGATTTCAATATTCGCTTCACTTTGTAAAAATGAATAGTGTTGACTAATGAATTAATTTTATTACTAGACTTTTTACTACTAGATCTTTTTTTTGACATGATTAGAAAATATCTTATTACAGTTTTAATTAATCGAAGAGCCGCAAATAGATATTTATAAATGAACAATTCTGAAAAAAAAAAACACAAAAAACAAAAATTTTTAGTATTTAAATTGAGAAATATCATTAATGTTAAAATATTTATCAATAATATATATTAAAGAAACTAGAAAAAAAGACTAATTAAAGGTAAATTTAAAATTTAACAAATTAACAAAAGTGGGCGGATATTATATACATATAATAATGACCTAATTGCATTAATTTTACAAACAATCCATTAGTTTATCTATCTTTGTTGTCTGCTGTGTTAACAAATAAAACATTATACTACGAATATTATAAAATTAGCACAACATCGATAAATATAGAGTTTGTCTCATCCGTGTAACACTACTTCTATATAAACAGTGTGAAAAGTTTATGTTGAACATTTTACCGTGATTCAGAATTGATTCATTTGATTAACTCTTTAAAATACACCAAGCAAATTAAAGATTTTTTTCACTTTAATACTAACTAGAAACATACAGTAAAGTATTTGCTAAAGTTATGAAAATAGTTTTTATCGGCTTTTTTCAAATTATCTGCTAAACTAAGCTTTTTTCATACAAAACTTGGAGATATGAAAAATGGTGGGCGCCAAAACTTCTGCAAGTATTTATTGATTGTTGTTAAAATTCCAAAGAACATGCACTTTAATAAACCTCTTTAAGTAGTCGAAATCCGAATTCGGAGAAATTTGCATGTTTATTGAAAAATTCACTCACGAAAAACATTAATTCTCCACTTCGGAGTGATCCGATTTTTATATTGAAAAATACATTCTACTCTTAACTGGCCGCCATTTTGTTATTTCCAAAAATTAAGCCGGGGATTTTTTTTTCATAGTTTAGCTGTACTCGACCAAATTCTGGTGTCCGTTTGTACCTAGTATTTAAGTCATGGAAATCTTTAATTTACTAGGTGTAAATACTTTACACAGTTTGTAATGCTTGCTTTATAATAATTAATTATAGTATTTTTCTCAATGGGTAATACCAAATGATTGTATTACCAATTGAGAAAATTTTCCCCATAATCGAACTAATATCTTGAATCAGCATATACTTATTCGTACCGTGTATAATATATGGAAGGGAGAACTGTACCGATTGCGCGACACGAGTGGATGAAATTTATTCGTTTTATTGAAAATATAATTATTTATTCAATTGGGCATTTGGCTTATGCTATATTCCTCATCAAAAAAATTTAAATATTAAAATCACAAAGAAGAGAGCTTATACTCAAATTATTAGCTCCCTAAATCTATCTCTTTCTTCAATTCCAAAATTTTATCTTTATAAAACAAGCTGGTGATGTATGATATCTCGCTCTTTGTTTAATCGAGAATTTCATATCTTGGCTTAGCTTTAAATATTTGAACAAAATAATTATTTCAAGTCTCTGTTCTTGAAGTAAAGCCACTTCAATTGAAGTAATAAAATGAAATTACTATATTATACCATGTAATAAATAAAAGTTATATATTACCATGTAATAAATAAAAGTTAATCAATAATTTCAAAAAATGAAATTTGGCTGTAGTTCTTGGGTTGAACATTGCTTTCGTAAGATTGATAGAAGAAATGTCATTAGTAATACAGTTCACGTGTCGCACGTTTCATAATTCATAGTCTCTTTAAAGACTATAATTATAGTGCAATTAGTTTTTATATTTAAAGTTAGTCCTATATTGTGTTCGAAAATGTCGTTACTTAATGTTGTTGAATCATAAAGATATTTTAAAATTATAAATAATTTAATTCAGAAATGTTGTTTATATAAAATATTTTCCATAAAAAGTAAAATTTGGCCAGGATGCGAACCATTAATAAACGTCAGTACTTTTGACACACTCGTAACAGGACTTTGCCTTATAGGTTTAGAATACTATTTATATATTACCTTATATATTACTGGGCTAGAGAACTGCGTGACAATATGCGTTCCCCAACACGATGCGTGTAGCACGATCGCGTCACGTTGCGTCGTGTTGTGCTACACGCGCTGTAATACGCACCAGCCCTTACATTTGATTGATACCAAAGTATATAGTACCCATAACAAAAATTTAAAATAATTTGATGCACAGTGCTAATGAACTTGTATTTTCTTTTCATATTACTTGATACTTTTTCGTAAATTTCTGCAAAATCTATAAAAACAAATAAAGACACATTTCAATATGACTACAATTATCACAAACAGATTTATATTCTTTAATGAATGTAAAATTTACTATGAATATGATGTACAAAAACTCCATGAATTTAACTGAATACTAAATCATGAATTACTTCTATTTAGTTCAACACCAAATAACAGTATTTGATTTTCGCACTATTTATATAATAAATGTCTATTCTTAGATAACGATATACAAAATATATTTTTCTATACCTGTGCGCGCTAATTTTTTTAATCAGATTTAATTTGCAAACAATTATAAAAAATACAATGTTATTGCAAATTGGATATATTGTGTTTAATAATTTATTACACGTATGATTTAAATTTAATTATTCCATGTATGAATTCCATAATCGGATTCTATGTTTACAAATAAATAGTTCTATAAATAGAATTGTAATCAAAGAATTACGTCATCCTAAACATTAGAGAAAAAATTTGATTGACAGTTAGACATTGTCTAGTAGTTCGTTATATTTTTTTTGGAGAAGTAGTTTTTTTGTAAACATATACCTTTTATGTGCCACAACACCGTTATTTAAATTCTAAAACATATGACAACGTGGCAAGAGAAATAAAAAAAAAAGTTTATATTTTATAAGCACTAGTTACAAAAAACAATCGTTAAAATCAAACCAGACCAAACAGTGATACGAAAAAATATCAAAGAAATATCAAACGGAAAAATTATTCTGAAAAAAACATTCTTCGTAAAAAATTTACTTCGAAAGAATATTTAAAAAAACAATATCTTTACATCTTCTACAAAAACATCAGAGATAAAATATCGTTTGAGTTTATAATAATAAAATTCATTCTTTTATTAGAATTACTTTTTCAATGTTATCATTAATTATAAACATTTTAAGTGATGGAGCCGATATAGCGCAAATATATGGGTTTTTGGTCCTTATTTATACTCTGATGAAAATGCCCTGGAAACATACAGTGTCGATACTGTTATTCTGGTTCTTATTCTAACTCTGAGATCAAAATTCCAATGATATTTGACTTAAAAGTAGTAATTTATGTGATATTTTGAATTATATACATTGAATTTGTAGGTGTAAAAAGTAAGAAATAATGATATAAGATAATTTTCCTGATCTAATTGATATCCAAATATTATAATGATTTATGTGGATGAAGTATACATATGGTTGATATCAGAAATGGATCACTCATAATCTGCTAGTGATCATTTCAATTAAAGCACCCTAGGTGAGAATAAATGGTCCACCGATTTCTTGGCCGTCTCTTTACCAATTTCTTGGCCGGGACGACATTAGCTGTTTTTATAACTGCTTACAAATTAGCAACGAGTATTAGTAATTATTAAATACAAAAATTCTTAGGAAATTCGGGCAAGAAATCAATCATAAGGCAATTTTTCGTAAGCAAAACATTCATATATATATATATATATATATATATATATATATATATATATATATATATATATATATATATATATATATATATATATATATATATATATATATATATATATATATATATGTTATTGAAAAATATATGATTTTAACAAATATTATTTTATGTTACAATTAAAAAAAAATAATTCACATAAATGTACCAAAATAAAGAATAATATAATTTGAGTTCAATCTTCGACAGATGAATAAGAAATAATTTTCCTTGTGAAATTCCACTGAATAGTCGTAATAAACAATATTCTGTAATTACTCTTCAGAATGTTTTAATGGTTGTTCAATTCATTATTTTGGAATGGTCGATTATGTCAGAAGATGACAACTAACAATGTTAATTGTTAAAATCGTTTCGTTTTTAAGTTGTCCAAATGTCAGACAGGGTGACAGACGAACATTGCCTCATTAAGTAAATCTACGCGCACCTGTACTAATATTTTGTTAAGAGCATTCAATATTTTCTTATACTTAATTCAATATACATTCATATATTTTATAAATGTTGGGTATAAATTCATAATTTTCATTTAAAATACTGGCATACAATTACAATCTAATTACCAGATATTATCTTTCTAACATAGTTGAAAATCATCATCTTTGATTAGTAATTTTAAGTGTATTTTACACTAGTTATTTACAATACAGTAAATATTATAAAAAATATTTTAATAAAATAAATTATTAATTAAATACAAAACATATATGAAAAAAAATAAAATAAAAAACTGGTATTACAAGTAACTTTATTTTAATTAATATTTTATAATTCTTTAATTAATGATTTTATTCTTGCATACACGCAAATACTATTTTTATTTAATACTAAAGTGTTTAAAAACACATTATAATTGAATTAAGTTAGTGTTTGTCTGTTCAATTATTTAAAAGATTATCCATATAATTTAGTAATTATACTTATTTATTTATTAATCATGATAGATTTGTATCTAAGAAGATGCAAATCATTATGAATATTTACAAGTTTTTGGGATATACCTAATTGATTAATTATATTATTTTGGAATTTTGATTAAAATTAAATTTTTAAGTGAATCTTATATTTTGAAAAAAAATTTGTTGTCAATTGAAGTCAGTTTGGTTATTGAGATACAATGTACCATGACTGCATATATATATAATGTGTTCAAATGAATATATTTAATACGTGAAGCAAAAATGTCTAAATTACACCACCAAAATTTTAGCTCGCTAGCCCTTTTCGTTTTGAGTTATCTTGATGACGGACGGGCGGAAGGGCGGACTGTCTCAGTCTTGGTATTGGTCTGCTCATCACTAATATTAATACCTACAAGCTGCTGTTTTGTTGTATTAATATGAGCACTTAAAAAATTTTATAAATCTTTATAATCTTAACATTGCATAGAATAAGTATTTTATTTGTCACATTTACAAATATAAATTTTTAAGCTACGTACCTAAGCATTTTATACTTAAAATAATCTACAATAAGATCATACAATATTGATATATTGATGATTCATTGAGTCAATTAAGAAATTTATATAATACAAAAATGGATATATAGGTGCAAGAGTATGATTCAGGCAGTAAAAATATATGACATTCAATTTAGTAATTAAAACATAATTATGAAACATCTAATAATAATAAATTATTAAAAATGTGACGGTTATTATACATAAAATTTAAAAATAAAAACTGCATAATAAAAGTCAAATGAAAAATTTATAATTATGTTACGTATAAAAGTGCATATTATTCACTATTTCAAAATAAATGCTCCTATTTACTTTATTAAACTTTATATCAATTATCTGTTTTTAATTATAGCTAAGTACCTAGGCGACCGAGTTTTGCTTGTTTATGCTTTTGAATGATGAGAACTATTCTCTAATTGTATTAAATAAGTTAAATATTATTCGACATGTCTAATTTCTAATTTTTTTATTAACTCTCGTTTAAAATATTAACAAAATAATAAATTTTCAAAACATTTGCAAATTAACGATGATCATCATACTGGATCAATCGATTCTAGATCCATGAACTCATCGCATCTCAAACATTACCTCGTCTCAACTATATGTCAAGTTCATTTATTGAATGTAAAAACTACAATAATTTATAAAAAATTGTTTTTTCCTAATCCAGTGTTTTTCCCATTAATAGCAATTATATATATTTGCTTAGGAAGTAACGTACTATCTTTAAACAGATTCATCGAAAACTTCGATCGAAAGAGATCGATCGAAACCGATCGTGACATCATTATCTAGGAAATTGGGGCAAAAAATCAAAATTTATTCGAAAAATTCGAGTTAAAATTAATAATTATAAAATTATTTTAAATAAAAAATATTTGAAAGTGTTATGTTTTGTTCTTAAAATGGCAGACAATGTTTTTACAGGAATGGTTTTAATAATTATTTTGCAAAAATATTTTTTTTTGTGACTTTTATTAAAGAATTAATATTTTGAAGTATTTTTTAAACATGGAAAACTACTTTATTATTTACACTTTTTATGCGCTGCAAAAATCCTTAATCTGTTTTGTACTCTCCGAATAATCTGCATGAAAAGTAGTCAGCTATAGATTAACCATAAGCCTTTATAAGGAAATAATACAGAGTTGCGAAAATTTTATCCAACATTTTAACTTCCCCTATTAATTACTCTATTAATTACTGGTTTTTAATATATATATATATATATATATATATGTATGTTTATGTATATATACATTTGTATATATATGTATATATATATATATGTATATGTATATATATATGTATATATATGTATATATATATGCATGTATATGTATATGTATATATATGTATATATATATATATGTATATATATATATATATATATATATATATATATATATATTCAAATAGACAAAAATCGCGACGACCTGAATCTTACTTTAAATCACGCTTACTTAAAATTATGAATTACGCTAATTCTATAGAATATTTTATAATTTTGTTAATTTAAAATGAAGGTTTTAGATAGATAGATGAACAAAACTGATTCGAATACAAATTTCAACGCAACATAATTTGGATATTTAATATTTTTAAATTGGTATACATATTCAAGTGTCGCTTTTTATTTTTTGAGTATACATTTGCTTTAAAGAAGTCTGTCAAATCTAAAAATGTAAATAATAAAACAATGTAGAAACAATAACTTAAGATTAACTATAACTTTACTATGTGGTCATTAATATATGTTCGATAGTTTTGATTACTAGTGTACATAAATAATGAATTTTATGTACGTATCAAGCAAGGTTCACCTGTGATGCATGATGCATGCATCACAGTCATTCACAGAGAATTTAATTACTAATGATGAAACTAGCGATCAAATTTGCTGGGGTGTCGATTCGTTTTCCTACATGTGCCGATTTTTTTCTTCAAAAAATTATATATATAAAATTATATGACATAAGGAATAGGTCCTTTGTTGGCAAAAAATCAGTACAAAAAAATCGAACCATTAAGGAGTGCTTTAATTAAAATCTCTAGGTAAAATAACTGATACGTTGAGATATCAGATACCCTAGTGTTATTAGTTTGAGGTATCTAAGTATCGATACTTTGAGTGATCAAAAATTTTTTATACTTTTAGGTAATTCTTTTTACAAAATTAACCTTAACGCTAGGTAAAATTTATACTTCATTTCATACTGTGTACTTTTTGACAAGTACTTTCATACTTGATACTTTTGCTTGCATGCGTACTTTTTGAAAAATACTTGATACTTTTCAATAGTTGCCTCAAAATACCCATGCCAGTAAAAGTATAGAGTACAAAAGTATCGATATCGAAAGAAAAGTACTCGATATCAAAAAGTGTCGATAGTTTTATTGTGTCGTTATGTCGTTTCACCCAATACAGAATTATGCTTATAATTTTTAAAAAAAGCAAAGGTTTTATTACAAAACGTGTTAAAATTCAATTTGGCTTTAGCTAAAAAAAATTATTTTATGAATTCAAAATTAGATACCAAACTATTTTCGACGAAATATGAGTTAAAAATTTTAAAAACGTACATATAAAAATGCCAAAATTACTAATAAATTTCGTGAAATGTATTATAAAAAAGTTTTTTTTACACTGTGAATAATAAATAATATGTGTATGTCTAGTACACACTATAAAGATTACCGCATCAGAAGATGCCCCTATATTTTAATGAAAATAAAAATTCAATTTGTCATCATAAGATTTATTACCGTGTATGTATCTAATATTATAATATATACCGAAATACGAAGTTTATTGTCTAAATAGAGAAATAAATGTATTTCCTTACACAAAAATAACAAAAAATTATGATTAATATGTTATTAATTTAAAAATAACTTTTAATGAAGTGCATTATAATATTCATATCTAAAACGACCAAGCTTGCATCAGCTTCTTAATTAAAGATTCAGATATACATGTTTGATTCTGTGACCGAAGGAAGTGAGATCTGTGGTGTGAATAACGATTTTGAATTTCGTTTGTTTTTGATTGTGTAAGATATCTTCTAAATTTTGTGTGCATATTATTTAAATACTTTTAATTTACTTCTGAGTGAGGTCTACAGTCCACAGAACTACTAGTAATATAAGTAATAGAATAAAAGCTCGGGGGCGGTGTGAATAATAGTCGTTCTGTACGGCTTCAATTTTTTTCAGTGATGAATTATAGTATGCTATAAGTATGGAAACCATGGTCTCAACAGAAATCAGCTCTTAAGTAAAAAGGGTAAGAGGTAGAAAAAAATTTCTATTTACAATTGTAGAAGATTTTATATAAATAAGATTCTTTATCTTTTTGACTATTATTCAAAATAATGGAGGCAGAGTTTCTTTTACACAAACACACACAGAAGTATGTAAAATGTATGTGAAATGTATACATATGTGAGTGAAAACTTCTAGATGCTACAGCTCCGTCATTTTTTTGTAAAATTTAATGCTTAACAGTTTTTATTTTTATCTTTTTTTCTAACTCTTAATCTTTTGTCCTAACCAAACGCACACCCTTTACAAATGAATAAAGTTGATCACTTGCACGACTAATTCCTGCCAGGATATCGTTTCTGTACTTCGCATAATATGATTCGTCACGCAAAAAAAAATGACAGCCTTACAGATAAACCGATGCGAAAACCGTCTACGAGCTGTAAATCTATATTATTATTTAATAGAAAAAGTATACAAACAAACAAAATTTTTTTTTACAATTGCTGATATATGAAATACATACGTGTGTGTTAAATTTAGTCGATAACTTTGATAGATTTTCAAATTTTATTATTTTGTTTGATTTATCTTTAATTCATGAGCAGGGGAATAAAGTTATCTTTTTCAAATTTTTTACAATAAGAAAAATTTGGACGTTGAAAACTAATAACTAAACAAAGTTAGTCATATTTAGAAGTATTAATCAATGTCTGTATGGAGATTACGCGTGTAATTTTCAAAAAAGAGATAAAAAATAATCTTTGAAAGAGATGAAAAAAATTTTTTAGTTGTATTCTGGTATTGACTATAATTTCACAATTGGTGTGAAATGCAAATTCAGTATCAGCCATCTACCCTATTATAATACATTTTATCAACACTATAATAACTAATTCTTCATGAACAATGTATGGACAACATATTTTGTGTGTTTTAATAATATAAACTAAACTAAATTGTTCAAAAATTGATACTCAACTATAATATAACGAATATTTAAACACTGCTATCTGGTACCTTCGCCCGTTAAATTTGTAGGTAGTAGATTTGAAAGTAAGTTTTTCATTGATAACTACACCCAACCAATCCAATCGTATTCAATTCCTGGACTATACTTATTTTATCAATCCTTATAAAGTCACATATTAGCGATTTTATGTAATATTTCAAAATACAAAGTATATAAATAATACTGATACCAGGAAATATTCTGTTAAACCAAACTTATGTTCGTTCGTCTATTTACTATCGATTTATATGAAAAATTTTGTAATTCCTGTTTGTGCACAGTGCAATGGGCTCCCGGGTGTAAAATATTATTGAATAATTCGTATAAGCATTCCTCAATTCACTCCAATAACATATAATTATTTTTAAATAATTAAATGTTTATAGATTAAAGCAAGTAGAACAAGTCAAATATAACCAACAGAGGATTCGTCATTCTTTTTTGAAATTACGGAATTCTAAACAAAAATGATTTGAAATGTAAAACACGTATAATTATGATGATTTATTAAATATAAATATTTAATATTAAATACGTGTCTTAAATAATTACATTTAACAAAATATATATACTTTTAAAAAAATTATATATAAATAAATTTTATTTTTTCTGTATTCATGGCGCTAAATTGCTATGTATTGTACGTCATACTATTATTTTATAAAAATAGAGGAAGAGTTAGTTATATGTGGTTAAACCTCTCAACTTTTAAAAGTATATTTGTTGATGACCATTATGATTCTGCCATTTCGTTTGTCTGTATGTATTTATGGTGTGTAACAGTCGAACACAATGTCCGATTTGGATCTAATTTCATGTACATGTTTATCACTTATACACCCAAAAGTTTTTGGAAAATGCTGTTTTTTTCTTACATTGCGAAATTTTATTTTTGCACCCCCTTCTTTTTGCAAAAAATTACTAAAATAGCCAAATTTTATCTATGCAATATAGATATAGGAACGTGCGGTTGGAAAACTATAATTTTTGAACTCCATTATTGAAAATTCTTAAAAATATCAATTTTTTAGAATTAACCATCTAGGCAAATAGGAGAAACTTAAGTTTTCTTTTGTATCTTCCCCTTTTTTTTATTAAATTCAAAGAAGATACTGGTTTTGGTTAATTTTCGAATAAGATTTAACTTAACGGCCAAATTCAGATTACAAAATTTATGAAAATATCAAGGGTTGCATTGAATACATGATACATATATTATCATCATCCTTACATCTTTGAACGATTGTAGGTAAGCCTCCAATCGCATAGGGATACATATTGACGAAATTGTGACGATATTCCGCCTTATATAATATGAATCTACAATTTCAATTTATGAATGGAATGAATATTCGACAATATACTGTCAAAATCTTAAATCGTGAATACTGTGTGTGTGGATTCTCGGTGGATTAACTTGTTTCTGATAAACGCTTTGCAGGCTTTTGTTAAATGATTCAGCAAACAAAATAATAATAATAATAGAAATCTTTGTTAAATGATTCAGCAATCAAAATCATAATAATAATAATAATACAAATCGTCTTAGGCGTAAAATTTTTTACATAGTCTTTGATTACGGAAAACAAAAAACAATGAAAGAATTTGTTTCATCTTCTTAGACCTTCGTTTTCAATAAGCGAAACTAATAAAGCCAAAGCTACAAATACCAATACATGAAATAGTACTCACAAATTGAGTATTTTTAATCATTTTTACATATACAAAGTGAAAAAAAATGTGTATACTTTTTTGTTTCAAAAAATTTCCGAAGACTAAATACAGTCAACTCCAAGAATAACGCATCAGACTGCATTTTAAAATTAAAAAATACACGATTTTTATTATGTATTTTATAATTTTTAGGTTTAAAATGAACGTTTTATTTAAATAAACAAAATTATATCCGATAATGACCTTAGAATTGTGTCTTTTGTAATTTTAAATAAATTAAAAATCGATGAGTTTTTTTTTTTGATTCGACTATAACTCCTACGCGTTCAATTGAATACTGTAATTCAGGAGTAAAGTTTCATGGGTATTACTGGCATTTTCAGAATATTTGTTGTATTGTTGATCGTATAGAATGTAATATTTTGATATGAATGAATGAATTATTGATAATATTTACAGTCCTGCATAGTTCTGTTTGCCGTATTAAAAATACAGTTCTTCAGTGTTTATTATATATTGAACTATTTCATATGTATAGAGGTTTGACTGTATTATTGAAATGAAAAAATAAATGCAAGTTAAACAATTAAACAATATTCTTATGTTATTTAAATTTTAATAGTCTTATAATACAAAACACAATAATACAATAATAATATTTAGGTTTATTGCATTGTTGTAATTATATTTTTATTGTTATTACGAGAATATTATTCATAAGTAAATGTACTATGAATACAATTATATTTCATTTGAATATTGGTATATGATGTCATTGTAGAAAATAATTCTTAAAAAAAAAAAAAACTTGCGTAAAATGATTATCTCATTCGCTTTGACATTATTATCGCTTTAACATACTTTTAAGAAATCAACATGATTTAATTTTATATTTCATTGTAATTCATATCTTATATGAATCAAAATTATCATATTTATTTGTACCATTCAAGTTTTTGTATGCAAATTTTGGTACTAAAATATTTATAGAATTTAATTCAATGTCTAAAGAATGGATATGCATAAGAATGGATATTTTTTTTTATTTTCAATAAAAAAAAAAACATTTTGAAAAACAAAAATCATCAGTCTGATTTGTTAATGTGCTTAGTCTATTTTGGAATAAAATGACTTTTTGTACAGAGTAGAAAGTTTATGGTATTATCTACCGTTTATTGGTAAAAGAAAAACAAAGATATTCATTTATAAAAAGTAAGAAATGCTATGTATTAAAAAATGATAAATGCATTTGGACCACGAAATACTGCTTAATCTTCAGTTTTAGACAGATATTATACCCCGACTTACTTGCGTAAGCTTGTGTCAAATATTTTTGTGGCTTTACCAAATATTTGAGGATCTGAACAATTATAAATAATATTTTTTCATTATTATAGATTCTTTGTTTCATCCATTCGTTTAATGCGTAAGACGAATGTTTTAAATCAAATTTTCAATTCTGAATCTTGGCAGTTTCACGCATCATATTATTTTACTGTGGGAAGTATAAATCCGCCAAGTCCGCGCTGTTTACCATATTTTCGTGAATTTATAAAATGAGAATAAAATATGGTACTAATTATACTTTTAAAATGTTGAGCAAAATTAAGTTAACGATATGTTTGGAACTTTAATTACATAATGAATATAAATATTATTCAGTTTTTTCTCCGTCCTGTAAACTTTTCAAAATGGCGCTTAGCAGGTTAGCGAATAAGTAAAGGCTGAAGAAACAAGTCTTATTAAAATACGTATTTCATACAGTTACAAAGATTTAAAATAATGTATGTATTAATTAGCTAACTTTATTCAGAATTGTAGCAAATCTAAATAATATTTATGAAAAATGTTTCAAAGAAAACTTATTAATAAATAAGTATTTTTCATAATTGATTTTTTCTTCTATGCCTTACGATGGATTGTTGATCCTTAAGACCTTATTAGGTCTGCAAATATATTGAAAATTTGAGCCCCGTTTGTTTCTAAACGATGGCAGGTGCGTAGACGGACAAACAGATGACTAAAATGAACAAACGTGTTGCTTATTTTACACGTATCACACAGTTTTTTGAGTGCGTTTAATGGTATTTAGTTTACAATTTTAGACTAAATTTAATATATCGTCATGCATTGTATATAAATTCCGGGTATAAAATGTAATTTTTTTAATAGAATTCATATTTATTTATTTCACTCAACATAAAGAAATTTGTTTAGTTATATATTAAATATATTAAATATTAATTTGCAAACTTTAAAATATAGTACAACCTTAATATAACGAATCTCAATATAACGATATCATCGATTTAACAAATTCTTCGTAATCCCCTTGAATTGTTCAAAAAAGTCAATGAAAAATATACCTTTACATTGCGAAGATTTCTTGCGAACAATCTCTTTATAACGAATTTTTAACTATCAAAAAAAAAAGTGTAAGTACGTCTAATTATAGAATTTTTTCAACTCAAAACCTTTATATAACGTTCCCACCAATATGACCCTTAATCAAATAGTATGTGATTCAGTGTCGACACGTTTTATTTGTAAAACAATCAGTGAATTTGTTTGATGAGACGTAATGTAAACAGTGCTGCTCGTCAGTATACATCATTAATTATCTTGACGAAAAATTTAGACATAGCTAATAAGTTCGGGATTCCTGTAAGTACATTTGGCTACAATTTGAAAATTTAAAGATAAGTGTTCAGAAGTGGTTTGTCTGTAATCAAAAGATCAAAAACACAGAAAAAAATATTGTTTAAAAGCCATCCATATGTACCAAATTATTCATGGTATTTTAATTCAAAATATTTAAATTTCAATTTTATTTCATGATATTTAAATTGAAAGAATCCGTACAAACAGCTAATCTTAAAAAAATATATAAAAAACGGTAATGGATATACTAACTTAGTGACAGATAGATTTAGTGTGAAAATTATCAATTTACATAGCCAGTTGTTAAATTGGATATCATGAATAAACTGAAATTTAAGAACTTCACTTCAAAAAAACTTTCAACAAAGGAAGTTTCAAAAATTGTTATACTTAAATTTAGCTTGCGACCTTACCTTGTGGTCAAGCGTATAACCTGATTGAAATTTGAGATGCTAATAAAAGAAGATAAATAATGTGTGATTATGCTCGAACGAAATTATTTTATGGACAATTTTATCATATTTTTGTTTCAACTATTAATATTTAAACCGTTAGACTTACCCATATTACTGTTTTGCACAAAGCTTTCAAAGTTAGACTTATTCATAATATTTTTCAGTATCAAACATAAACAGGATATTGTGCGAAATGCAATTTTTATTTTTATCAAATGAATTCAGAATATGAAAAATTGCCAAAATATAATAGACAAATACAAACGATAAGCAAAATTTACTAAAAATATGTTGGCCAGATATTGCATGTCATTTATTTATTTTTTATGGCAATGGTTTATCGATGATTTGTTAATTTTAATATTAATAAATAAATATATAATGTTTGTCGTAATTGACTTGGCATTTGATCCGTTTCCAATTTTTATTATAATTATAAATATCGATTTTATTATCTGTAATATACAATAAAGTTGGGCGGATAGACTAATTCAATATATGCCAATTGGCTTGTACAAAGTAATTTACACAAGCAAATCTTTCTGAACCAAAGCGTGAAGTTTACGATTGTATCTATTTGAAAATTTTGTCAATAGAAAAGTTACACTAGAATTATGGAAACTTATTACAACTTTTGTACCTTTAACGAAATTATAATACCATTAAGAGTCAGTTTTACGTAAATAGCACCACTTCTCGTAACTGTGCTCGTTTACGAAGCAAATATAAACCTGGAGTGAGAAACTTATCGTACCAGTAGCGTAAAATTATTAAGCAGAAATTTGCTGAATTTTCGTACTTATCAAAATAAGATTCTTAATTTTTAAATAAACCATATAGTAAATACAATGCCTGGGTTGCGCCATTTCACTAACCTGTATTTTGTTTACCCTACCTTTCAGTTAGTTCAATTTAAAATTGCATTGAACTAACTGTGGTTAGCTATAAGTCGCGATTATTGAAAATTGTGCAATCCAACCAATATCACTTCTTATGCAAATTCCAGTCTATAGGTTTTACGTATCATAATTACGTACCTGAAATGATACTCTTTCCACGTTGAAATCAATAAGGCACCAATATTTCAAATTTTTTCGTAAAAACTAAACTGAAGACAAATGAATATGAAATGGTAGTAGATTGGTAATAACAAAAGTTGTAGCAATTTATGTAGTTTATATCACTGTTCACAACCGTACGATAATTATCGTACCAATATTATCGTATAATCTGCGTACGATTATAGGTAGACTATCGTATTTCGTACATTGGCTGAAATTATCGTATATGTACGATAATTATCGTACGGTTGTGAACACTGACTAAACTAAATAAATTACTACAACTTTTGTATCTTTAACGATATTATAATAGCATTAAGAGTTAATTTTATGTAATGGCATCATTTCTTGTATCTGTTTCAGTTTTTGAAACTTGAATCATATACTAACTAAATATAAACTACATAAATTACTTGAACGTGAAAATCATTAGTCCAGGTTAAGTTTAATTGTATAAGTTAGCATGCCCAAAGGTTTTTGTGCAAATTCCATATGCATATAAACCCTACGTTATACGAAGACCACTTAGAGGTTATTCAGATAGTAATTCCCTTTATAAATATTTTAAAAAAGGGTGATTCAACAATTTATGATAAAATCGAATTCCCTGTTTATATAAGAGCAGATTAAATTCGTCATTTTATGTATTTGTTCTTAACTGTGCCCCAAAATTCTGTCTCACTCATGTTTTTATATAGGATTAGAATATAAATCCTTAAAAAGAAAAATTGAAATTATTACAATCTGTGAGATAATGACGTACATGATCACACCACAGCCAAGAATAAATACATAAAATGGCTTAATTCTATCGACCGTTAAATATTATGGAAGTCCGCTATACTTTTTATTTAGTATTTAGCAATGCAACCACTATTATTTTTTTTCTATTTTTTAATAAATAATTTATATACAAAAAATATTAATGGTTGTTATTGCTAAATAATAAATAAAAAACATAAAATGGCATTGAAGACTTCTATTTTAGTAATATTAAACTTTTTGAGCTCATTTCTTCCAGGACACCGTATCAAGACTGAACTTCTATAACTTGGAATCTGACTATATCAATAATGATTTTCTATACAAATATTTTTTTCCCTAAAATTTTCGCATTTACAATCATTAACTTAGTAAGTGTTAATTTTAGTGTCATTTTTGATAAGTACAATAGATATGTTAATCAAATAATGACCAGAATTACATAAACACTCATTCAAATTGATGAACTTTTCACCTACACTGAATTTTTCTTAGATTCCGTTAGCCACTAATAATAGATTGGTACTGATAACACATATAGTCTTTCTTGACTTCGTGCTTCTCAAGTAGGTGTTAATCAATTTTAACTTTGAGAAACTTCTCTAAACAGTATATATTTCTTCTAATTTTTTTATGTAATCAGGTGATAATTTTGTAATCAAATATTTTACTAATACCTAGTATTCTCATCAAATTACTGTACAATTGTTATTTGTTTAAAATTTGGCTCATTTAAAATGTTGTTCCTAACTGGAAGAGTGCTCGCAAAGTTGATTGCCAATGCCCAATTTTTGTCTATTGCCGCTGCAATCTATTATGTCCAGTTTCGTTAATATTTAGCATCGAAACTGTTGTGATTTTAGCCCTAAATGAGGATTGTAAACAATTTGTTCCATAAATTTTAGCTGTAATCTTGCAATTAAATGAATATTTTGTTGAATACGCAAGCTACTTTTGATATGTCCTGAAGGAATGTTTTTGAATGGATACTCTTTATATGAAAAAATGCATTCAATTTCAATAAATAGAATAACGGTTTTTTTTACATCAATTGAAGCCTCTTTACTCCAAAAACATGAATTTCAAATTTCCTTATTAAACAAAAACGGAAATATAAATTACATGTTAAAAAAGATCGAATAGAAAGAATACCAAAATAATCTTTGATAGCTTATAACTTCTTTTGAATTAATTTAAATTTAATTTTATTATAGTATTGATTGTATATAGCAAACTTAGAATCAGTACAATACCCTATTTTCACGTAATAACTTACGTCAATTAGTGACTTTTATTGCGTTTATAAGGACAATAATTAATATCCGGAAAGCAATAATACAATTCTAGTACAACAAAAACTAGATATTTAGATCAAATCTATTAAACCATAGAACATAATATTGGAACTATTAAATACAATTTAATAAAGCATTAAAAAATTTTTATTTTTGTATACATAGATATAATTTAACACCCACAAATTTTAATATCTAAATACTCATAATGTCTCATTTTTTTATTATTATAGTATTACGTCGTTATCCTACACGCAAAATGAAATGCCTCTACTACTTGTATTCTTTAAAATGACTTATTGCCTTGAAATTTTGGTGTCAAAAATACGTGCAACCTCTATATACACGGTTATAATAAAAAATATAGTTGTTTTTCATTATAATATATACGGTCAATTATTGTAGTATATATCCATAATATTGTACCATAATTGTTAAATTTTGGACGCTCGATATCTATTGACATAATAAAGTATGCTTCTAACAAGCTATTGACTTAAATTACTTTTATTTATTTTTTTTTTTTTGGCTTCAGCTACTTTCAGCTATATAGCCATTAACCAAAAGGAATTATTATTATAATTATTATTTTTTTTTTTATACAATAACAGTACACAGTAGGTGGTCACCCATCTAAATACAGATTGTGACTGCTGTTGCTTAACTTTATTGATTGGTCTAAGGCTGTCATTACGTTACGTCAGTCCGGGGTCTCATAAATTACTTATATTCAACAATTTGATATGCAGAATATTGACATGTAAACGGTGGGCTTGCCGAAGTTTTTTTCTCGCAAAAAAATAAAAGTTCAAATGTATATTTAAAAAGGTTTTTTCAAAATAAACTCTTCGATAAACCCACCGTTTTTTTTTTAAATATTTATTGTATTCACATATTTATAATTAGTAAATTTGAACAAATTGTGGGGAAACTAAGCAGTTTACAAAAAAATATTTTCGAGTAAAAGGTGTTTGTATTTAAAAAACAAACATTTTTAATCTTTTAAATCTTTTAATAGTTCAAAAGATAACTAATACCTGTACTAGTAAATTAAATAATTTGTACGGTACTGGACCCAGTGGACCGATTTTGCTCATTCATGAACTTAAACTAAGTATTTTTGTTTAAACTATGTATATGTCGAGTAGAGAGCGGGAGCACGTTGTTACAGAGGTAAGTAGTTACACGCTTTTTTTACCGGGATCTTTTACTTTTTAGTGGACCTAATTGGACTCATTTATTTTCTTATAATATCGTGCATTATGTAAAAAATGATAAAACAAGCATTCGTAAAACACGTAAAATTATCTTATCCAGGTATGCCAGAAAAAACTAAAAACAACGAAAGTTGTTCATTGGTTTACCTTAATTGGTATTCCCACAAGAAACAGAATATATATTAGCTTCTAATCTACTTAAAAGTTCTGAAATATATTTTGGTTTACTATCAGAAAAAGTCTGAAAACTAGCTTACCAATGTGTGGTAAAACACGATTTAAAAAATATTCCACCCAGCTAACTTAAAAATAATATGGCTGGGCCGGACTCGTTTAAAAGATTTATGGATAGAAATCCTCAACTATCTCTACGAAGACCAGAAACTATATCTTTGAGTAGTGCAACGTCGTTCAACAGAACCAACGTTAAAGATTTTTGTTGACAAACTGCAAAGCTTACTTCAAAAATATGAAATCACAGCTTTGAAATTTCACTACTTCGCGATTATCGACCGTAACATCGTACCCAAAGATCTAACAACTAGCGTCCAATCGGGCGTAAGTTGTTACAATCGACTTTTTTGGTAAAATTGTCCATTATGAAAAAATTACATAAATTTTAATAACTTGTGAATCATATTTTAATAGCTGAATAGACATACTAACGATAAAAGCAATCAAATTTTTGAATTATTTGATAGCTTTTGTGATATTGACAATTATTTAAAAATTGTAACAACCTGGTCCACGCTACCCTATACAAATGCAACTGACTTGTATATAGAAGTGTTGATCTTATATTTGTAATTGTGTTGTGTTTATGTAATAATTGAAATGACACATTCAAACAAGTCCTTATATCATATAATTTACATAAATAGATTAATCAAATAAATTAATATGTTTCCCGTGCTATTTATTTAAATTTCTATAAGATATAATTTTATAGTGGGTAATAAATAATCAACAAAATTATAATAATAATAATAATAATAATAATCATAGTTTTTTAAGATTTTAATGAATGAATATTAATAATGATCTATCATACTTACTACTTATAATTAGTCTGTATTTTGTTTGGTACATGAACTTTGATTTGATATTAAAATATATAAAAATTCCATTTCATGATATAATTTTTATATTATGCCTTTATTATTAAAAATCTACTAAAAATTGAATGATCTGTTTATTAAAGTGTAACGTTAATAAACTAAAATTTAATGAGTAATGGGAGTTGTGTTCAGAAGTTCTTAATATTTCTAAGATGTTCCTCTAATTCAGAAATATGCAAATTCATTTTTAAAATGTGGACAAATTTAATGAATATTAGGAAAACAATTTTTAAAACCCTGTTAAACATTTTTAGAATTAAACTATTAATGTAATTAAAGCTGGTGCCTAAACATGTATTAAGGCTTATTGAAATTTTAATTCATGTTGTAACTTGGATATATTTAAATAAAAAATGCATGTATATCACTCTTCTAGATCAACATATTTCAGCGTTAATTATAATTAATGACTTTATAGTTTATGACTTTATAGAACGCCGTAGTTTTTAGGAGACGCTATAAAAATCAAACTAGTGGTGTTTTTTCCCAAAATATTCATTCTAAACCAATCTTTAATGATTTAACTATAAAATAACATAAATTAATCAACAAAGCCTAATATGAAAACAATAATAAAAAAAAACCTATCTATAAGTCTCGACTAGCCATCTCTGTTGAAGTGGCCGAAGTGGAGATGCCCATGCTAGTTTTATCAGGCTTATTCTCTTTAGTTTTTTTGCTATATGTGCGTTTGAGAAATTTTTAAATTATACCTAAATACTGTTTGATCGTATAAAGTATTAGATATTTAACAGCCGTTGTCTTGGATTAACATAATACCATAACTGAGCTTTGACGTACAATGGATTAGGAGTTATTTTTATGAGGTTGCTTAAAAAAGCATAGTCTACTGTGTCTATCTTGACTGGAACAAATGTAGCTATCTCTCATAAATTTCGATTTTTTCCCCAATTTCCTAGATCAAATTATTTAATTGTATTTTATAAATACGTATTTCGACATATGAAAGCATCTACATTCAAAAATATGACAAAGAGACGATGAACTTAAACAAAGGACCTATTCCAAATTCTGACTTAATAAAGATTTCAACATAGATGTTGAACTATTAGAATTGAAAGAGTATTTGAAATTAAAATTATTTAATTTCATAATTCTTTTTTTAGCTTTGTACGTTCAATTTTAAGTTTGAGATTTTTTAATTGACAAAAACCACTTGGTCCAATATCATTGGCCGGATACTAAACACGTGATCGATGTTGATTGGTTGACGTAGCAATTTGACAGATACTTGAAAAGTATAAATTGCGCATACGCGATGATGACTACTTTGTAGTCGAAATACGTATTTACAAAATACAAAATAATTTGATCTAGGAAATTGGGGAAAAAATCGAAATTTATTCGAAAAATCCTAGAGTTCTCATTAATAATTATAAAAAAAAATAGCTATCTCTCCTCAATGAAATGGAATATATAACAGGGAAAGGTAACCATAGCGATAGAAAAATATATGACTAAAAATTGATGAGACCCCGGACTGACGTAACGTAATGACATGCTTAGACCAACTAATAAAGTTAAGCAACAGCAGTCACAATATGTATTTGGATGGGTGACCACCTAGCATTACTGTGTAATGTTGTTGTTTAATAATAATAATAATAAACCCCTTTGGATAATGGCTATATAGCTGAAAATAGCTAAAGCCAGAAAAAAAAAAAAAAAAAAAATTGATGACAATTTTCAAGTTTGAATGGAACACATCTACAATACCAATCAGGGTAAAACATAAAAGTACGAATAGTTTTCACGTGCTGCTCGTAGCCTACGATGATAGAAGTTAACTAAGCATAAAATATGACTATCTATCTTTTGGTTCCGAAAATAATTAGACTGGCCATCTCCCCCGGACTAACACTTTTGTATGATGCATTGTAATTTTCCATAGATAGGGTATTATGTGACATTAAAAATACATTGAAAAGAAAACACGATATTTATTAATAAAGTAAACAAGTATATAATTAAAATAATTATTATACGTTTTTTCTTTAAGTTTCTATCACTAAGGAATTGTATATTTTTTATTCGAATATGCATTTATCACACCAGTTCTGGCGCTGATCAAGAACAAAATTTTTGAAAGCGTCACGAAATTTTTTTCAAAACTTCATTTTCAGCGAGTAATTTTTGTTTTAATACTTCATTTAAACCTTAACAAGTAATTTTCAAAATCACAAATGAAATTCAATAAATCCTCAATTCAGTTAATAATAATAGTCATGCTTAAAAATGACATTAACTCACACTTTTTTCCACATAAAGATGGAAAATGGAATTCTACATGTAATCTATATAGAGATACTAAATTATCTATGAACTGTTTTAACTTGTCAATAAATAATAATACTGAATATTTATGACTACCTATTTTTTGGTACCATTTTTTCTATCATTGGTTGTGTAATTTCAGCATCAAATTTCATTGTATGAACCTAATCAAATGGCTGGCGTGTTTTAAAAATCAAAAAACATTTATGAGACTGAATTAAAATATTAAATTCACATATTTTTTGGAAAATTAACCGATAAATTTCGATGTTTTATTTTATAAGCTATCATATGTTTATAATTTCAACCAGAAATGGAGTTTTAATGAAACAGTATAAAACTAAAAGCTTTCGACGGGTTTAAAGTCAGATCATTTAATTTCTAAAAACTAGATATTCATTTTCTAGAACAAAAACACTTTTGAAACTTGTAACTTTAACTTGTAACCTTTTTTCAATGTGTATTAAAGTAATTTCCACTAACTTTCTAAAAATAATCTTTCCCTCTCAATTTGCTCTCAAAACGATCGATTGCTTTGTAAGTACGTAAGATAAATAACCATAAAATTTAAACCATTTTTATTATAATTTAAAGGCCACATTTATATAACATGTTGAACTAACATTGAATAATAACCTACTGATATATTTTGAAATTAATTTTATATCTTAAGTCTATATAATTATTTTTAAATATATATTTTAATAGTTGAATTCCAATAAATATTTACATATATTAATTTGTCACTGACGTTGAGAAAATATTTTTACCATTTTCAAATTTTTAATATTTTACTGTAGTTAATTTCTAACTTGTGTTGTAAAACTTAAGTATTTTAGCTCAATTAATGTATATTGTTTGCGTAATACACTTAATATGTATTTTAAATGTTGGAATTTTTTTCATCTTTCAAATTAAAATAATAGTTAATTTACAAATGGCAGTAAATTGTCAATTGTATTGTTTTAATCTTACAAAATACAATAATATATTATGTAACAATCGCAATACTATCGAATGGAAAATGAACATCCATGAAGCATGCAAATTTTCTAAGTAAACAAATTTTTCTCAAAGCCAAAGTTTTTGGCTTTAGCAAACTACACACATTGATTAATAAAAAAAAAAAGATTTGCTAGCACAAATTACTATTTTCCAAACAAATTGACACAAATTACATGGACGTGTAAGCCTAGTATTTATAAGAGATTTTTTGCCATTTTTTTGCAAATAATTACACAATGATTCATTCATAATATCAAATAATATATTTAATGGATCAAAGTTTTTTTTATCAAATATACAATTTTCAATAGACCTGTTTGATAACAAAGAAAATTAAGGTTTTAACCTCTGTGTGACGAAACGTATATGAACAAGATTTCTTCAAAAATAAAAACATACTTCCTGGTGCCTATGTTCTAATTCCCCAATCCATTAATATATTACACCATAATTTCTAGGCTATACACATGAGACAAAATCTTTGTTCGCAAACTTTCTTAGTTTAGAAAATTTTCATCAATACTGGAAGTGCGCACGCTAATGATAAAAAAAGGACCAAATGTGCACTCTCATGCCCCATTTTGATGAAAATTTTAATAACGAAACAAACTAATTTTATTACAGAATCGTCTGTTCACTGAAGCAGTAGTCAGCAATTACTGAAAGATATAACTTAGCTAAAATTGCTCAAATTTTTGAATGATCATTACCATTTCATGCATTTAATGCTGACAAACTGTACCTTAAGTAAAAAAATTTTGATTGACACAAACACAATCTTTCAAAAGCATATATTTATGTGAACTTGAATTAGGTACACCAAATTTACATAGATTTGTAGTTATTAAGAAAATATTCCCTTTTTTTAACTTGCATAAAAACTGCTGCAGTAACTAGAATACTGTAGAAATATTAATCGAAATTTTATTCTAGCCAGGAATATTTGCCGACCAAACAAAATAACAAATAAAGATAATTAATTAAATTTTTAATGATATATTCTAGAGTTAAGTCTTAGAATAAAATTAACATATGATCCAAATTTTATTTATAGACAAAAATAAAAATCGATTTAAAAAAACATCCTAAATTAGATCATTTATCAGACTGTTTATTCATGCATTTATTTATAATAAAAATAGTTTCAAAGAAAACATTCTTTTCAGAAAGATCTACTAAAAATATCAAGTTAAAATAATTGACCTGAAATTTTTTCAGACATTCATATAATGTTTACTTCTATCGTAGACAAAAAGAATTTCAATAATTTAATTAGTTTTGATTTTCCGAGTTGGCACCTTTGCTTATATTTAACAAAAATTTTATCATACATCATTTACTTAAGAAAATAATTAAGTCACTCAACTATATTAAAACGTATTAATCAATGCAAATTATTAAAACTAATATTAATAATAATGATAATAATTAATTAGATACTCAGTTATGTTTTTTAATAAATAAATAAGTTGAATAGATATAGTTCTTATTATAATTATTATACTTTTGTTTATTTTAAATTCATAATATCCCGCATGGATAAATATGTTATTTAAAAAAAAAACAATTTGATTTAAATATAATGATCATGCGGCTTAAGAATGGTTTTAAGCCAAACAAATAAAACCACATGTATTACATTTCGTTAAATCAATATTAATTAAAAATTATAAAAATCTATTGAGGCAAGTGGACACATTCATATCACATAATCGATATTCAGCTTACTATAAGGGTAACGTAGGTGTGTAGTTCTTGGTTATTGTTATTTTCAATAGAAGATATTGATTGTGATACTAAAATACTTGGAAAGTATTTAACCAAGGGTAAACTGTCTGTAAACTATCACCAGACTAATTTAGTTCCACTAACCTCTTATTAAAGTAGCCAAATTAGACTATTTAAAATAGGTTTTAGAAACGAACAATTGCGTTTACGCATTTTTATTGTTTATTAAGTTAGTTTTGGCATATATTGTCTCTTTTTGATTTTAAGATATCTTGATGGCAGAACGAAGGACAAGCGAAAATGGATCATTTAGTTAGTCTATTTTCGAAAAAAGATAGCAAGATTCAAAACGCACCTTTGAAAAATGTGGGTACTTCGTGGTTAGTCTATATATATACGCCAAACTAACATAATAAACAATAAAAGTGTATAAACGCAATTGTTCTTTTCTACCCTTAAATTTTTTAAATTTTAAATAGTAGTAGATAATTAATATATTATAAATTTTAAGTTTTCATAAACACTTTACTGTTTAATATTTGTTCGAATATATAATATTAATGCCAAATAAACAAAATATTATTAATTATTACCCAAAATATTAATGAAAACTTTATTTAGTCTTGTCTTGTAAGAATCGACGAATGAGTACTAAACATTGTTCTATCTCAATTTTATTACGCGATTCTGTTTAAATTGTTCTACTGATAATATATTATGTATGTTGCTAGGACGCAACCGCGGGCCAGTTTAAAGCATTGTTATTTTCAAACGGGAAAACTTTTTCTAAATTTGATAGAATAATAATCAAAAAGGTCCTATGACTTTTTAATGATTAAATTTATATTTTTCTAGCTATAAGCGATTTAAAATAGATAAAACTACAAACACGCCACTTGAACATGGTATTTGTAAAAAGTAATATTTTTATGCAATGTATGTCGTAGAATTTGGGTTTTTGGTTTTTCGATTTAAAATCGTTTACGGCTCGATAACCAAGCTATTTCTGAATGTTCAAAAGTTTATTTTTGTCTAATATACATAAAACAAACTTTTGATTATTTCGAAAGATATTTGAACTTAAGAGTAATTTGGTTTATTTACAACATTTAAACAAATCGATGCTAAGACCGATATCTGCTCAATTCTCATGATATCATTGCGAATGTAATCTTATATCACAATAATTAGGGAAGGAACAGATAAAAACTGAATACTCGTAATCGGAATGAGTATAGATATTTCCGAATAGATAATAACGGGGAATCAAGATTCGGTTCCAGAGAGGGAGCCTGAGAAACGGATACTACATCTCAGGAAGACAGCAGGCGCGTAAATTACCCACTCCCGGCACAGGAAGGTAGTGACGAAAAATAACGATACAGGACTCATTCGAGGGCTCGTAATCAGAATAACTACACTTTAAATCATCCAAAGACAGATTCGAATAAAAGTTGAAAAGTAAACCTGTGACAATCGCTTGTAGAAACAGTCCAATTATTACGGATCCCTTATAACATCTTATCTTAATTTATTAAGTTAATTTACATACAATTGTACAACCTTATTGTTTTGTTTCGCTCGCCATGTTTTTATTTATATTGAACAATCATGCATATAATCAATGAATACGAATTTTTTTTTGCTGTTTATTGAATGGACGTACCAAGACCAACCAACCGGTTGATTATTAACAAGTGATTATAATCATATATTTTTATTTAAATTGTATATTGTATGCGGAGCTAGCCTAAAAAGATAGATATTCTTTATAGTTTATGTTAATTATAATTTGAATTTTTATTGTTAAAAATATCACCAGTATGACGATTAATAATTATAAAATTCTTTATCGATACTTAATCGCTAGTGAAAAAGCAAGAATAAGAAATATTATATTTATTATTTCTTGATAAATTAGATAGGTTGATTTAGAAGCACGATACAAAAAATCGATACTATTTGATATCCAGTAAGTACATTTTGAAAATGTTTTGTCGATAATGATAATTTTTTCGTTGAGGTATAACGAATTCTCAAGCATTTAAAGAATTAGCAAGAATGTTCCATAATATATTCCTTATACGTTAATTGCACAAGAGAAAATTAAGCATAATTAATCCATTAAATATGCTATGTGAATAAATAAACACAACACAGCATAATTAATACTATGGAATACCGCAAATTAAAGCTCTCTTCCATGAATAATTAATCCATGTTTCACCTTGAATGTTTTTTATATTATCTGGTTTTTTTTTAAATATTTTATCAAAATTTCACTTTTTTTACATGTATGATACCTAAATAAAAAACTTTAAATGGGTTAATCGATTTTCATTTAACATATTTAACTTATAACAATGGACACACCATTAAGATAATTATTTAGAAATGACAAGTTTTTTATTAAAAAATTTCAAAAGTAATAAAATAAAATATATGTTTTGAAACAAAACAGTAAAATCAAATAAGTGATACTTTATTTTGATACAAAATTTTTCGCTTCAATATAGTTAGATCATGAAGATAAGTAGAGAGAAGTTTCTTTTCTAAAATAAAAGATAACAACCGTAATTATGATTAATCTAGAAGAAATTGAATATGGGCCTAAAAAAATTCAACATCAAGTAACGAGATAATTAAAAATACGTTATATTATTAGTTTATATTATCTGGCAATTTAAACTTTTAAGAAAACTAATTTTAAAAGCAAATAAATTTACATTGAAATATGTTTGAAATATTAAAGTTAACTTTTATTTTTCATTAATATCCTGATGGACATACAATTGATAACAACCCAGGTAAATTTCACTAATATCTGTTGAGTGCAGATTCATTGATATGGATATTTTATTTTAAAATAAAAACAGTTTATAATCTGAAATATGATTCAAATCCTAAGTATAACAACGATTTTACATTTCGTTTGTCTGTATCTATCTATCTATGTTTTTACCGCTGTAACTTTCGAACCACTTATTCTATTTTAATGCAATTTAGTAGTCATGTTGGTTCACAATATAGTTTTGGAAAAATTTTATTTTTTCCTTCAAGAAAACTCAATTTTTTTCTAAAACATAAACATTTTTCTACAGAAATAAAAAAAAAATTTCAGCGATTTTGAACACGGGGCTATATGTTTCGAAATCATGTTCTCTCTCCACTAGACTATTGTACTATGTATTTTTTTGCTATTTTTCTTTTTATTTAATATAATATATATTTAATTTTTTTACATAATATTTAATTTGTCTAAGATCATGTTTTGGATTGTGTCAGGCAGAAATCTTGTAAATACATTTTGTGTACGTATTATGTATGTACTTTTTATCTACTTCTGACTAAGATCTACAGTTTACAAAACTATAGATATATAATTTAATTAATAATCCATCATCTTCATTTTCTTGATCAAGTATCTAAAATGTCGAAATGAGTAATTTAATTTTTTTAAATATAACCACGCATTTGAAGCTTCAACTAATACCTCACAATTATAAATGTATCAACTTACATTTCAAAAATTTTTTGATGTGACAAAAGCAAACTTGTTTGACAGTTGAATATAGAGTCTAAAACTATTTTTTTTTTACGATAATAATGCGACCTACACGATAACAATAAGAAATATCATAATGATATACAATACCAATAAAATAAATTTAAAATATTTTTTCCACTTCGAAGATTTATTATTCTTTTTTCTCTGTAAGAGAACTAAAACTTGATATAAGATACAAAAAAAAAAAAACACCTGAAGACATACCTACTTACTATAACATTATTATCAATACAATAATATTATTAACCATGAAAGATTTCTTTATCCATATATGACAATCGTTTATAGTTATTATTCAGAATTTTTTGAATTATAAGATTCTCCGCTAATTTCATATTCAATATATAAATCCATTATATTATTATACTGTGCCCCGAACCGGTTATATTATATCACTATAGACGCGTACCATATGATAGATATAATATATTATTATTAAATAGTTGATATATACAAGTTCTCGAATTTTTCTTGGGAGTGACTGAATTTTAAGGGTTCCGTAATTTAACTAACATATATTTATTTATGTGACATAAATTAAAACAAGTGTCAAAACTGTTATACTGAAATAATTACAAAATTGTAATCAAATTAACAAAATTTAAATACCCTCATAAATAAAATCAATTACTGCATTCCATTTGAGGTGATAATCAAATAAATCAATTAAAATTTTGAGAGTAAACATATTTGGAAAAAAACACAAAAACGTTCATTTTTCAAAAAAAGCGATCTCCATGTATATTTTAGGTTTATAGCTAATAGTTTGAAAAGTTTTGAATGTAATTAAAAATAAAATAAAATTTAGACCATAACAAAAACTGCTAATATTTTTGAAAATCACACCAATTTTCTTTTTTGGGATTCCGTACCCAAAGGATAAAACAGGGTTCTAGTACTAAGACTCCACTGTCTGTCTGTCTGTCTACCTGTGATAGTTAGACAGACCAAATTTTCACAGATGATGTATTCTTGTTGCCGCTGGAACAACAGATACTAAAAAACAGAATAAAATAAAAAATATTTAAGGAGGGTGGGAGGTATAGATAATTGTAGAAAATGTTGAAGGCACAAACAAAATTTGTGTATAGGCTTTAATATAATCACCTAATTAGACCATTTTGTCCGTCATCAAGATTTCTCAAAAACAAAAAGAGGAAGTAAGGAAAAGTAAATTGATTCCCGTGGGCCCATAATTTATGTTTTAAAACATAAGAAAGAACTCAAAATTTTAAAAACAAATTGGTATATTTTGTTTCAGATAATCAAAAATATTCAAATATAGTTTTTAATCTATTTTTTCATAAGCTGTTTAAATTCGCTACAATTTAATTAATCACAAATTGATCTAATTAATACATATGTATTTATTTATATTATTATATAACACACTTTTCATAACTATGTAGACATGTACAAAGTGTATTTTATAAACATTAATAATTATAAATGGCCCATAATTTGATCATCGTACGTTTTAGTCCAAACTTATACAAAACTAATACATGCATAAATAATCCAACTTATCACTTTCTTTTAAATTTATTTCTGTAAAATTTTATATCGACGTTAAAATTTTCTATTCCCACCGCACCTAAAAACATCTAAGTATATCACTTAAATAACACTTATTACAGTTGATTTATTTCATATTGACATTATAATAGAACTGTTACTGTACGTATATAATTGCATATCATAAACATTCTAGATTGCCATTTTCTACGAATATAACTGAAGTGTAATTTGTAACAAATTAAATAATTTTATGCTATATATTTATAACATTAAAATAACAAGCGATAAAACTACTGAAAACTTGTAATAATTGCAAAGGTTAATGATCTTCTTAATAATAGCATAATGAATATGTATTTTTTATATGTTTCCATTATACATAAAACAGCTATATTTTACTATAAAAGTTGGATAAACTAGCTGTCAAATAAACCCACATCCTTTTAAAAAATATTTATATTCGATCAACCCAAGTTTGTTAATATTTTATAATATCAAATATACGATACTAGGCTACACAGTTTCCAACATTCACTTCACAAATCAGTTACATATCAAATCTGTTTTCATTGAAAGATCTAGAAACAATCTCGAACAAAGTTCGAAGCCAAACCTATGTACCTCTTAAAAAAATGTAGAAATGTACGTATCAAATAACAATGTTTAAACATGAATGTAGAAATCCGTAAAAGATCAGTTTATTGTTTGATTTTGATACTAGTCAAGATATGGATGTTTAAATCCGTAAAATATGAATGCATAGTTTGATACGAATTTTTAATATCGATATTTTGATACTAGTCAAGGTATAAAAGTAAAGTATTCAAAATTGAATTTAAATATACTCAAAATTAAGTGCTTTTTAGGTGCTTATTAGGTACATCAAAATTAAATGAGATGCTCAACTTTTTAATAAAGATAATTTAGTCATTATGATGCACTGCTGCCGTGATATAACGCTAGCAGAGCAATTCTGAAATAAAAACTATAATAATAAAATTTAAGTACTAAAATTAGATGCTTTTATTTAAGTATCTTCAATACATCAATTTAATCAAAACTACCAAAAAAATCCCTGCCCCATCATGCTAGAGCTTGATACTTTTTTTCAGTAATTCATATTGGACGGATTTATTTTGAATATGGCAGGCACATCTTAACGCACCTAAAAAGTATGTAATTCTGGTACATTATATTATAAATGATATTTTTTCACATTGTTCTGCAAGCGCAATTTTACGACAGCAGTGCATCATAATGACGCAATTTTCTTAATTCAAAATTTTAGAATCTAATTCAATTTTGAATACTTTGCTCTGCTAGCTAGACTTATGATGATTAGACTATTAAACAAGAAATATCTCACTGTCATTATATCTTCTTGTAAGACGGTGATAAGATAACAATTTCCCTTTCTGCTACTATAGTACTAAAACAAGACCGACTCAATTGTTTGCCACTTCTTGTCGAAATCCTTTGCTAGTGTTAATATACACATTGAAGAATCCGATTTTATATGTTATAATTTTTAATATATTAGAATAACCGTTTTCATTAGCTTATTATTCTATGTGCTTGCGTTGCGTTAAGCAATTCATTTTTTAGTACGTTAATTTTATTTCAAGAATTTTAATTGAGAATTTGTGATAAAGTTTTTTTTATGAACGCAATAATAACGAAGCCAATATACATTTATTACCAAAGAATAATCCTTATAAAATAAAAAGATCCATGAATCGTACTAAAGTCTCCTGATTTTCAAAATTCTGATGTTTTTCTTTTTTTTTTAAATGCATGGTCTTATGCCGTAGTTTTATTTGCCATATTACTAAATATCAATATTGCAAAAACATTTCTCCTTCCACACAAAATTCTTAACTGAAAAGTAAGTGATTTTAACTTCCCAGAGTTGTAATGTGGCTGCGTTTGTGTATCCGAAATTTTGACATATCTTGACGTTTTAAGGTCACTAGAACGTTTCAGAGAGATCTGTGTGTACGTGCATGTGTGTACGTATGTGCGTTCGTTTTATAGAATGTTTTTTTATATTATAGATATGGCCATTTTTATTGTGGGTAAAAAATTTATTAAAAAAATACAAAAACGCATATTTATAACAATAAATAAATTGTTGTTTTTTTTTCACCTCACTGAGAAAGTCGTCATGAGGATTTATGGAAAAATGTGAAAAATTATGAATGAAATAAAAACGATTATTTATATTAGAAAAACAAGTGAAGTTAACAACAGCCACAATAAAAATGTCCGATTAAATTAGAAACTGAATCGGAAATGAGTATGATTTAACCCATGAATGACGATTAAAAATTCGACTAGGTTCGGATTGAATTGGTTTTATATATAAATCATTTCCATTTAAATAAAATTCATTCCGATTGAAACCTATTCCAAAATTTCAACAACTTTAAATCGAATTGATTTGGTTTTAAATGGCAATAAATTACATTAAAAACCAATCCATTCCATTAAAAACCAATTCAATCCGATTAGAACTTATTCTGATATTTAAATCGGTATGAATGAGTCTTACTTAATTGGAATGAATCAATTTTCATCCGATTTAATTCCGAATGGATTTAATCGGAAATTTTTACTAATGAAAGTTAATTGTTTAGATACCCGACATATGGTTCAGTAGTAATGTTTGAACTATTTTTAATGATAAGCATACAAAAAATACTCTAAATATGCAGTCTGTACAGTTAAAACACATTTATAATAATAATATGTATAACAATTATATGTACTTATTAGCTGAATTTGAGCTGTAATTGTGTCGAATCTAAACAGTTAACAAAAAAATATTTCAAACAAAAGTTCTTTGTTTTGAAAAAACAAATATTTTTAGTGTCTGGATTTTTCTCTTATCTTTAATGATTCAAAAGTTGGGTCATGGCTCATCATGGATCGATTGAACCTAATAGACCGCTCTTGCCCATTCAAATTACGTCACCAAAATTTCAACTCACTATCTCTTTTTGTTTTGGAATTATCTTGTTGATGAACAGACAGGCGGATGGACATGCGGTAATTGACTAATTTGATAATTCTATGAACACCTATAATATCAATTTTGTTTGTGCGTTCAATATTATCTAGCGTTACTTACTTAGACTAAAATTTATATACTCTGGCATATTTTGTGTATATGTGGAGTATATCAAGATTTTATATACGAATAGTTCAAACTTTTATTATACTAAAACTTGTGCTTTAAACATTTTTAATTAAATTTTTGGCAAAAAACGAACACATATCAAAATATAGTGGAAACGCACAGTAGGATCCAAAGAAGAAAAGTTTTGTGAACCCGACAAAGAACAATAAGTTGTATCACATCTCCCAGTCTATAATGACAAATATTTAAATATCGAAATGAATTACTTTTATGTATGATCTCACACAAAAACGTAGATATATGCTTTTAAAGTTATACGCATAGTATATAATATGCATAAATTAGTCACAACCTACGTGCAATAATTTAACAAGAAATAAACTGATAAATAATACTAATAAATTTGTGGGTACTTATAGAACTTTAAAAGACAGTCCCGTATCCAAAAAACAAGAATCACTAGCAATTTTAGTCACTACTTCCGATTATATCTGATTCCCAATATAACGATGGACTTAATAAGAAATATAATGGTCTAATAAGAAACATAATGGTCTGGAAGGTAGCGTTGCAAATGACACAATCATTTCAATTCGAGTCGTTCATGTTGAAATTGAATGTTTATCAGCAGTCATACACTGTTATGAAAGTTCTTCTTTTTTTGTCGTTAATCTTTAAAATTAATGAAGACCTAGGGTACTGGGGTATGGGAACATTTCAGCAAATTACGAAGCTGATAAATTCGGTAGTAATGACACAAACATATTTGAAATAAGAATTACTAAATATTCAAATGCGGTATATGTAAGCTTCAAGCTACTTCTGGATTAAACCCTTCAAGAAATTTTATAAAATCTTTGTAAACATGCAGAGAAATGTAGACATGTAGATACTTATGTTACTGTACATAAGATTTTTTATAAACTTTCTGTTATATTGAAAATTAGTCAATTTTTTTATTTCTATTGTCTTCCGAATATCATTTCAAGCGATATCTCTACGTCTCGTATCGTAAAATAGATATTATTTTAGTAAATTTATACGTCAATCTATCGTTATTATTATATATAGAGAAATTTATAAAGAAATTCATATTCATATTATAGTTTTTTGTTTCCAATTTCGATACAAGTCTGATAATAAGGTCATTTTAAAAATTATAACAATTTAGTGATAACAATATTTCGAACCGATTTCAAATAACAATATAATTTTAATTACCCTAGAATACTTAAAAACAAGGGACGAATATCGAAAATCTAAGTAATTTCTACGGAAAATTACATATTACAGAACCCAAATGATATCTAGATATTTTCAGTACTAGCTTATGTAGGTAGTGCGATTATTGATCATTTTTTGTAAACAATGTGAGTGAGTATTGATCACCAACTTAATTGGCACCCTTCCTTTTTTGTTGATTTTTTAAAGTTACGTATAAAAAGACTAAAGAAAACCATAAACATAAAATATACTGATGAATTTTACCCAAGTTTTTGGACATACTTCATGTTTTAGTGTAATTTACTCACAAAATCTATTAATACGTGGGGTAAAAAAATGTATGTTATTGCAATGTAGATTTTCCAAAGATTAACCAAAAAAGAGATCGCTGCTCTACCAAACCATATTTTTCAAGTATTAATTATAAAATTAGAATTCTCAAAAATTGTTTACAAAAATATTGATCAATGATCGTACAGAGTACCTACATAGGCTAACATAGAACTAGTAACTTTGTAATATTAAATCATTTTCTGTGATTTATAGGAGAAATTGCTACAATTTTTTCGACATTTATCCCTTATGTTTTAGCATTCTAGAGTGATTAAAGGTATGGAAAATCAAAAATAATATTTATTTAACGATGTGTATATTTTTTTCCAACATATTTCTACTAAAAGTTTTTAAAGTCTGGTAAACAACTTCTTCCAATCACATGATATAAAGTCCACAATTGTAACTGTAATCTCCAACGACAACTGAATTTAAAAATCTTTTAGTGAATGTAACTTCAATCTAGTAATACGTTAACATCATGATTGGTTATTTAAAACATTAAAAATTAATGAAAAATATTTCTTTGTTTGCAGGAGTATTAACCTCCGAAGAAAATAAACAAAAACATTATTTAATTGTAAATAAATCATCAAAAGGTGAAATAATTTTAACGAAACTAGCAATTGTGCTAATGGCATCAACATTTATATTGTTATTAATTGCGGCGGTAATTGGTACATATTTTTTAACAATTCATTTTGTTGAGGCTAATGCTACAACTGCAAATCATGAGAATGGACATCATAATGGATATCATCATATTAATAATGCGCCCGCATCATCATTGTCAGGAGCAGCAGCATACAGTGAAGATAATAAATTATTAAAAAGTGCATTATTAAATTTAGATACGTCACTACCTGTTAATAATAAAAAACCAAAGAAGAATGTTAATTATCGTTTGCCTACGCATATGAAACCAACGCAATACAGGTATTATTATGCAATTATTTGTTTTATTTTTACACCCTTTCTTTTAACTCGTAATGTGTGTCTGTCGGAAAAATTTTAAAAATTTTTCACACGGGTGTGAAGGTTTTATTTTTAATAAATTTATATATCATTTTTATCGTTGCAACGAGTTGCAGGTAGACTAAAAATGATATATAAATTTATTAAAAATAAAACCTTCACACCCGTGAGACCCATGCTAGCTCAGTCCTTTACCGACTTAAATTAACGCTTGCAAAGTTTACTCCCTGAGTAAACGGAAAAACAAGGAACCCTCAGACCTGTGCTAATAGAAAAGATTGTCATACCGTTATCAGATCAAACACATTTTTTTTTCAATAATCAATTTTAAGCAATGGTTACCATAACCTTATATTTCTTAATGCACATTTACCCAAATTTTTTCCAGTTTCGAAGATTAACAAAAACTTATGTAAGACACGTCAACCGAACAATCCAATCGCGTGGGTAGAGAATAAAAAAATTTTACAAAATCCAAACTAGCCACAAACAAATTTTTATTTTGATATTAACAAAATTAAAGTGATTACGCTTATTTATTCGCTTAGTTGCCTACAATTTATCAATTTATAAAATTCAAGAATTGCCAAAGTCTCACTGCTTTTTAGTCAGGAGCTCGATTTTGATTTTGGACATTGTAAAAGTTAATTTTCCCATTATTAAATTAATAAGGTTTGATTGATCTTCGAAAATAATAAACATCTTAAAACTATAGTATCTAGCCTTTACTTGACTTATAATACATCTTCTTAAGTACTAAGCTCTATCAATATTACAATATTTCATTTCATTGTTTAAAAATGGAAAATTTTTAAATACCATTGAAATCAAATTCTTGGATAGATATGCTATTCATATTACTAACTTAAATAAAGGACTTTTTGATACTCAAAATTGGGTAAACTTTTGAATTTTTTGACAAAAACGCGATTCTTTAATCTATTTTAACATCACTGCTCGGCATTTTCACATTAAACAGACCATAAAAAAGTGTTTTCATTCGATAAGTTTATCTAACTTTTTTTTTTTTTAGAATTCAATTAACACCATTTATAACAGAAGGTAATTTTACAACCGATGGTGACGTTTCGATAAAATTAACATGTTTAAAAAATTCATATAACATCACATTAAATATTAATGATATATTAATTGATGAACGTAGCGTAAATTTATGTCAATTTGATTATAAGCAAACTGAATGTAATAATATTGAAATACGTGATCACTTATATGATGAAGATGCACAACAGTATATTGTAATTGCAAAAGAAAAATTAATAACAACCAGAAATTATACATTAAATATACGATTTCGTTCCAATTTAAATGATTTGTTACAAGGATTTTATCGTAGTTCGTATATTCATCCAGAAACTGAAGAAAAGAGGTAAGTTCTGAGCAAATTGTTTACAAAAATATACTTTTAATAAAATTATAAGATTTAAAAATAAACTTGTATAATTCTTATTATGTATATTGCCCCACTCCCCTTATTGGATATAATCCATGGAGATGGCCTCAAAAGTAGTTTACTTAACTTCTCTACTCGATACGAAATCTTACAAGCTAATTGGTATACTAATACCAATTAGCTTGTAAGATTTATAAATACCAGCATGTCAATTCATTTGTTTTATCTTTTACGGATACGATACATAATCCTTACAGTTTTTTTTTACATTTTAGTTTTTAAATGTAACATAATATATATTAATTACATAGTAAATTAAATTTTAAATTTTAGGTGGATGGCAAGCACACAATTTTCACCAACAGACGCACGGCGTGCATTTCCGTGCTTGGATGAACCAAGTTTTAAATCAACATTTAAAATTAGCATAGCACGTGATTCAACACGTCACACTTCTTTAAGTAATATGCCACTACGGAAAACCCAACAAATGTAAGTAAATTATTTTTTTAAAGTAATAAATTCAACTGTAAACTTGACTCAACATGTCATTAAATTTTAAAGTCGTGAAGAATTTATTTTATTAATATTTACTTACTTCCAAATTGTTTCCTGAGAAAATGCATTTATCGGACTACTCACTCCTTCCATATTTCTGATTTATATTATGTTAATTAAACGATGAAATGAATCAACCAAAATAAAACGATATAATACCACGCAATGGCAGCGTTTAAAGTTCTTTAGTAATTTTGAGAAATTATCAAAATAATTATACATTAATTTTTTAATTTGTAGACCCTCACAAGAAAATTGGGTATGGGATCATTATGAAGAAACACCGATAATGTCCACGTATTTAGTGGCATTTGTTGTATCTGATTTAAAAGCAGCTACAAAAATAACACCTGAAGCACCTAATCAAAAAGTGAATATTTCATATTGGTCACGTGAAAGTGATACAAATAGTACCATATATGCACAAATTGTCACACCACAATTGTTATCATTTTTTGAAAACTATTTTGGTATACAATTTCCGTTACCTAAACTAGATTTAGTTGCTATACCTGATTTTGGATTTGGAGCAATGGAAAATTGGGGTTTGATTACTTTTAGAGAGTCTGTGCTACTATTCAATGAAACTGTATCTACAGCGAGTTCATTACAAGATACAGCAACAACAATCGCCCATGAGTTGGGTCATCAATGGTTTGGAAATTTAGTAACACCAGCATGGTGGGATGATTTATGGTTAAAAGAAGGTTTTGCTGACTTTTCAGCATACTTGGGCATTAATAAAGTAAGAATTTAAACATATTTTACAATTATTTTATAATTATCTCGTATTTCTTGCTCTTATTATAAAGCTTTTTGATATTATATTATGATAGTTAATGAATTCATAAACCGGATTCCTTACACATTGCTACTGCAACCTAAATTCGTATTTCTCATCTAAAACAGATTGAGCTTATTCTTAGCTTAAGTTGAAATTGATATGAAATTTGAAATTTCCATTCAAAAATTATATACAACGTATAAATTTTCGAAGCTACCATTATTTATAAGCGTTTTTCTAAATATTCTAGTATTAATCCTCACGAAGTATACGACCTACTTACTTTCATTCTCCTGTTTCTATACTTTTCTCTTTAACATTATTTCTATCGTTTATATTTGCTTTACACATCTGTTTATAAATGTTTCTAGAAGTATTTTACTCTGGGCGGCTCTGAATCAGAATTCGCTGACATAGAATAGACCAGCCACTATATTAATCCTGAAATGACGTAACTTTAATTTTGAGGAAAATCTTTGCTGGCACCCATGTGTTATGCAAAGAGGTAAATACTACTTGCTCTTTATTTATTAGTTTGAAGATCAACATTACCTATGCTTCCATCTCTGCCTAAGTAAGTAATTGGGCCACGCTACGATTTCAGTTTATATTAAAACAGCCTCTCATTAAAGTTAATTTTTTTGAAGATTCATTATGTTTATGGTAGCTCAGATTACACATTATAATTTAAGGGATATATTTGAACTTACTCCTAACCAAACTAATGTCCTAGCTAGGAAGTTGGGTACGAGCATATGTTTTTGTCAGAATTTAATAAAACACCTAAGGATCAGATTTGCTTATATATCCTAAAGGAATCTAATAGGCGTTCTGTAGAAAATAATTTACTTTTCTACATTTTGACACACTTTCAATAATATTTTTATTTATTTTTTCAGATTGAGAAGACATGGCAAATTGCAGACCAATTTGTATTAAATGTAATTTTTAAAGCATTTGGTTTAGATCAAATTAAGTCATCACATCCCATTTCAGTTCCCGTAAATAACCCAACAGACATTCGCCAAATATTTGATCCCATTTCGTACAGCAAGGGTGCAGCAATTATTCGTATGATGTCACACTTCTTAGGCGAAAACAATTTCCGTAATGGTTTAAAATATTATTTACATGAATACAGTTATAATAATGGAAAACAAGATGATTTATGGAGGGCATTAAACGAGCATAGTGAAGAAAATACGCTACCTAAAGGTGTAACAATTAAAACTATTATGGATTCGTGGACATTAAAAGCTGGTTTTCCTGTAATTACAGTTAAACGTGATTATGAAAATGATACTGCTAGTATTACTCAAGTAAGTTATCCATTACCATTATGTCTACATTAGACATGTTATTTTTACCTACACCTTTACAAAAAGTAGTGTTTTTAGAATGAACAACATTATGAGCAAAATGAATTTATTTCTACATTTAAAATGATAGATGACTGAATCCTAATAAAATATTATATTTAAATGTGAATGTGAAATCGTAATAATTATTGGTGTGATTATTAATGGCTATACACATACATATTTCCAGCTAGAGACAATATATCTCTCAACACATAGCCTACTTTTAATCCGATATTCCCACGGAATGTAGACTTACGCGGGTGAAATCGCGGGGCGCAGCTAGTTGAGAGATAATATTTGGAACTACTAAACTGATTCTAAATAGTTTACGTTTTCACTTTGAAATTTTACTATTTCTAAACCAAGTTGGAAAAATGTTCTGCTTGGCTTCTTTATCATACTCTCCCCGAACGGTTTGAAATACGTGAAAATATTCTGATTCGTTAGATCTATACCTACTTATTTAGACATAATATATTATTCAATTTATTATTAATATAAATAATTTTACCATTTATAACTACAATTTAGAAGTCTTTTGGCTTCTAATTACTTAGTAATACCCGAGCGACCTTAGTATGGATATTACTATTTATATAAAGGTGTAAAAAGTGTATATAAAAAAGTGTATTATTCCAATTTGATAAATAATAGTAAAAATGACCTTTTTCATTATTTGATACAACATAAGTGAAAGGCATTCAATATTCATTACAAATAAATTTATATTTGTGAATTTTTCGAAATTTTAAAACAATTTTAAACTATTTTTATAAATGTTTGATTATTATTACTATAAGTACAACGAATTGTTTTCATTTTGTGTGCGTTTGTCACTATCTACAACTTTAGATATGTTTGACAATCTTTGTTGTATTTACATATTATATATCTATTTTACAGGAGTAGAAATGAAATTTGCACCTCAATAGATAAGCTTCAATATCATATTCGTAGCAAGTTATTTCAATCAAAGCAACTTATTTCAAATTTAAGTTTAACAAACAATAAATAAATAATGATATTCAACTTTTCGGCAAGCATTGCTCAAATTACTACATACACGAATAATAAATCGTAATATTCTTCCTTGAGATTAATAAAAAGTATACACCCGATAAATCTTTTAAAAGAGATTTCCCTTGGTTAAATTTTAAATGTATTTTTCAGAAAAGGTTCTTAATAACAATTGAACCTTCTCTAACTGATGTTGACGCAAAGACATTATGGTACATTCCAATTACATACACAACCCAAACTAAACCTGAATTTAATGACACACGAACCAGATTGTGGATGACTAAGAAAGAACAAATTATTGAAAATTTACCAAAAGACGGTTGGATCGTTCTTAATATTCAAAGTGTTGGTAAGTTTAAATACTCGTTTTATGTTAATCATTTAACATACATATATTAATATTAATATGTAATATTAATCTAATCACACTGTTTATTATGTTTACAGGGTTCTATCGAGTAAATTATGATGAACGTAATTGGGAAATGTTAACACAACGATTTGTCAATTTCCCAGAAATAACACGAGTACAGTTTATCGATGACGCGATGAGTATTGCTCGAGCAAATCAATTAAATTATAGTACTGCTTTGAATATTTTAAAACAAATACCAAAAACTCAATATAGTTATCTTGGATGGAAAACAGTAATTAACCAATTAGATTATCTATACAATATGCTTGCATTTAGCCCTACATTTGGCAATTTCCAGGTAATTTATTATTTTATATTAACCACAGGAACTAAAATCTGCAAAATGTTCGCTAAGCTTTAAATATAGTTGAAAAAACCAAAACGCCTGTTTAAGTATCGAATGGAATATGAGCATCCACCCTTGAGGAAATATTTTCTAAGCAATAATTAAATACAAATGATTGTATAATTATTTATAGGAGGTACAATTTCGACTTTTTAATTATAGAGATTTTTAAAACTTATACAGAGCATTTTTATAGAAAGTCCCAATAGAGAAAAATTTCCTTTGCATCTTTTGTAATTTAATTATTATTTTTTTATTTCATTTTATTATAATTATTATTTTTTTTTTTTTTAAGTTTAAAGTTATTAATTGATTTTAAAGAAAAATTATTATAATTGATTATCTGGGTAAAAATTACCCAGCCTCATAAGGTGCCGTTTTGCTAAACTTTTCCACTCGAAGCAGCAGAATAACTGGTACTTTCTTAGCGCTAATTTTCAAATCGAAAATATTAATAATACATTTATAAACAATTTTTTCTTGCTTGCTTGAATTATTTATGAATAAAAATTAATGTTTCTATTTAAAAATTTTATAATTAATATATTTTTCATAATTATTGCCAATATTAGAGGATCATAAATATACTTTATACGTACATCAAAGTTATAAAAAGCTGTAAAATCCATAAAAAATGTTAGACGTTTTTTTATTTTCCTGACTGCTTAATTATGTCTTTTAATAAAAAATTTTTTCTCTTCATAAACAAAGTCTTTATTTCCTCAATTATTAATATTTTAAGTAATACTTTCTTACGTTATTTTAGACATTTATATACGCAATTATACAAGGTACATATTCACGATTTGATTTTGATGAGAAACCGGAAGATCCACACATAATTAAATTACATCGAGCACAAATTTTATCCTTAGCATGTAAAATGGGATACGAACATTGTACAAACCGCGCCCAATATTTATTTAGAGAATGGATGATTGATTCTAGAACTACGTTCGTATATCAAGAAGTATAATCCTCGAAAAAGCACTAATATAATATTCTTTTCATTAGGGTAAAACCAAATTTAAAATATGTAGTATACTGTACATCAGTTCGAGAAGGTGGCGAGCGAGAATGGGACTTTTTATATGATCATTATATGAAATCGGATTCAGCATCAGACAAAGTAGTTATATTACAGTCGTTAGCTTGTTCATCAACGCATTGGTTATTGGCTAGGTAATTATTTTCATTTAACGTTCTATAAAGTTGACATAATTATTTATAGTGGTTCAGGAAAGAACCTCACAACTATACAACAGTAAAATTAAAAACTGTTTTTCAGTTCTGACATATATTTAAATCCTGATTTCTAATGTACTTAAATCATTTATAACAACTCATATTAAATTTTATTTATTATTGTAGATATTTAAATATGACGATTACTGAAAATAGTCCTATACGAAAACAAGATGGAGCCACAGTTTTCGAAGCCATTGCGAAGAACATTTATGGTGCTGAATTAGCACTTAATTTCTTACGCAATCAATGGGATGAAATTAATGCATAGTAAGTATAGACATCATTTTACAACATTGATTTATTTATACATGGGTAAGAATCAATTTTGTTATTGGTGAATTATATATTATTATTGAGTAATAATAATGTGCCTGTATACACCCCCAAATTTAAAATAAAATTTTATCTTTGTAGTTACGGAGAAGCCTTTAACACTATAACAAGAATGGTAAATTCCGCGCACACATTTCTAAATACACCAGCACAATTGGAAGAGGTATAGAAATAATTTAAAATTCTAATTTTAAAAAATGGTACTAATATTATATCTTATTATACAATTGTTTTATAGATTTTACATTTCAAACGAAAGCATGAAAATAATTTATATACATCCGAAATGGCTTTAAACTATGTGATAGATCAAGTATTAGCAAATATTGAATGGAAGAAAAATAGTTATCAAGATGTTGCAGATTGGTTAATAGAATTTAATGAAATTTATGGTCGTTACGTTTAATTTATTGAAATAATTAGAGAAAAAATTGTTCATTAAAAATTAATATCATATATTTTTGAATAGATATCGCATTATATTTTTTATTATTTAAAAATGCAGTTCCTATTTTATTTTATGCGTACAATAGGGGTTGCACAATTGTGAGATTGACAAAACACTTCGAACGACAATTTGAAGCCTTCAACACTCGGCTATTGGACAAATTGACAATTATAAAATTATAAATTACAATCATTTGTAAAATCTAAGATTCCTCCCTCATCCAAACCGGACTAAGAATAGTTACATTAAAAATGGATGTTTTTTAATGGATGTTAAATATTATTTAAACCGGTTATAGTCAATTACAATCTCCCGTAACATTATTATTATATGTGGATTCGATTATTCCATTTTCGACAATTTTTTATTAATAATAAATGCAGAAATTTTATTTAAAAGCTTATATACCTTACGTGCCAGACTGTATTAAGTAATGATTTGAACTGTTCTTTTTTGTTTTTCGTTTGTTTTATATTTTTAAGAAAATTGAAATTTTTCGTAGAAATATTATGAAAAAATAAAATTTTTATTTATGTAAAAAATGTAATTTTATTTAGACCATTCTTTTAAATTTATCCTCAAATTTAAACATTTACTAAATAACTTAAAAAGATGTAATTAATAAGATCTAAGTACTTCAATTTTTACTCTATAAATTTTTAAAATCATTGCTTATGAAATTGACATTTTATACTACAATAGTAGTGTTAACTCGGGTTTCAGTGTGTAAGTTAATTGATATAAAATTTAATTTCATGCCTGGTTTATTTTATAATTTATTTTAAATTATTTTTTGTTCATAATTATTGGATTTTAATAATTTTAAGGTCGGTATCACGAAGAATTTGATATCATCATGGAATGGGATCATAGAATAAATAATTGTACCAAAATATGTTACGTTTCCACCATTATAACTATGACATTAGAACTGTCTGCTTGACGTTTATGCTAACACAAACAATTTTAATTATTTTAAACATTGTACACAAAAATGATTAGTAAAACATATATCTACAATTTTTAATTTTTATGATTGGAAAAAAAAAACTAATTAATAATCGCCTTTCCTGAAACGTACTTATTTTTATTATAAATCTGTCATTGTTATTCCTCTTTAACAACTGTGGGTGGTACATAGGAATACTGTCGTATCCTTTACAAGTAAAAAACAACGAACAAGATTTAGGTTGAGTTTGAGCTTTGCTGTCACCAGTTGCTTAGTTATTTTTAGTGGAAAACAACATCCACTTATTGTTGGTTAATTGATTGTTTATATCAATTAACGTTGGTGATCCAAGACGTCCTTCTCCTTGTCTATGGATCTGGTTTGTCACAGTCTTTTAAGTTTTTACGTGATTTATTGTTGATGAGTTAATTAATAATAAACCATCGATAATTTCAATATATTTAGTTTTTATTAAAAATGTTTAAATACATACAATTTATTTGTGTAGAATAATATTTATATTTTATTTGATTATAAATTTATATTAATAAAACACTTAATTAATTTAAAAAACGTAAAATGAAATTTGCCGATGCAACAATTAAAACCACGGAGTACTTAAGCTATTTGCTGTGACCAAATAGCGGTATCAAATTACACTTGTATTGATTGCGAATACTGTATTGTATTCATTTAATACGATACTTGTACTGATTTGATGCGATACTTGTACTGATTTATTAATTAGATCGTCGCCTTTTTATATCAAAAAATTATGCTGATAAAGAGTTCCTGGAAATGTATTTCCTCTTGCTCATCCTCTCCTTGGGATAACGTTTAGCATTGAGAGTTTCCTATTGTTTTTTAAGTAGAAGGTTATTCGACAATACTCATACATACAGCGCATAAGTATATTATGTTTGCACATATCACAATCGTTCATTGAACTTAAAATTAAATTAAACTATCACTGCTTTTTCTAAGTCAAATTATTACAGAGATATGACTCTTAAAATATCGAAGTGTACCTTTCTTAAAGTAATTTTAAAATAGGATTATTGGTGGCTAAAATACTGTGATTTTGACGAAATTTTTCGGATTTTCGCTAATAACATTAAATGGAGTATTACAGATTTTTGGACCGTTACTATGAGTCTAAATTCTGATATGCAACCCTGAACATGCTGTGCTTGTAAAATGATGCCCAAACAACTGTGATTTTGTCGCATTTTTTTGGATTTTCACTCTTAACTATTATTAGTGATCGTTACTTTTTAAAGTCTACTAAATTTGCGATATATCTGTAACTATTTTATTTAACAAAACGGCACATGTCTGTTTTCATAGCAAAATTAAATAACTTTAAGAAAGGTAACTAAAATAATTGTCCAAAATCACACGGTTAATCAGTTATTGGCGAAAATCCTCAAAAAGTACGAGAAAATCTCAGTTTTTGCCGCCATTTTGTAAGCACAGCATGCCGAGGGTTGAAAATCAAGATTTAAACTCATAGCAATGGTGCGAATATCAGTAATACGCCATGTTATTGGCGAAAATCCGAAAAAAATGCGTCAGAATCGCAGTTTTTCTGCCACCAACCCCTATTTTAAAATTACTTTAAGAAAAATAACTACAATAATTTTCATAACTCACATGGTTAAGGCGTTATTGTCGAAATCCAAAAAATGAGGACAGTATGACAGTTTTTCAGCTACCTCTCTAATGTTTTAAGAACCATACATCAAATAGTTATTTGACTTAGATAAAAAAAAATGAATCTCATTTTATCAAATACAGTAAATACATTGGACCAGCGCCGGCAACGAATATTTTCAAGAAATGATGCCGCACCGGTCATTTTAATAATAGCCAGCTAGTAGTTACTTTTTCAATGATGTGATTGCGCTAGTTCAAATGTATTTATAACATATAATTTATAATATATATCCATTTATTTAATGAATCTTAAAACTTTATAATAAACAATATTGATAGAGTGTGCCAAAAACTTAATTAATTATGATACAATTTTTAAAAAAAATTAAGAACGTACCATGATAAAGTAACATAATTTTAGTCTTTCCATGAATTTCTTATAAATAAAATTATCTGTGTTTCGAAAATATAACATCTTGGATAGGCATTCACATACAACGTCATAAAAATATGATATCATAGACGTAGAATATATGGACAGCTAGTTCATTAAATAACTTGAAAGCAAGATGCAGTGCCTTCAAAGGGGTTAAAGCTTTTATGAGAACTAAATAGTATATGAAAATATTGATGGTAAAACAAAGACATAATTTAAATGATAATTTAAAATTATTTTTGTCAAATACGTATTTAATTATTTCACCGAAATTTAATAAGCTTATAAAAATAAATAATAGTGCATTTTTTAATTTATTTTTTTCAGATATTAATCCCTTTTTCTTTACAAGATATAAAAAATAATTTTTTTTTGTATAAAGCATAAATAAAACATTTATATTTCTTCATAGAAATCTGTATTTTATATGAATTGTAAGACATCTATTATAGTATGTAAAACGCTAAACAAAATTATTTTGTATGCAGTTTTGAGTCTTAAGTATGGGTGTAAAAATTGCAAAAATAGCATACTATGATAGCATAGATTTAGTTGACGTGCATAATACATTGTGCGATAGGAAAAATAACAAACATTACTAATCCATATATCTTATATCTATTGCTAATATACATAATATACAATGAGTTGAAATCATATATAGATGCCATCTATGGTTTTATTTTTTAAATTGATATAACTTTTTAATTATAATGAAAAAACTAAAAATTATTTTGTAAATAATAAAACATAAACATTATCTTTACAATTAAAAAATTATTTTTTTCAAAAGTCTAATTGTCCATATCTGTTTACATGACCGTGGTTATGATATTACGTCATAAGACCATAGAGATGGTAAACTTAAATCTACAAGTATGGAGTAGAGGCATGTATAGCGATCAGTGGGTAGAGGGTAGATTTTTTAACTCCCAATATAGGCTATATATTGAACTAAACATCTACTGAAGCTAACGTATGTTTAAGTAACATAATTTGCATTACCCGATGAACGATGTTAATAAAAACTCAATAAAAAAACCATTGATTTTTAAACTTAATTTATTTTAAACTTTAAGAAATCTAAAATTTTAAGGAAATTGATCGATCACATCCTCATACAAATTGATGCAGAATTCGACATTAAATCATAATTCATACTAAAATAATCCAAATAAATTCAATATTTGAAAAAGAAGTAAAATGTTAAAGTATACTGAGTTTTGTTTCTTACTCTCACTTTTAAGTAGTACATTATGTACGCAAGCTTTCTTTTTTACTAATTTATAATAAATTGCAGAGTTTACAAAAATTCATTAATACGAAACCAATAATTCTATCACGCATCTAAGGTAAGTATTTATCCTTATCCATCTTAAATGAGTAATCTAATAAAAAACTATTTCTGCGCTCAAAAGCTACCTTTGCTCAAAAGCGTATATCATTGTATAAATTTGATTAGTTTTGCAGGCCTAAAATTTAAATCAAATTATCCTTACTGTTACTGGGACAACAACTTTTGGACGACAAAGGTTTCACTTCCTTCTATTTTATTAAATTTTTATATTTTTTATAATAAATATTTCAAAGTACTGAGTTTACAAATTAATAGTGTGTAATTGGCCTATAACACTTACCTCATATCGATAAATTACGTAAAATAATGTAGTTTCTCTAATAGCGTTTAACAGATTGGAAGGAACATGTATATAAAAATTATAAGCTCATAAATGTAAGACAGTCCCATAAGAAATTTTGATCATACATCAGACAAAAATTTTAGATAAGCGAATATCATCGAATACGTACAATGAACTACAACGAAACAATGAACTTTCTATTTTCAAATACTTTAAATTTTTTATTACTTTTTGCCTAACAAGTGGCCCATTTCAAATAACATCCTAAGAAATTCTGATGCTATAACTTCAGACAATATCGTATGTGTGCCATGATTAGATTTAATGGTCAGAAAATTTGATGTCTTATGTAGTATTATATATCATTTCTATTAAGTAATATATTCTATGATTGCTTATAATTCTTACTGTATGCGAGACCGGGGTCTAAAATAAAATTAATACTTAGTTAAGTTTTTTTTTTTTTTTTTTTTCTGGCTTCAGTTATTTTCAGCTATATAGCCATTACCCAAAGTGGATTATTATTATTAAACAACAACAGTACACAGTAATGCTAGGTGGTCACCCATCCAAATACAGATTGTGACTGCTGTTGCTTAACTTTTATTAGTTGGTCTAAGCATGTCATTACGTTACGTCAGTCCGGGGTCGACTTAGTTAAGTTACATCACATTTTCAGATCAGAAGTTGGAAGTACGGATAGATTTAAAGTTCACAGCAAAAACTTAATAAAAATGAAAACCCTAAAAAATAGTTATATGTCGTACTCTAAAAGTCAATTATTATAATATACATGACAGTGTTTTAAGAAATCAATATTAAAAAAATATATTTTCTTAATAATTATTATTGATTACAATAATTTTGAATGAACTTTGTTAAAAATAAATAAATTTAAATGAAAATATTACATAGAAGATATAATAACTTATATAATATACTTCTGTTTGAACATTTAAGTAGTTGTTCGATTCGGTTAAGGTTAGTTTTTTGACATGTTTAACGGCCATCAAACTAATGGTGCATCGTCCTTATATTACAATACAAATAATTCAACAAATAATGAACATTTAACACGAGCATCACTATGTAATTTAGTAAACACATGTTACTTAAATAGCGTATTGTATACGTTACGCTATGCACCCGGTTTCTTACGTAAAGTGCATCATTTAGTTACCGATTTGCACCAATTGAATGCAATTTTATATCAAACAAAACACAAGAGTTCATCGTTAGGACGTAATATACCAAGTTTAACGGGTTCAAGTTCACGAAGTAACAGTAGTAAGGATTTGTTATCGTTGGGTAATGTACGTAATAATGATGCCACAACGACCAAACCAGATTTTCAAGTTATTATTGATGAATTACATGATTTATATTTATCGATGCATAATCTAGAGATACGTGATAGTTCTGAACCATGCGGCCCACGAGCATTTAAACATGCATTTGTAAATAAACATAAAACGTTTAGTGGATCACAACAACAGGATGCCCATGAATTTCTAATGTGTTTATTGAGTTCAATTGGTGATACGTGCCAATTAATGTCAAAAAAGATCAAGGAGCTTCAATATCGTGAGAATTTAACGTAAGATTTTTGAATTTATTTTCATTTGTTTGCATTGATTATTTTAGGTATTACAATCTGTGTTTGTGGCTTTGCAATTTTCTGTCTAATCCCTAGTTGTATATTTTAAGTATTAATTAATCATAATTTGAGCTTAAATTAGATATTTTCATAAACAATTTCTTAAGTATTAATTTGCACTATCCGAAGACTTATAAAATATATATTAAAAATAATTGAATATGAATTTCTTACATTGATTCGAACAACAGTTTCATAAAAATAATTTTTATAAATTATAAATTTATCTTGAATTTACCATTTTTCATAGTTAGTTAACACCAACTTTTATTATGTATATTTGTTTATATTTGTCAAACTTGTTTTGGTTTCCTAGAAAACCAATAACAAAATTATTCAAATTTATTCGTTGCAATAAACGATAAGAAATATAGTATTTAACTTTAGAAATATTCAGTTAAGACGGTTTATCTATAGCTGTTGTCCTGACATAAAGGAACGTACTTCTAAACAGCTGTTGACTTAAAACTTAGCGCTTTCGGAGTTTTTCCCGAAATAAAAATGGTTTTCTAAGGTAAAAATTAAAATTTGATTTTTATATTTAGAAATGATTTTAACAAAAACTCTTCTACAATCATTCGGTTTTCATGTCAATATTGTGCATACCAAATTTCATAACGTTTGAATAAGTAATTTTTGTGTTATTTATGCTGGAAAATTGTATGTTACTAACAGCTGTATACAAACCCCCTTAAGCCATATTTGGAGAGATTACGATATCCAGGGCGCCTCGATTTTTTTTTATGAATTTTGGCAAAACAAGCTAAAATAAGACGAAAATAAAGAATACCAATTTTTGAGTTTTCGCCTATTTTTTGAGTTATCGGCACTGTTTTTTAGATATTATCGTGCTTATGTCACATGGTTCCCCTGTCACATAAATATCACAATTTGAAACATTTTACAAGATTTAATTATTATTTTGGGGCATTATTTTTTGTTAAATGACCATAATTTAAACACAATTTGAGCACAAATAACCGAAATTTAATTCGTTTAAAAAAAATCAACATTTGTATATTTAATACAACTATTAAAAATACATATACGCCATTTTTGACTGTTATCAATCCATGGATTTGTGGGGTATAGTTTGCACGGGCCGGATTGGTTTTTGGCCCTAACGTTCAACCTGTGATTAAACTACCCATGTATTTTTGGGGTATAGTTTTCACGGGTCGGGTTGGTTTTTGGCCCCTACGTTCAGCCTGTGATTAAACTACCCATGGATAACTCGAAAAATAGACGAAAACTCGCAAATTAGTATTCATTTTCGTCTTATTTTGGCTTGTTTTGCCAAAATTCATAAAAAAATCGAGGCGCCCTGGATATCGTAATCGAGCCAAAATTTCATTATGATCAAATATATACTTAGGATAACAACAGATTGCATTATAGATTGCCCGATGGTTTGCGGTTAAAAACTACGTTCTTATAATTTATATTTTTCACTTTTTGAGACATTGAATGAAGAAACTGACTAAATAGTATAGTATGGGTTTAAAGTTTCGATTTCTAATATTCTAATAAATTTGGTAATATTTAAAAATTAATACTTATATATACGCACATTTTTGTGATAATTATTTGTAAATATAATTGTTTATAATTAGCCATGTAAACACTTCGGAAATTAAACTGACAGAGATTGACAACTATCCAAGCAAAATATAACTAATATTTTGTTAAAGCTCTTTAGTTAGTTAACATATACCAAAAAGTAATAATCGAAATTAATTTTATTTTTATTAGATGCTCCCGTATCTCAGAAAAAGTACCTTCATCGAAAGAAAAAACGTGGAGCGTACGTTCGTGGAAAAAACGTAAAAATCAAATGGGTAAAGATACAACCGGCAGTGGAGGCGATCTATCAGATGATACCACCAATAATTCCGAAACATTAGACTTCGCAAAATTATCACAAAGTTGTAAATTAATCGACGATGATTTCGAAGGCGTCAGTATATTACGCACACGTTGTTTAGAATGTGAATCGGTAACTGAACGTAAAGAAATATTTTGTGATTTATGCATTCCAATAAATGCCGATATCGAAGAGGGTGATCGATATGCAGCTGAAAATATATTTAAAGACGCAACAGTCACCAGTGAATACTTATCTGATGCAAATAAATATTATTGTGAGAAATGTTTTAGGTATAATGAAGCACGCCGAGAAGTATGCTATCAAAAATTACCACGTATTTTGATATTTCATTTAAAACGATTTATGTCCTCAGCAAATGGTACTGAGAAAATCAATTATTATATGCCAACACCGTTAGAAATACCATGTTTTTGTGATGAATGTTGTCAATTAGGCGACGGTAATCATATTCACACGTATAATTTGTTCAGTGTAATAATGCATAAAGGGGCAACAATGGCCGAAGGTCATTACGTGTCTTTCGTACGTGATTTAACCAATTATAATGATTATTTAAATTGTGATCTAGATTATGCGCTACCCATAACATCATCCACAAATATTTCAAATAATGAGAAATCAACAAATAATCGATTAATAAAAAAAAATGGTTTTTTTAAAACAAAATCATCCAGTGATTGTGAGAATAATGGTGATGGTATTATCTTGATGAAAAATCATTCTTCAAGTGCTTCCACTGGAGGATCAACATCTTCTAATAATATTTGTCGTAGTTTACAATGTTGTTCGATTAAAACGTCTGGTACTAAAAATAATTATACTGATTTCAAAATGTCATCGATACATACGTGGTTGGAGTGTAACGATGAAATTATACGTACATTTACATCGAAAGAATTTGAACAACAATTAGCTGATCATAAAAAAGTGACATCTACACCATATTTACTGTTTTATGTTAGGTCATCTGTTTAAATCATTATATACTCAACAAAAAATATATATATACTGGATGTTTTCCAATACAGTTTTGCTTTTGAGCAATTCCTAGTTATGGTAAGTGGGTAAAGGTTACATAAATACCTACTGCTGTTTTTAAATGGATTGTCACTTTGATTTCGCTAACGGTTTTAAGAAATTAATGGCTAACAAATAATTTAAAAAATCTTTCGAATTGGTCAGGGTTAGTTAGCTTACACGCAAAAACACTAAAAAAATTAACGCAAAATATATAAATTTTCAGAACTTTTTATTTAAATGTTATTTATATGCATTTTAGTCTTTATAAGAAAATTTTCGTTAAATGTACATTTGCATATTGATAATGTAATGAGATCAAATGTGAGGCCAAAAAATTAACAATTCTTTATAGACAAAATTTATTTCATTGATAATTTATTCATGTAAAATATAAAGAATTTGTAAAATTATTAGGAGTGGCAATCTGTTATAAAAAAAGTAGACCACTAACCTGATTTATCGCATATCGCCCTTAATGTATTACCACTCAATGATTCAGATGAATAACTGAAATAAAATAATTTAAGAATTGAGTATGGTTGTCGGGATATTTTTTTTAACTCGGTTATCATATTTTTATAGCTATCAAAATTTACATCAACAATTAATATTTATATATTTATAATAATTATTCCAATTTAATTTTTATTCAAAAACAATTCTCCTGGTTTGAGAAATTTTGAATAATTTTACTTCATAAATTTATTCTAGTTGATCACTAATTGTTGTGAGTTTTCATTATTGGTAGCTTCACAAAATATTTTTAATTTTAAAACCAAAAATTTAATAAACGTAAAAAAACACTAGTCATTTAATTCGCAAGCATAAATAAAATCGCTGAAAACGTATTCAAGACTTATTAGGGTAAAAAAATGTATTTTCTAATTATTGTAAAGTTTTTTTTGGTTATCTCCTAAATTTGTGGACTATTGTAATTGCAGGTTAATTCAATAGGCTAGATTTAATATCAAAAAATTTATTAAATGGATCTAAAAATTTAAATTAAGGCGATTCGATAAATCATTTCAAATTGTCCTGCATACAATTTAAAACTGAATATTCATTAGTATTCAACAATCAAACCTATATAATCTTAAAAACATAATTTACAAAAGCATTTAAATTGGTTAATTCATTCCAAATAAGTAAAAACTTATAATATTTTTATAGATATTAATTTTATAAATATTTCGATTGTGGCTAAAATTTTGGTATTAATAAATATCAACCAATTGCATACTAAAAGTACATAACGTAGTGATTTAAAGAAAATATACTATCAATGTCTTCATGATTGGAACTCCAAATAAATTTCAAAAAATTGTATTATTCTTTTGATAACTATTTTTCCCGAAAAACGTGGCAAGACAATTCATAATTAACTTTTAAACATTATATGACAGTTCAATAACTGGGCAGAATAGTGCTCAGTATCATGAGTGTTTGAAATACCCCGTACGAATAGAATCGGTATCCGTATAATAATTATGTAAGAATAACTTGTCAAATTATAAAATTTCATCAATGTCCCTCCCCCAAAGAAATAAGTTCAAATATTGGTGAACATAAAAAACTGATTGTTGTAAATTTCTTTGATTATTAATAATTTGCCTCCTTCTTAATTTTAGCGACAATCAAATATTACCTAATTTAAAACAATGTGCAAAAATATAAATGAGACAGATAAATAAACATTGTTGTGCACTGAATTTTATTCTCAATAACAAATATATTTTTATAATAAAATAAATTATTAGAAAAATTTCACTACAAATATTAAGTTCAGATTCTGTGCTAATTATAATGATGTATAATCGTTTTTATGTGTGTGTATGTAATTATATTTTGGAACAGTTTGACCACAAATTGTGATAATAGTTTTTAAAATAAGAATATTGGCTTTAAATTTTATACATCAACCAAAAGCAAGCCATTAAAATTTATTGGGGAACATAATCTATGTAGAGATTTGAAATTCGTAATTGTCTATTTTAAAAATTTAGATTAATTCGTTAATTTTAGGAGATTTATTATCAGTTTAATAGAATTTCTCACTGCTTGGTATTTATTCTTGGGTAGCCCGTTCATATCCTATTAATTGAATTATTAAGTGAATGCTAGGCTTCCATTTATACAAGTTAATCATGATTTGTATTGTTTTCTAATGAGGTTGAAAGCAAACAAATAAGTGATCCAATCCAACAGTAGAGTTTAAAAAAACTTTCAAATAAGTTGTGGAGTATAAAATTTTACATAAAAAATATTCTTTGCCTTTTTTGGCTATTATTAAAAATAACGGAGCCAGAACGTTTAAAAGTTTTCGCATATACATGTTTATATTCCACATGCACTTGATGGATGTTTAAATTCTGTGTGTGTATGAGTGAAAACTTTGACGTTCTAGTCGTGTATTTTTAATAATAGCCAAAAAAGACAGAACCTTTTTATGTAAAATTCTATTCTCTGTATTTTTAATTAGAAATTATTTTTTCTAACTATTACCATTTGACTCAACTCAATTATAATCCGTTTCAAATACGTTAAAGCTCTTTTCTGTCAGAACGTTGTTTCTGTACTTCCTATAATACCATTAAAATAACAGCCATATAGAAAGAACTTTTTGATAAGAATAAAAAGTGATACTGTTTTCAGGGGAAAATTATTTTCACAGTAAAATTATTATTTTTTACAAACAAATTTGTTCAATATTATTGTTTGAAATTATAATTGCCAATTTTTTACACGTATATAGTTCTGCAACCCTGTAACTGAATTAAATTTCAGTCATTTAATGAACCAATGGCCTACAATTGGGGTATTGGATGTAAACAATAAATCGATACATGTTCTTTTACATTTTTAATTTAAGTTTTAGTAAATAATTAAATTACTGGACTGTGTGTGGGTAATAGTAAAAAGATTTTCATCCTATGGGCCAAACTTAACTACGAATTAATTTTTTTTTCGTACATTTTGATTGAAAATGGTATTGTAAGACTATTTATTAGTAGTGTCATGTGAACGGGATTTTTTAATTATTATTTCATTTAGTAATTGAAAAGTCGATAGAAATAAAATAGGTTGTGTTTTATTTAATAATATGCCAGGAACATAGTTAAATGGTTTAAAAATATGTAAAATGAGAATTTTTAAATAATCATTTTTTATTCAGCAATAAATAATTAATCTCTCAGTAAGAGTGAAAGCGCTTCCCCTGATTTCATTCTTTTAGGTATTCAAAACTATAAAAAAAAACTGCGACCATATTTTTTTAAAACCGTTCTGTCTCAATATTTGATAATTTTTTCAAAATAAATATCACTGCCAAAGTTTTAAGTGCGCTCAATTATTATGAAACCAGATTAAACATTTTTATTATTGCTTAAATTTTTTTTTTTAAACTTAATATTTGTAGATAATAATTTGAAAAATTAGGAAAACTATCTTCCATATATGTTGTTTCTCAATTTAAAAAAGTAAAGCAATTATTTCATGACAGGGAACGAGTGTTATAATTCATTTTGTTTTCGAATTTACTAGGGAATATTTTGTTTCGTTTATATTAAGATATTTCATCAAATTATCTTTGTCATTGCAAATAACTAAATTTTGCAGATAGTAGTGTAAAATTAAGAAATAAGAAATCAATCATATTATGTAAATTAAACTCAATTGAAATTTCGTGAAAAAGTAAAAGGATTTGATCACAATTATAATCCATCGCGTTTGCATTAAAGTTGTATTTGCATCGATGTAAAAACCTTAGGAAAGAAAATGATCCGCCTAACAAAAAAGTGTCGGAAATTATTTATTAAAACACAAATTTTTCATTTCATTCATCAATATAAATTTTGCCGTCTTTTCAGCATTTCAATATTATAGGTTTTTTCCAGATCTTAAAACACTTAATCGAAACGGTACTTTAACTGTCAAAAAATGTTGTTTTATTAATTCGATAGAATAAAATTGATACATATTAAGGATTGATAATTTCAAGATAATATAGAAAGCAAAAAATATAGCAAGCAAGTGAAATCTGTTGAATATAATAATAGATCGATGAAATCGACCTATCTGTAAATTTAGAGCCTATTCACTTAAATCATATGATGGTATTTAGAGAGATGACCGTGTGCTATCACCCACTTATTTTAAAAGGACGATTAGCGAACGTATATTCAATGTTTTTTAATGAATAGTCGGTTAAAAAGCTTGAAGAACTTTCGTTAATAAGTATGTCTTCGAAGCTCTCCCAGACCTCTTCGAAATCTTACTACCACTGCAAATTTCGTTTGTATCACAAAATTTGAGGCAAAGATTGATCCAATTACAAAATCCGAGTACTATTTGACAGATTATAATTTGTGGCATCTTCATTTTTCTGAGAAAACATGCCTAAATAATAGAATACTTTTGAAAATCCTTGTGCAAAAATTTAAATCATAATACAGATGTTCATGAGTATACCATGGGATTTATAAAAACCCACCTAAAATTTTGTATGTGGCTTGATTATAGTTAGTAAAACTACAATTTTGTCTACGAAAATTCTGATAAGTAGGACATTCTTCCTTTCAAAGCCCGAAATTTTTTCAGTTGTACGCAATCTTTTTTTTTTATGAAATAGGAAGATTATTTAATAATACAAAAGCCATTTTTCCCAACATGTGACAAAATGTAATGATTTATGTCCGTAAACAACTTAAAAATGACTAGTTCCGAAAGAGAGAATGCCCCATTTATCATATTGAATTTTCGTATGCAAAAAGTTTGTTACACTAACTATAATTAAGTCACATACAAATATTCAGATGGGTGTTTATGAATAACATGATACATTAATAATTAAGTACTTATGATGTTTAAAGTGGGATTACTTTTTTGAGATTTTATACAAATGTTCGATGAGCAAACAAAAAACGATTTTTAACTCGATGGTTTATAATAATATACAAATCTCTACCTCTAGATCAAATTTTTTTAAGTATCGTCTTTTTTCACGATAGTTTCTTATCTGTGTTAACTTTTGAGACTTGTATCGTAATTAATAATACAGTTTATTTTTAGAGGGCATTCCGTTTTTCTAAAGACAGTTATAGGTACACTTAATTATCGCTTTGGTATAAAATTAAATGCTCTGTTTTTAATTTCACAGTATTTAGAATAATTTTAGAAGTATTAATAATTTACAGCCCCCAGATAAGATATTATTTAGAGTAATGAGTTTGAATTAGATTGTTAAATAAATAGAGGCAGCTAATAGTATTCAATATTAAATGTTTTAAATGAATACGTACAACAAATGCAGGAAAATTTTTTCCATTATAAAACAAGAAAATTATATTTGTTCAAAAAAATAAGCAATTAAAATTATTTATTAAAAAATTAATAATTGAAAAAAAGAAGTTTATTTATTAAAAATTTTAAATGTGCAATAAAAATCATTAATCCAAAATTTACTTCTCAAAAATATGAATCATATTATATAAATTAAACATTTTATTTTTTTTTTTTTTAATTAAAGAAAAGCTTTTCTTGCAAGCTTAATGTTTAAGAAAAAATTTATGAGTCTGAAAAAATAAAATTTAATTTGTAATGCGATTGATTTAAATTTTAAGTGCGTGGATACATGTTTGAAAGGAATATTCAATATAATAAATAAATAAATTGAAATATATTTTTTTGTAATCTAAAAAAAATTAGATAAAAAACACTGGTTTATTCGATTAAATTGTATATACCTTTTGATTTGCTTATCTATCTCATAGGATCCAATCACATTTTTTCCTATAAACAAAAAAATTTAACAAAATAATATTAGGAGAGCAACATATGCAATTGTTTTTTAATGGCTGCTTAAAAAATTTTTTGTTTATCAAAAATTTTAATTTACATCACAATTATTGAGGACTTTCAAAATGACTTTTACACGAAATAAATATGAATTCAGTACAATTCACTTGAGTTAGATGTGTAAAACATTGAAATAAAAATTTTTTACATATGAATGTCGTCTACTTCATAAAATTTCATCGTTAGATTCTTTGGTATAAAAGCATATATATTTTTACGCTAAGTTAGATCTTACACGATTGATTTTACTGAAACAATATTATTGACGCAATCATATTATTGTTTACTATACTATGAATATCTTCCTTATACACTTAAAATATTGATCAAAATCGATATTGGTTCAATAATATTGACCGTGTAAAAGAAAGACCAAAGTATACATATACGTCAAATATGCAACAATCAAGAGCAAACATGAAAAATATTTAACTATATCACTGACACTTCGTGTATACTACTGATCTTGGTAAAATTAGTCAAAGTAAAATTATAAATTTAGGCAATATTAACCTTGATTTTCAACGAAATTTTAAACTTAAAATTTTAATAATATCACGGGCGATGTATTAGAAAGTACTATTCACGGCATAGGCATTTTGTTCACTTTTGTTTACTCAAAAAACAAGTATAATTTAGGATGCATTGAATTTAATAAATGAACATACTTTTTGTTATTGGATAATTGATTATTTTTCAAAAAGTATTTAAGGTATCTTTTTAAACTTGCAAAAAAAAAAAATAAATAAATAAATAAAATAAATAATTATTATTGCTAAAGAAATCACAATGACCGCGACTTCATACTATCTATTTCAATTGGAGCGGAGTAATTAAAAATTAGTATACCAGCATTCGTTGGGATTTTAAGTGGACCGCTACCATTTTATACGAGTAATTTGACGCTCGTGATTGACGTTAAAGTCCGTGCCTTTGAATCTACTTTTCCATTCAAATGTATTTATGTACTTTTATATATGTATATATTTTTTTTTTTACTTTAGTAAAGTGCCCAATTTATGAAATAGATGATCTTATGAATGTTTAAAATTGAATTATTTAGGTTCTGATATCTATGTGCTTTCCAAAGTTGATGTGGTGTAAAAGAAAACCTTACAAATGTTTAGTTTGGATATTATTGGATTTTGGATAATAATTTTAATTTTGGATAACCTTCGCATAAATTAATAACGTTAATATTTTACAAAATAGAAATAAATATTACGCATTGCTACCGTTTTAGTTGATATTATTTATTTTTTTCCAATTTTTTACCAAAAGTGAATTTAATAGATTTCTTAAACATAAAAAATTTTAGCTGACATAGAAAAATCAAGAAAAATTAATTGGGTTAACTTCCTTGCATTTACCAGCTTTTTTATCAGGAAATACTAAAAATTTATTATTTAACTCGAATTTGTTAAATTTTCTATTTTTTTTAGGAATTTTATGATTTTAATATCGAATGCAGGCAGCGTCCGTTTAAAATTTCTTATCTATCATATTTCTCTTTTCTAGTATCACAATGACATCATTAAAATCTCTTTATTATCTTGACGGTACCGAGATAACATTTTTTTAATGAAAAAGTTATTTACCTTATTCTGCATATAATTCGTACCTCATTTAAACATGCCTCACAATAAATTTCCAATTATTTTTTTACATTTCTACATTTTTTTTAGGAACAATACAATAAAATAAACAATATGCTTATATTTCTTGAAAGCACACATCTTCTAAAAATAATTCAATAAAATCTTTGATTTTGTGTAAAAATTTTAAATAATTAATTTTTTTTATAGAAATAATTAATTAATAAGTCACTATCTGTATATAGAAAGTTGTATATATAGGAGAAAAAGAAAAATTCAAAGTTGTTTTCATTTTGCAAATAACACAAGAAATATATATATTAAAAATGTTATTAAAATATTAAAAAATGTTTTAACCGAAATAATAAAATACTTTTTTGTGTATATTGTTATTGTTTATTTATTTTGGGTTTTTTAAACCTTTAATTATTTTTTTAATTGGAAACTCCATAAAATCTTTTTCTTCCTATTTTTTAACTAAACTACTTTTAACTTAACTAAAGTAGATTCAGTCATGTTCTCGATTTTGTTGGCAACGAATTAATTTATCAACGAATTTAATTGTTAGCGACGTTAATACCTATAAGTAATACCAACTTAGATGTTTCATAGTAATCAGTACGTTTATGAATGAGCTTAAATTAGCTTAAATAATTTATCAGTATAACCAACACTTCACAATGAGTGGCAAGGAAAAAAATGTAAACTAATTATTTTTTTAATTGGAAACTCCATAAAATCTTTTTCTTCCTATTTTTTAACTAAACTACTTTTAACTTAACTAAAGTAGATTCAGTCATGTTCTCGATTTTGTTGGCAACGAATTAATTTATCAACGAATTTAATTGTTAGCGACGTTAATACCTATAAGTAATACCAACTTAGATGTTTCATAGTAATCAGTACGTTTATGAATGAGCTTAAATTAGCTTAAATAATTTATCAGTATAACCAACACTTCACAATGAGTGGCAAGGAAAAAAATGTAAACTGTAATTTCAGTCTTATACCTATATCAATACATAATATATGAAACAGAGTACACAACCTTATCTAATGCTACCTATGAACTTTAGTAAAATAAGATTGATTAGTCAAATAAGGACAATGAGCTCTATATCATAAACCTGAGCTCTATATCAATGCCATGTCCTACAAATGGAATCAATCACAATTATGTAACAAATTTAATAGGCGTGAATCAGAAACCTTATTGCATTTTCTACTAATTTATCCAATATATAATTCAATCCGAGAACAATACTTAATTAAATTCATAAAACGCCAATGCAATTTCGAAGGTATAGCTTGCTAAGCAACCAAATTTTTTTTATGGTTTTATGGTTCCTTTATATTGTTGTAAATTGTGGAATTTTGTTGTCGTTTACCCGATTTTTCTGAAATTTTTGTTGCTAATTTATGAAATCTATTTTCTTAACGTGTAATAAAATTACTAAATTTGCATATTCTCCTCAATATATTATTAAATTTTTAGGTTTTTGTTGTTATTTTCGAATTTACTGATTGTTAACTGCTAATTTATTGTTGTTCAATTTCATTGTTACTTTTTTCGCTTATCTATTTATTCTAACTCATATTATTTTTGATAATATTATTGATATTACTTTTATTATAATTAATTTCATATTTTTTATTATTATAAATTATAATTGTATCAACCACCTGCAAAGCGTTTTTGCTTAAAACAGTAATTTATTATTATTTTGGATAATGGATAACTAAAGCGATATAAATTTTTTGAACCTTCAAATCTCTGCTCGAAATTTCACCACTGAAAGGATATGTTTATCCAGTTTTAAAACTTTTTAATATAATGTTGATAGTATAAATTCATTACACTGGTCGAATCCGACCAGGGGGTCGTATGTTGGTCAAATTTGAACTAGAAGATCTGATAAAAGTAAAACAAAGGTCGGAAATATAATGAAAAGAATAACTATAGAAACAACGATTGTCATTTAACTTCTAAATCAATTGCGGAATAGAAAATACACTATCAATGATAGATGGAGAACTTCCTCATTGCGAACGAAAATGCTTACTTTATACTCGGTACGCCTGTGATGAAAAGATGCATTTTCTACATTTCAATCATATAAAATTTTCTGTACCTTTAATTAAGCTAACAAAGCTAACTTCATTTTTTTGAAATTGCTTGTAAAAATACCCCCTCTCCTCAATATCCAGAATAATAAATATAAATAAAATATAAATCACTGATGTAAAACTACACCATGCATCTACATACAATTTCATCAAAATCGCATGAATTGTTCACGATATATCGGCATTAATATGAAAATACCTATTATCGAATATATTTATTTAAACAGCTAAGTACCTATATCTTTGCAACGGCTTTACCTACTGATTAGTTGCAGTTTGAATATGAGGTAAAAAAATTCATCTTCTACATTCATATAACAAAAACTTTCTCCGTGATAATAGGGAAACTTTATTTTTTTCACGTTTATTCTTTTTGATGTTCGATTTTTCTTTAATAACGATCATCTAGAACAGGGGTCTCCAAACTTTCCAGCCTTATGGCCATACTGAATACTCCAGTAAGTTCCGAGGGCCAAAACCATATTAATAATTATTCAACATAAAATTAGAATACTTAGTAAAACAGTAGTTAGTTAGTAATACAGTAAACTAAATTTAATTTGCTATAAAAAATATGTTCTCTAAAAGGCTCTCCGCGGGCCATAGTTTGGAGACCCCTGATCTAGAATAACTAATTTTGAAACAATTGTTTATAAACTTTTAATTTAATTAGTTTTTTTTATTGGAAACTCTACTTTAAAAAATTAAAAAAAAAAAAAACCATTCCTACATATTTTTTAACTAAACGAATTATTTTTTGTAAAATTGGTTGTAGTGATTTATATAATTTTTAATTTTTGATCTTGAACAAATTGATTTAAACAACTATATCCCTGGAATAGTTTATCCGATTGTGTTGCAATTTGTATATGAGGTAAAAAAATACATTTTCTACATTCTAGATTCTAAAGGTAAGTTTCGAAAGATATATCCTCGTAATGTTAATTATGATTATTGTTTACCACAAATTTAGAAATAAGTTCGTTTATTTATTGTAGAGTTAATTTGCATTTGTCTGAATTATTGCCCCAGACCGACTGATCTGACAAGAAAATTGCTCAGGAAGATACAAAACGACGTTATATACAAAAAAGTTTTAATCGGTTAGAAAAAAATTTTTTTTATTCAACAAAACAATACTTTGGAAAATAAAACGTGTAGGAGTACTAAGGCGCAAATTTTGAAAAGCGAAAATATAAAACAATCAAATTTCAAGAATACTTAGTGAAGAATTCTGGAGAATGAACACAAATAAGATACTTCCTTAAAACTTACACAATTAAATAAATAAAACTAAATTATTTTGTATAATTTTCACTATATATCAGTGTGAAAATCTCTAAGAAATAAAAATTATTTTATGTTAAATATAGATTTTATCTGAACTTAATACTTAATTTAACAAATTTTATATTTAATTAATTTCATCTATAATTTCTTAATAATTGTATAACTCTATTATTTCCATATCCCATTTCTATATTGTAGGTCTATGAGAATCTGTAAATATTTACGTACATAATATAATACAGTGAAAACTGTCTATAATGAAATCATATCGACGAAGCATATTGAATTGTTTACGTATAGTCTAACTAGACAAATCTCAAATGACCTATTTCCCCTTTGATTTGGAAATGCCCGATTTGTTTTGAAAATTATATATCTACATAATATTTCAAATTTATATATAATAAATAAACCTTGATTAATATATTCAAATCAAATTTTTTTTTTAGGAATAAGAAACGGGGCTTCTGTAGAAAGTAATAAAAAATTCATAAAATCTTAGTCGTACGCTAAATGTAAGTGGTAAACGTTATAAGTCAAAACATATTAAATTTGAATAATCCTTGAGTTATTGAAACTAGTCATATTCTTCGTCATATTCTATCGCGCAAGGTTTAAAGACTAGTAGGTATTATACATTGCAGAATAATATTTGCGAATTAATTAACCTACTCTAAAATATTCAATATAAAAGCGCAAACAAAAATTTTAAAAATAATCATTTTTCAATAATCTTCTATTCAATCATTTTCTTTATGAATAATTTAATAAATAAGTTAGGCGAAAAAAGGCTGGTTGTGTTTAAGTTGTCGAACTCTAGTATTAAATTATGAATTACAATCGATAACTTATACCTAATCAATACAAATTTATTTTATTTATTGTAAGCGATTTTGGTTCTTTAGTAAATAATCTGTACCCTTCATATAGTCTCCTTCGAAACGGATAGCAATTATTATATCATATTTTGGTGACATCATATATGAATGCCCATTCATGATGTTATACTTACATTCGAAATACAGGGATAGTCAAGTAGAAGGGTCTCAGTGGTCCAATATAATAATCGACTTAAGTAAAACCGAAGGAGAAACCCTCGTTATAAAAACAGTGGGCTACAGTACAGTGGAAGATCTGAATAAGAATTATTTATTCAATTGATAGAGTACATAATCGGTTCGTATATATGCCATGCCGCCGTTTACACACCCCTCCCACACAAATTTTGATTCAGATCCCATCTTAGGGAACAATATTGAGAACCACTGCATAAAAGCAAAATATTTAATGATTGCAAAGAAATTATCGATATTAATGAATTTTTTTTCAATATTACTAACATTTTATTTCAACAGTTTTAAAACTGAATAGTTCCATTATTTTCATTTCCTTTTTCTAAATAATAAATCATATTTGTAACTGCAAAATAAATTTGGCATAAAATTAAATTAGGGTTGTTGCTCTTAGGTATAATTTGTTTATCTGTTTTTTTAGGGCCTCAAAAAATTTCGAATATTGTTTTTACGCGATATGTTCAAGTTTATTATCGAAAAATTTGTATTTACAATACCTTAGTGGAGTATCGCGAACCTTAATCGACTCAAAAATGGTTCTAGTTTGAAGAAAACTCGAAAATAAGCGTAAGAGTAATTATATAAGTATATTATATTTTAAGTATCTACGAAACTTTTATCCAAGTTTCTTGGAGGTTTTTATTTAAATATGAAAGCTCTTAAATTATTCTAACCTTTCGTATTATGTATGCTTCTGTGATTTACCTGTGGGAAACTATAAATACCATTTTATTACACTTAAATAGCTAAATAATTTTACTTATTGATGGAAATAGTGAATGTAAATGGTTTATAAATCTTCGTTTGAAAAAATAATACATTCAATACATTCTGAAATAATAGTTTCAAGCGTACGTTTACGTATAATATACCTTCTTAAGACTGTAATTTGTATGTAAAAACCATACACATCTCTGAATGAATGTATGTAAGCAGATATATTTATATCCTTTTCATGAAGTAACTTCATTTTGAATTACCTAGCCTTGACGAGACGCTATATATAATTTTCACTGTATAAGTATCTAACATATGTGAAAAATCGATAAGAAAATGTAATCTGTGGAAATTGCTTATAAAAAAGTAAATATAAAATAACTAAAGTGATTAAAGTAATTTTTGATTGATTAAAAGTTTTTTTAATTTTATATAACTGAAATGTGAAATTTTTATATCATAAAAAAAAATATTTTTTGATTAATTAAATGCAATTTATTTTATATACTAATGATGATGATAATAAAATACAAATTAAATTTCCTAATTAAATGGTTTTATGGCTGATAAAATTTATATAAAAATCTAAAAGTAAAATATACCCAATTAAAATTTTCATTTATAAAAATACAATATAAATTAAAAATGTCAAGTAAAAGACAAAAAGGTAAAGCAATATTCTTTTAATGTTTTTAAATATTTATAAGAGTATTATTGTGTCATTGCGCAGAAACACCTTAAAAACGCGGGAATATATTTATTATTTTTAATCGACAATAGAATTAAAAATACTTACAGTTATTATTATAATTAGTCTACTCAAACTACTTTAATTATTTTATTTATTAGAAAGAATCAAATAAAAAACTTTAAAAACGGTATCTGCATTATTTTAAAAATAAAATAACTTTCAAAAAAAAAAAAAAAAAATATATTTTATATTCTACAAGACGGTAGGTAATACAAAACACCTTAGTGGAACAGTTCAAAGTAATTTTTGTGTGTAATATTTTGTGGGAATAATATGGTTAAAATAGATACCAAATTAAACTTCTATACTAGCCCGAATATTAAAATAATGTCCATGAAATTTGTCCATAACTTGCCTTCAAATTTAGTTAAAATACTTGATTTACGTCAACAAATACAATAGTTACATAGAATATGGTATGCGGTTCAATAATCAGAAAGAATTAAATTTCTATAACAAGAAAATATTTGTTTAAGGCCTTATGAATTTATAGTAAAAACTTTCAGTTATTGCAAAAATTAAACCCCTGTTTGAATTACAAACAATTAATAAATCATTAAAATAAATAATTAGGTAATAAAATTATAATTAAATTTATTGTCTAATAATTACATTTAAAAAACGGGAAATTAAAGATTTGATACAGTTTTTCCTTACAGCTAGCTTGTTTTCATGAAGTGTATAAACTAGACCACCCTGCTGAAAATTCGTTCGCTCCGAATGCAAGCAGGTGGTGTTGTCAAATATTTCTTCTTATTAATTATTTTATTCCCATTCATTAAAAGCAAACGATTGGTTTACTTTGTTTGGAATCGAAAACTTTCGGGTCACACGAATTTCGTATTTGCATTTGCAAATTCACATTCACCTACATATTCGCAAGTAACAAATGAATATAATATTCGAATTCATAAAATGAGAAATTTCATATTCATATCATCACAACACAGTAGCGGATTTAGACTTAGGCCCGGGAGGCCCGGGTCTAGGGCGGCAAATTTCGAGGGGCGTCAAAATCTTCAAGATGACTAAAATTAAAAATCGATTGGTTTTTTTTAAAACTGTAAGACCAAGTTTTAAAGTTTATTTCATGGCGCTGTTACTATCGAAACATAGTACAATTTTGAGGGTAGAATTTCTTTGTTAAAATAATTAATCAGGTAAGTACTAAAATTTGGAATATCTAACAAAATGATTTTAAAAATTTTTAATCAATGTTTCCGTCCTGGCTGACATGGAAATGTCCGTCCGGCGTCATCCGTCCGATGTCCGTCCGACCGGTGGCCAGTTTCATGTCACAATATATATACTGTTACAAAAGAAAAAGTGCGCCATATCGTCTCGGGCTTAGTGCGTGTTCAAACCTAAATCTGCTACTGATCACTAAATATTATACATCATACATATAAAAGAAAACCGTGACCGAAGCGTTGTATCAACGCTCAAGCCGACCGCTAAAAGAAATGCATTGTAATTTGGCACACAGATTATACTAAGAAATAATTTTTGAAAATTTAACAATTCTAAAGGGTGAAACAGGTTGATTAAAAATTTGTATGAAGTATACGAGTATAGTTCGAACTGCTTTGGTGGATTAGGTTGAAATTTGGTACATCCGCAGGTATTATGATGTAAGCATCCGCTAAGAAGGAATTATATAAAATTCAAACTCTAAACGAATGGTACGAAAGTTCAAATTTTATATATAAACAAATATTCTATTTTTTATAGATCCTCTATTGAAATATTTAAACTCGTGGCTATTGAGGGTGGCAAAATTGTCATGCAGACTCTTTGTACTCTCTATTCTTATTTAAATTTCGGTTAATATTTGGTTAATCATCATTACTTTTATATCTTTGGAAAATAACACAGCTTGATCTAGTGTTTTTGATTCATTCTCGTAGATATTGTGATGTTGCCTTTTCTTTCAGGAATTTGTTTCAGGGTCAACTCGATTTTAAACTTTTTTGATACAGTTAAGGATTTATTGATTCAATATTTTGTTGATTTCTCTCTCATTGCAAAACCGTAGCAAGACCTTGAATTAACGTCACAGAACGTTATTGATCAATTAATTATCCTTCCATAATTTCCAAGGTTTTATCTAAAAAACAGACAGAATGCTTGGAGCATCACGTGGTAGACTTGGAAAATTTGTGAAACACTGGAAATCATCTATTGTTAAGGACCATATTTCATTACACATATATCAAAAAAAAATTTTTAGTCATAGTCAATTAAAGCTTAAATTCGATTTAGCATATTCTTTAGAATAGAAAAAGATTCAGAGATAGATTAATAGTATACTTATAGCCGAACAATGAGTGCTGCTCTAGATTAGGATTTTTGTCCCTTCTTAGATCCAGGACTGGCTTTGACGATTCTATTGAATAAACTGATTCTGTGACTACATAATTCAATGGATAGAAATTGAATATTTTATATATTATGACAAAATATATTTATGTGTCAAAAAATATTTTAAGGAAAGTTAATTAAAAATACAAATTCATATTAATTTTCAGGAATCCTTAAATTTGATAAATAAAATAAATCCAAATGCAGAAATCAAGGGCGGATTCATCGGGTTGGTCAAGGGAGTCAACACCTCCTCCCAAATCAAGTATATTATAACCAAATATTTTAAGGAGTTTGTTTACTTCTGATTTTATTCTAAAGTTTGTAAGTTTCTAATATTGACCGTACAAAAAAAATTTTGGTATAAGCGTTCATAGAAAAACACCTAATTAGTCCATTTCCGACTGTTCGTCCATTCGCCCGTCATCACGATAACTGAAACACAGAAAGAGATAGCGAGATGAAATTTTGGTGACGTATTCTAAATATAAAAAGTGAGTTTAAGTTCGTGAATGAGAAAAATCAGTCCACTGGGTCCAATGAATCCTTGACATAACTTTTAAAATATGAAAGATAGAAGAAACGTTCAAATACAAAAATTGTTCATTTTTAAAAAAAAAAGAACTTTTGCTTGAAATTTTTTTCGTAAAATTCTCCAAAATTTTAGCTCAAATTGGGCTATTATAAACATATAGGTAATAACAATACATATTATTATTTATGTATATATAACTGTATATACTAGATATTTATAGTATTTTATGAATGCTAATTAAAAATAGTCCAAACAATGAAATTCAAATATATGCCGAGTATCTAAACAATTAACTCTGTTAGTTGTTATCTTCACTTGGTAATAAATTGTTTTGAAAATTGCTCAACAAGCCGAATCGATCGTCAACAACATTTTATAAATTTTAATAAATAAATTTATTAAAAAAATATCAATGTTTGTTATTGCTAAATAATAAATAAAAACTATAATGGATTCCCACAATTTAACGCTCGATACAATCAATAAATTAAAAACCATATTAAGATTTCGAATCATTTTTACAAAATTTAAAAAGTACCTCCTATTAAGGTTAATTCTGTCTCAGCCCAAATGATTAATTAATTTATCTGAAATTTCATTATTTAGTAGGGTTAAGGTAATGAATTTTGTATAATTGTACTTGAATTTACATTTAAGTATTGTGTATTTCGTAATTGTAATTTAATTGATAAATATCCAAAAATTCGTATTGGATATTTAACACATTCGATTGGATTTGGCAATTTAGATCATATTTATTCTGAATATTTCGATTTAATAATACAGGTCGTAGATTTCATACAATTTAAAAGCATCTGAAATTATACTTTTTTAAATTTAAATAGAATAATAAAAACTATATGCATGTTAATGTGTTCCCAATTTGATGATTTTTAAGAAAATCCCTAAAACTGGATGCAAAAATCCATTTTCATATGCGACAATATGCCTTTTTATGTCACCAGCTTTAACAAAAACGCCTATATGTAAATCAAATAAATTTTTATTCAATTTTAGAGATTTTAGAAAAGTTATGCACCTTTTAAATGCATTTTATATTTAATTGCATAATAAATACAGTTTAAGTAATTTTTGGGTCTAATAAACATTTTTATCGTCATTAGTGACCTCGAAAACTCTTATATACTGAGTTTCATAAATTTGAATTCCTTTTTGAAGATTTTTGGAAAATGCATATTTAAATGCAGTTTAAGTAATTTTTGGCTCTAATAAACATTTTATCGTAATCAGAGACCTTAAAAACCCTTATATACTGAGTTTCATAAATGTTTATTCATTTTTAAACATTTTAGAAAAAGAAAGCAATTTTTGTATGCATTTTATGAATTTGAAAAACAATATAAAAAAACCAATGAATGACGACTTTTTATCTGGTGTATTTTTGAGCATAAAGCAAAAAAATCGCATGCCTCTACGACCTGCATTTTAAAATCGAGTTATTATTCTTTAAATTTCCTCGTCTAGATACCAATTCATCAAAACACACTTGGAATGTGATAATATGTGATCTAAAGATATAGGATTTTCAAACTCTCAGGCCGTTAAAGATATACAAATTTTTTGAACTTTTTTTATTATTTATTATTAAAAGGGAATCGCCGTTGAAGGGGATTAAAACAATGATTTATCAAAAATAAAAAACGATATTAAGTTGAGTCACTCGTTAAATTAATTTTATCAAAACTTAAGAGAGTATAACTATGAAACTAAAGGTCTTTTAAACTTTTGAACATGGCTTGATCTAAATTGATCAAATTTTCAAATATACAACATAAAAACTTTAAATAAAGAACAAAATTATAATAAAATAATTATTTTAGAACATTTTTCGATAAACGAAACAAAATAATTGTTAATAATTGTAACAAACAATTAGATACGAATTATTTGTTAAATGATTACAAAAATATTTTCAAAAAAAAAAAAAAAAAACAAAACAAAAATGTACATCCAATCTAAATATATAATTCAAAAGTTTTCCTAAATATAATGTCTAATGAAGATGGAGAAACTCTTCGAAATATATAACGACACTAATTTAAATAAAAATAATTAACAATAAAAGTTTGTTTTTTAATTAACTAAATGTTAAAAAAAATTTTTTACACGTGTCAAATAGTCCAAGCTAAAAATAGATATTTATCAAAAATGACACAAAAAAACAGAAACAATTAATAATTAATGGTTAATTAGTTATTCATAATTAAAAAATTTTAACTCTCGATTATCCCCAATTATATTTACATATTAAATCGTTAATACAATTGCTCCACTTAAATAATTATTTGTTATTAAAAAATACAATTTTTATTATTGCACTTCCATTTATACTTATATTGATCGTCTTTACTGCTAAACAAAGTTCTCTTCATTCTATTAGCAACCATTTGGAAAATGGAGCGAATATGGATAATTTTTTATTATGGAAATGAAATGCTGTAGGATTTAAAATATTTTCAGTCTTGTAGAATCTCACAAATGGTTATAACTATTTCCAATTATTAACATAAATAAAATAATCTAGAAATATGTAGCTCATATAGTTATCACGAGATTGATATGTTACTAAATGTGCTAACAGTTGAATTTTTTTTTTTTTTTCTGGCTTTTAGCTATTTTCAGCTATATAGCCATTATCCAAAGGGGTTTATTATTATTATTAAACAACAACAGTCCACAGTAATGCTAGGTGGTCACCCATCCAAATAGATATTGTGACTGCTGTTGCTTAACTTTATTAGTTGGTCTAAGCATGTCATTTCGTTACGTTAGTCCGGGGTCATAGTTGAATTTGAGCAAAAATTACGCCGAAAAAAACAATTTATGAAAAAAATGTTTAAAATAAAGTGTTTTTTTTATTTTTAATAGAGAACATTTTTTGTGTTTGAATTGTTTTATACTTTTTATGGTTTAAGAAATGAGATATAAGTTAAAAGTGAATCAATTCTTGCTCACTTTTAACATCAGGAATAAGCGATCAAAATTTTAGCTTTTCCAATAAGGAAAAGATTAGATTTTTTTTAAATAAGAATAAAGGGGAGAAATATATTATTTTCGTAAATTCGAAAGTATTTATAAATTTACATTCTTGTTGTATGGTATTAATTTTAAAAATTATTGTTTATGTTATTGTGCTTTATAATATGATAATTATTTTACCCGAAGTATTATGGTATATTCAATTTATTTATGAATACGCTCATTATGACGCTCAGGCCGATTTACCAATGCAACGGTGAAAACATCTATTAACGTTCAACTACATCATTGACTCTCCTCGTAAAAATTCCACAGTTTACGCATTTGTTCGCTGCTGTTTAAAATACCGTATGTAACTTTGGGGTTTTCAAATTTATATGCATCCACGTGGCAAATAGTAATTGGTTCGCCGTTAAGTAGCGGTCATATTACGGTGGTTACTGTTATTAGCAACCGCCGCAGTGCAACCGTAGAGCATAAAGCGTAGTGCAAAACGTACATTTGGCTATTAACAGCACCATTCAACGCAATTAAGAAGTGACTAAGTAAATGAACGGTGTTCAACTTTACCAGCGCTGTTGGTAGCACCGTGACCGTATCATGAAATCTTTCAGCTATAATTAGCTGAGTGTGAATCCATTCACCACTTGCCAACACCTAGTAATATCGTGAATGTATTAATTGTGTTTTTAATTTTTGACAGATTAGTTTTTTCGTTTGTTTGATTGTTTGGTTTTTATTTCTACCGCAGCTTTAAAAGAATACATTATAATGTATTTTCTTTTTTTAAACTTTAAATTTAATAATATAATGTCAATGATATTAAAATTTCATTATTTCCATTTTCAATAATATCATAAATCTTGGTTTCCCGTCAAAACGTAAGTTTTTAGTTAAATTACCTTTTATTTTCTTATATTTTTATTGTGTGTTGACGTAATAGAACTTTTTATAGTACTAAAGAAAAATATAATAATTTTGTCTCGATTTAAGTTAAAACATTGGTAGTGTTCCTAGGAAATCCGGTGGTTTCTTATAAGGACAGTAAAAAAATTTGACGGTTGGCCATGCTAGTGTAGATGGGCCTTATAAAGAACATCTACAAATCATGAACATATAACACATAGTTTTTAGTTACAAATACGTACCGTAATAGTTAAAACAATGTTTTATATTTATAATATATTTCTATTTATAAGGGTTATTATTTTGTTATAAATAATTAATATCTATAAAAAAGTTATAGATAATTGTTAGTTTGGCCTTCTTAGGAACATTTTGGCATCACAAATAATGAACCCTTAAGAAGGCTATTTTAGGTAAAAAAAAAGTTTTTAATTTCATTGTAAAACGCATTAGCAACTTATTTGATATCAATATAGTTACCATGAATATTGTTTTTACTAATTGCCATGAATATGCTCTTAGTTTCAAGAAGGTGTTTAAGTAATGTTCGTTGAGTTTTTCATCATAAAAATATATTAAGCATTTAATGTTTCGCTTAAATGAAAGAGCTTATTAAATAGTTTTAGTAAAAGTGGATATTTTAATTGTTACAACTCTATTTTTTTTCTCGAGTTGAACGACTGATTTATAATATTGGCTTTGTTTGGAACCGTGTTTCTTGTTAAGGAAATTTTGATGAGCTTTACCAAACTTAATAACTATTTAGTGATTAAAGAAAGGTTAAAAAAAAAGGATTTTTATGGTACACAATAAAACAAAGTTTAACTGAATAAGTTGTTTCTTTTATTTATCCCGTAAATAAACGATAAATAGTATTTAATCGTTAAAGTGGCATTCCATGGTCCACCAGCCCAATTTCAACTTTATTAATAAATGGAATCTTTAATCATGAAGTTCATAGATCCCATTAAGTATACATTTTTTTTCTCTTAATCAGGTACCAATGAACGTATGCTTTATAGCCTCCACCAAGATAAAATCAGTATTGCATTCCTATATATTCTATATCATCACATTTAACTCCTTTATATTGTAATTCATCAGATTATTTTTACATGTTTTGTTTTCATGTTTGACGACAATCGTCCAGTGAACAGTAACTGTAAAATTGTGTAGTTAATTTAATTGTCATTTCATTTTTATTTTAAGTAGGTATTATAAGCAGGTACTAATGAACTCATTAGTTGCTTGGCTAGGTATGATAAACAACAAAAAGAGTAAAAATTAATTAATGCTGAATTGATTTGACTATAATATTTAAAAAAAAAAAAACTTTGTTTTTATATTTTACTAAATACTTCTTATAATTCAATGATTTTATTTTAAAAAAGTTATTAATTATTTTATTAACATACTTACTCAATAATCAATCGAATTATGTAATTATTACAACAAAAATGATGGTTATGGCACTGATCGTCGGGGTGTAATCGTATGGCAATTAATCTAATTTGACGTATAAATAACGTTTTATTATATATTTTTTATATTCTATTTTTTTCTGATTTAATTCTTCTGATCTCTGAGAATAGAATGCAAATTCAAACAACTAACTTCATTTTCATGGAAGAAATTTTAGGCTAAAAATAAATATCGCAAAAACGTGGGAGAAAAGGAAACAGTTACACTGAACAACGTTTGGATAGAAATGATTTCAAAATATAAATTCGTATACCAAATTATCGGCAGTAACCAATTCATAGTTCTGGAAGTTGCACAGAGAATATGCCCTGGAAAACATATTTCAAATTTACACCCTTTCCTCCTAAAAATAAAAGTGACGAATTCTTGTATTCTACATTTCTACCAGTCCTAATATACGAACATGAGGAACATCAGACTGTCGCACTGGCAAAAAAAGATAAAAAAAATTAAGTGTCTGTCAAAAATCACTGACAAATGTAATCCGCTGAACTAGAAAAGCCATACTTCAAAATCACTGAGGGAAGCCTTTTGCTTAACAGATGGGCTGCTGCATGGCTTATTTATTTATTGAAATTAATAATCATACAGTTGATTCAAACAAATTCGGATCAAACAAAATGTCAACGTTACCCGGTGGAGTTCAGAGCTCAACTCACCATAAAACTTTTCTAATTTTTAAATGTTCTAAATTATATTTTTATTGAAAAATACCGAAGCAAAGTAGCAGACTAATTTAGTAGTTCTAAATTTATTTACCATACTTCGACTGAAGTTCAAAAGTGGGAAAAAAATTTTAAGATATCTATGAAACTATTAAAATTACTAATTCAGTAATGAATGAAACGATTATTTGTACGAATTTGGATTAAAGCGTACACGGTTTTGATTTGGGCCCTTACGCGTGTAGCATCATACAATTTTAATTTTCAAATTAAAAAAAAAAAAAAAATTAAAAACTTTAAATAAAAAAATTTTAAAAAAATAGCAAGATGATTTTCCTTAGTCACTGTTTGAAAATGTATTCTAGTTGTAGACCATAGATACTAGAAAATTATGGAATTTTTCTTGATCTGTGTTCTTTAAATCAATTATCAGATAACAAAAGAACTTTAATACAATAAATCATTTAGTAAAAATTTAAAACAAAAAACCGCCTTCAACAAAATGAACTAAAAATTAAAACATATTTTTAAATTAAAAACTTCTATAAATAATTTTCATGTGACCAATTACCTTTCGAATTCACCATCAACTTTTTCATTTTTTAGCTATGGTTATGATTGGCGCCAATATAATTACGAATATTAATTTATTGAACGGAAAATGATTTAATTATTAATAAATCGAAAAATTCGTAATCGATCTTATCGGATAAAATCCCATTTTTAACCGACTTAATGCGTGACCAAAAAATCTCTCTGTCAGTTTATTTGTGTAGAAATATAATTACTTAGATAAATAAAGTGGACCATAGAAAATAACAAACTAACCTAAATAAAGGATTTTTACATACCTGAATATGCTTTGCATAAAAGTTGAAAGTGCATTTGTACGAAATAATGTATAGGTAATATTGTATATAATACTCCTACTACTAAAAATGAAGATGGCTGCCCTAAAGAATACCTTAAGGCTACAATCATGGAATTTATAATAGATATAAATAACCACATATTATTATTAATTAACATATCAAATAAAATCGATTAAGATACCTTGGATACTATTTAAATGAAAGAGCAATAATCACCCTAAGTTTTTAACTTTTAACTAGCAATCTTTAACTCTGATGGCTTGATGAAGATACATACAAATTTTAAATACAAAAAAATTTAAAAAGATAAAAGAATAGTTATTTCAACGACTTATTAGGATTTGTGACTTTAACTAGTGAACTACCTTTTACCATTTCACTTCAATATGAGAAGTTACATGCATGATTGAAAATTCTGTATGTAATAAGACTCTAATATAATTTAGAGCAGGGTCTAGAAGGGCTTGGGTGTAAAAATGAGTACTGGTCAATGGAATTATGTTAAGAATAGCTTAATTATAAAGGATCCGGATGTCGCCGGATCCATTTTTGGTCCAATTTTATTTTATGACTATCCTCTCTCTTTTTATCTGCACTATAAGATGTGGAGCTCTTTTAATAACTATTTTATAGAAATTGGGCAAAAATGAATTCTTTTGAACTCTTTAAATTTTTCGAAAAATATTTCGGTTTCGTGCAATAAGCAATATAAGATCGATAAAAAGCCAAAACACGTCATTTCTAAATATGGCTTATTCGGATTCTAGAGCAACTTTTGTTTCTTTTTTTGGAAGTTTTTATAAAGAGTTATATTTGCATATAATGTATTTTTTTTTCTCAGTTTTTCTTCCACATAGAGATTTTTCCCCATAAATGATTTTATGGTGACTATTTTTCGAACTTAAATCGCTTACGGCACGAAAACAAAGTATTATTTTTATTTATGTTCAATTTATTTAAAACAATTATTAAAATACCTCCAAACCTAATAGTACATTAAAAAAAAAAGGGTTGGCTAAAACACAATTCCATTGACAGAATGGGATGCTCTATTTTAGCACACTCAAGTCCATCTAGATCCTGCACTACTTCTTGTATATTTCTCATGTACAAATTCGTTTTTAGTAATATGGATGGATATATATTATATTTTATATATACATTTATAAATATTATTTGTACAATCAATTCTTATAAATACAACTCCTATGGAAAGTAAAATTTTAGTTTCAACAGAGCATTTGAACAAATGGGTATGTGATTTATTATGATTTATTTATTACTCATAAATTTTAATTATAGTAATGTTAAGTTTTCTTTTTGTAAGTGAATCCTTTTTTTTTTTTTCATTTTTTCTTTTAACTAAATTTTAAAGTGAGTTAAAAATATTGAGTGAAATTTGTAATTTTTCTGGTAAATTTTTACATTTTGTGGAATAAAAGTTCATGAGTGAGAAATTGTTAAAAAAATATATAAATTCAATAAAACAACAATTATAATCAAGTTTCACTTTTTAATTGTTCTGCGACAGTAATTGTTTTGTTAATCATTATTTAAAAAAATTAGTTTGTATTAGTTTGTAAAAAAACATTATTGTATCCAAATCAAAACAATCATTGAAAATAAAAGTGAAATTTTCAATCAAAAATTTTTTATTTAATTTATGTTTTCAATTTCGATAAAATTAGATGGCAATTTATTTGTAAATCCATTATCCAAAACCAATTTTGAATGCTAAATTTAATTTAGAAAAATTTCTTTGACAGTAAATTATTTAATTTGCGCATTTTGCTTTGAAATTAAAAAAAAAACCATTTAAGGTTAACTTATGATTATTATAAATCATTTACGAAGGCGAGAATTAAGCGTTTTATAGTTTTTTCAGAGATATTTTGATTTTAAAAAAAGTATTTCAGTTTTTAGATCTTTTTATTATATACAAATTTTCAGTGGAACGCTTTTTGGTAAAATGCTAATTTCACAAGGCCGGATTCAAAATCTGGTTACATGCTCTTTTTGTCAGAATAATCATACGTTCCAGAAATTTCAGATCTTCCGCTGTCTTTTTCTTTTCTTTTGGATTTCTGTCATCGTTTGAAATTTGTTTCTTGCTACCAACTAATTCGATTTTAATGTTATTAATGTTTTTTACTTTTTCTAATTTGCAATTTTTTTTTTAAATTTTCTGAGTTCGTAACTATTTTGTATTCATTTGAAACAATGCTTAAATTATCGAAATTGTCTTACATACTTACATACGAAAATTGAAGCAAATCTATAGATAAATGATGGGGTTCTTTTTGATTACGATTCAATAAAAAATATCTGAAATTTTATCACAATCATCAAGATTAATGAAGCATTTTAAGGAATAAATATTGTAGCAATTTAGCTAATTTTATATCAGGCAACAAGATTCAGTTAAAAAAAAGAGATTAATAATCCAGTTTATGCTTAAAATTCAAGTTTAAATTATTTTACGGTATTTATAATTAGATTATCTTCGCATAATTAAAAAAAAAATTTTGACTATTGCATTTTTCGGAAATTGTTATCTTTATTGTCAAAGTAATTTTTTTAGGTTGAAATTTTTACACATATAGGAATACTTTTAACTATGTTCACTGGATGTGTAAATGAAATTAGGGGTTATTATATACAAAAGAGTTTTATCCAGCAAAATTCATAATTTAGAATTCCATTAATTTGTAAGAACTACAGATTGATTTTTTACTCTAAATATGTTAAAAACCGAAAAATAATTATGAAAATTGTTTGAAACAATAGAATAATTATTTGAAAGGCTCGACTAATCCAAAATGCATACTTATTTTTAACAGAATTGGTTCCATAGTTTTAATTGCAGATTATGATTACTTGCGTGAAATAATTTATTTAGATATGTCCCTATTGTTTTAAATATTTCTCATCTATTAAAGAATCATTAAGGGCTAAAAAGCATGTTGTATAATTAATCGAACGCAATTGAAAATAAATCATACAATTTTGACACACAAATATTTAATTATATCTACAATAATAATTAATAATCTAATAAATTATTTAAGTTAAATTCGATTTTAATTATATTTAATTATACAAAGTGTCTTGTCTTAAATTCATTACCTAACAGGAAAATATATCCAAGGTCAGAATTAAATGTGCCCATGATGTGTCAAGTGATAAACACCAAAATAAATTGACTATTTCTTTTTATATACTTCATATGACTCATGGGACATTATTAAATTATAATTTATTGGAAAGATAAGTGATTATATAAAGAATGGAGATGGTTGATCTCGTGCTGATTATGTAAATATTCTCTTCTACTTTGTATTAAATTAAAATATTTTATTGAACCTTGTCTCTTAAAATATTTGTGATAGGTATTAAAACCTAAAACAAGATTTTGAAATCATTTTGTGTGAATGTCTTGCTGATTTGTAACTAACGAGTTTATTAACCTTTGTAAACCAAAATATTATTGATGTCTTATCTAAATATTATGGATTAACGAGGTAATATTTTTAAGTATTATAGGCCTATTTCATAATTTTAAGATCTCTATCAATAGGGGATAACTTAAAGATTTAACATGGTTTGGATCCTTCAAAGGATAAAGCTAAAATTAAACTACAACCAAAATATTATAATAATAGATTATTTCTATTGAAAAAACTTAGTTCTTACATTTTTTTAGTAACTTTTTATCTGTTATAACCTCAGGCAATTCTGATCGTCCAAAGATATAAAAATAAAAAAATAAAAACTTATCAACCAAAAAAACCAATATAAACAGATGTGACGCTTCAATAGAAATTATAAAAACAATTAGGTAGTCTAATAGGCTAAACCATTCCAGCTTTGTTGGTATTTAGTTTGTAATCCATTATAGGCGTTTTCACTTAAATTCCTATATTTTGTAAACCATTCATCCGATTTTGATGTTTCTTTTTAAATTAAAAAATACATGTTTTTTATGGTGTGTTTAGGTCTTTAACGGATTTAATTTTAGTTATCTAAATAAAACTTTCATTTTAAACTGAATAAATTATAATTTACACCATAAAATTTTTTTAATTTGAAAAAACATGAAATATTCAGGTAGGAGCATTTTTTTGACTAGGATTATACATGATAGTATTTTATCAATGATTTTGTTGAAATAAAATAGCATCTTAACATCGCGAAAAAATTAAGTAAGTTTACTGATACAGAACATTTTATACGATTGAAATGTAGAAAATCTATTTCACCTGATATCTAAAATGCAGCTCATTCGGTGAAGACATTTTGTATATATAATTAAGTAAATATATTCATATATCACGAGGGAGATTTGTGTCCATAATTGACAGTGTATTAATTGTATATTTACAATGCATTATTAATCATTTTTTAATCTAAAAGGTTTTCCTGTGTTTTTGACATTAGAGTGGTTCGAAACTAATTTTCATGTTATAGTCTGTAGTAATTCAGTATAGGTACCTACTTTTATAATTTTATTACAACAATCTATAATTGGTATTATTATTAACTTCGTTTAATTAGCAGTTCTATAAATTTGAATTTATATTCATTAAAAATTAATTCCATATTTTCAACGAACTTTCTGATTTTAATTTTTAATTGAATTTTAAATCAAAGTTAAATTTAAAAAGCCGTTGTAGTCTAGTTAACAATTACAATATCTGCGAAGATAAGTTAGAAAATTATGGGCGACAGCTCAAAGACGCGTTATAAAATTCTGAGAAAAAGGTTTTTTTTTTTGTTTAAAAAAATACGGTTTTTGTTTATAACTTGAAAACGTTAAGTGAAATTGGAAATTAAAAGAAAAACTTTAAAGTAGGAAGTTTTCTGTCCTGACAGACTTGAAATCATGCCTGTCAAAATTGCGTTCCGCGCGGCTCTTTAGTCTCGAGCGCGTTCCCTCTATTGTTAATTAATAAATTTTATAAATTGCGTTGTGTATTTAAAAATCAACATAAATGTATAATTGCGCTAAATACTTTTTCGAGACCGTCTTATATAAGTACTTAATGAAATCATAATGAAAACCTTTATAAAAACTCATTTATTTTATTTGTTATTAGCTAATAAACATTACAAAGAAAGAAAATTCAATGTTTTGTAAAAAAATTTTTTTTTTCCTATTGTAAGAGGGCATATAGATATATTTTTTTTTAGATTTTTTTATTCCAATTGTTAAATAAATGTTGTATACAAATGTTTGTGATATTACAAATTTTTTCTTGAGAATCCAATAAAAAAGCTTAAGAAAATATTCCTGCTGTAAAAAATTTTATTTTTCACTGTTTTACAAAAAGGAAACAAAAATAAAATTGCAATTGTTATTTGCAGAAAACAAACCGTGACCTTGAATAATTAGCCTAAAGATCTTCTAAAAAAAGAATAGTTTCAAAAAAATATTATGGAAACATCGGAGCCTACGTGTCTATAATTTTATTTTATAAATTCTATACCATCTGATTTATAGTCTACAGAAGTAACAAGTTCACTTCGATTTTATAAATCTTAATATAGTCGTATATTTGCATAACTCGCCATGAACTAGATTGTTTTTGTAATCTATTCTTATTGAAGGTCGACAGGTCATTGTCTAAAATATGAGAGAGAATATGCCAAATTGCGTTTTTCATTTTTTTATTTGCTAATTGGTGTTATCATTGCTTAAAAAACAATTTTTGGAAATTTCATAATTATTAATGAGAACTCTAGGATTTTTCGAATAATTTTCGATTTTTTGCCCCAATTTCCTATATCAAATTATTTTGTATTTTTATAAATACGTATTTCGACTAAAAAGTAGTCATCATCAGTATGAATTAGCTAGTTGTAATGATTCTCTGACGAGATGTTACTCGTTGCTAATTTGGTGATGGAAAATAATTTGATCTTGGGGCAAAAAATCGAAATTTACTCATTGGAAAGTTTAAAATTTCAGTAAATAATTCTTCCAAATTTATCACTCGTAGATAGTCGAGGTTTCGGGCCGCGATTCTGATTTGATAACTGGGAAAATAAAAAGGATCTAATTCTTTATGGCCAACTTTACTCTCAAAGAGATTACGTTTACTAGTTAATTCAAATTTAGTAACAAATACGTAATTTAAATTATTAATTATATAAGCGTTTAACCAGTACAGTATTACTACGGAACAATTATTAGCATTATATGATAACAATAAAAATGGAGTTTTGAGATTCCATTGTAGTAAATATATCTATCTGACAGAAAACATGCTCCAATAACAAATTATAGCCAAATTGATTTTCGAGATCAATGATATGTGTATACCACTTATACCTATTATATATTTATAGGTATAAGTGGTATACACATATCATCGATCTCGAAAACCAATATAAACTTATATGCACTCAATTTTTGTATTATGAACTGCACAGTAATACAACTTTATTTATGGATTTTCATGAGTTTTGTAAATATTATAGTTTGTAAAGAGATCTGACATTTTACTGCCGTATTTTTTTTTATATTTTAAGCTTATAATTAATGTTTGTATCTGTCCATAATTGGTTTTTTTTTATAGATTTATTTTTTGTTTTAGCTGTCTGTTAGTTTGTGTTGTGGGTTGTTGTGTACTCGAGAGAATCTAGATATGTGTGTTCTCTTTGTCTACTTTTTGTTGCCAATGATTCATTCTTATATGAATCGGGATCCGTAGAAATTACATTTTGTTTAAATTAGTGATGTGGTTTATTTTGTATTCATTGTAGAGCACTTTTCGAGTCACTGATTATAACATAATATTTTACTTTGTTATATGTCAACGTTACGGAACTTTCTGAACCACTTTTGCTTCGTGACCAGACGAATAGTGAAGCTGTTGGGATGGTCCCATTGTTTAAAATCTCATCTATCTATTGCCGTTTCAGAAATATAGCTTTCGAATCTTACTTTCTTTTTTCACTTAAAATTTATCACTTAATATTTCGTGAACAGTTTATCCGATTCTAATGAAACTTAATATGCATACATCTGATACAGGTTTACATTAGTAGTTTTTTTTCACAATCGATAATTTAAAGACTTATTAAAGAAAAATCGAAATTCGCCACTAATAAACGCGTAAAACACAAAGTTGCTTTATTGAAACAGAAAACTTAACGCTATACAAATATTTTTTTAGATCATATTCAAATTTCAATTCAATGAGTCAGGCTGTTACAGAGACATAGCTATTTAAATGAATATATTCGATAATGGATGTACTTTTACATTCATAATTTGAATTTTGTTGGAATTGATTATTCTGTATACTAAGAGGAAAATCGCAAACAATTCAACACGTATATGCAACAACTTTTATACATGAGGAATTCAATTAATTGTTGCTATGGATAGAAAAAAATATTAATGCTTGTATCTTATAAATTATCAAGTACCTATTCTCATTTGTTTTTCATATATTTTCATCATAATTTCGGCCTTGAGTAACATTTTTCTTTCGGGGAGGATTAGTTCACCAGTTACGAAGAGTCAACTGTTGATAGGAGATATTCTAAAAGTCCCTAAAATAATTCGTAGTTCAAGATTGTGTACTACACTTTAAAAAGAATAGTTTATCTACCATTGAATTTTTGATAAATACTATAGCTTTTTTTTGTACGAAAATAGAATTTTTTAAAAAATTTTATCATTTCTACGTTAATTTTGTACTTCACCTTGATCAAAATAATTTGCATTGTAGTTACCTGCAACTAATATTGTCTTTATATGCTATATGTATAATATAATATGTTCATTATTCAATAACCGATTTTGAAACATTTAAAGTAAATATCAAAAACAATATTGAATGTCAACAAAAAAAAAAATTCTTGACTTCAATTCTTAAAAACCTTGCAGAATTTTTTTTATATTATACTTAAATCAGAATGCAATAAAATTATTTATCAACATAATTGTGATCAGAATTTTTAAATAGTAAACGTGGCCCGTGAATACGTGTGATCTATACAATATCAAAAAAAAAAAACATAAAGACATAAAAACATAAAAACATAAAAACAAAGCCTTAAGTCAATGGATTGTAAGTAAAATTCGTAACGCAATAGCTGCGGAAATTAAACACTTATAAGTAGCCTGAATAATTCCCTCTTAAGAATAATTAATAAAATTACTTGTCGAAAAAGGAAATAATAAATTGCAAGTCATAATTAATAAAAAGGCCTAAATTACTCATTTGATGATTAATCCTACAAATTATTCTACCTAATTTAAGTTATTTGTGGTTAAAATTTTCCAAAATGCATTTTCATGTTTAAAAGTTTCAAATGCATCTATACTTTAAAATTTTCCACTAGAAAAATAAATACGTATTAATGGGATATAATTCTAATCAATTTTGACCAATTTCTTATTTTTACGATTGAAAATACTAAGTACCTAAAAAATTATTAGACATAGATAATTATATATGCTTTTTATGAGCTTATCGGTTGTTGTCCAATGTTGTGCTAATATTATTTTGCCTGTCCGATCATCTAATCTATATAAATAAAGTCTGTATTTTGAATGAATTCATTTTTGTGGCAAGTCTGTCATTAATCTGAACCGTGCATAATAATATTATAATGCGTAATTTTTAAACAAAATTACATAATTTTGATTTTACGGTAAATAAACAATATTGCACAATTAAGAAAATGTTCTTGAAAATTTAATATCTAAAATTAAAAAAAACATAAAAAGAAATCGATTTTAATAATAAAAACACTTAAATTTCTGACCATGAACTCAAAAATAAGTAAAACCGGTTAATTAATTATTTATTTATTCCGTGTAAATTTATCACATTATTAAAATTATTGTGATTTATAATGTTTTTACTATCAGTTATTGAATACTCATAAATTTTATAAAACAAAATTACCAATAAGACTTGAGACCAATACAAAAATCTGATTCAAAAACTACAAACTAGTAAGGAATATGAACGAAGATACGAGACATAATCCGATTCCCCATTAAAGTGGTTCATCGGTATCTGAGCTCTAATATTTATTTTTCCAGGATTGATTCCACCATGTTAAAGATCTTATTTATATTCGGAAAGTTGAGAAAAAAATTAGGCGATCGGGTTAAGTACCCCTAACATGATTTCGTATTGATGCATCGCTACTGTGTATTGACTGGTAGAACCAGAAAAAAATGGCTTGTCACGACTCGGATTTTTATGATATTTCAAGCGTTTATTTATTATTACAAAATGGCAAATTATGAGCGTAAAATAACCTCATTATTGTAAAAATAAAATGTTTCAATTAATATCAAAGATATAGACATATTTATTTTTTATTGACATCCGAATAAATCGAATTGAAATTGTATCGATATGAATAGGATTGAAGCGAAATTTTGATTATCATAATAAATCAGAAATTTAATTTTCGATTTAACCATTTCAAAATTTGAAAAGATTTTAATTGTATTGATACGGAAGTAATTTCGGATTTTATTCGATTTTGAATAGGTTTTATCGGAAATTCAATCCTCTTAATTTCCAATTCAATCTCATTTAATTGGTATTCTTATTAGGGTTATATTTTATAATTATAAACACTTAAGTTTTTAAGTGTTTATAATAAGTTACTTTTTTTTTAAAACTTTTCATGTGGTCTGGTATTTCCCGCTGCTGTTGCGTATTTTTCGAATAATAACTAATAAAATTTTCCTATAATATTGAAATAGTAAAATTTATAAAAAATTAAGATTGTTTTCTTTTTTTAAATTGTTGTTTGGCTCAACATTAATAATGGATTGGCTGATTAGGCTCAAATATTTATCGTTACGTAATTATGCGTCGAGTGAAATTGATCCCACAGGAACACACACACAGGCCTAAGGCCATATAGGCATAGGCACACAAACACATGAACACATTCACATACAGACGCATACACATGCATTTATATACACCAATCTAAAAATGTTACATTCAACTATTGCATTAAAGGATGTATCAAAATTTTGTATTCATTAAATCGGCTGACTAATATAAACTTCCCCCCGGGTAGATTAAACCAATATTCATTTTCTTATAGAGGAAGCTATTGGAATCGCCTAAAATTATCAAAACCGGCGTCATGTTTCGAAGACGGAAAAATCTTTATCGCGACACTTCACAAAAATTTCTCTATGGGTGTATGTGTGTTACTGAAAACGAATGTTATCCATCTGAATGTTTCGACCTTCTCTGAAAATTGAAAATTAGATTTTCATATGTAGCTAATTTACACATTGTATAATATGTATTGTCAATACTTAAAGTTTGAATAGGTTTTAATAGGATTCAATAGGAAATTAAATTTTCTATTCAATCATATTAATTTTCTTATCCATTCCGATTCAATTTTAATACGATTGAGTAGAATTAATATACATAATACACTTTACTTTCTATGCATGCGAAGAAGGTAATTTGAGTAAAATGAAATAACATGATCAAGGGAAATTGGAAAATTTATGTTTTTAATTACCCTATCTATGTTCGATAATTTTACGCCATAATAATATTAAATTTTGGTTGAATATAAGAGAAGAATATAAATATGTTGATTGAGTATTGCCTCCGGAAGAATGATATGACTTTCTTGTAAGGAAGATCATAACTTTGTAGGGTCCACCCATTACAACCGGTTTAATTTTGTTTTTCTAACTTGAACTTAAATTCATAATTGTCAAATCAATAGAAGGTATTCTATCATTAAAACGTAATCTGCATATATAATGGACTAATAAATATTATTTGGTAATATACTTTTGACAAGTTTTTTAAATTTAATAACGATAACAATCTCTTTTGTACTACTCTACGTCTAAGCGAATTTAAAAATTAACATAACTAAACTGAACATAAAGAGCTAATTGTGAGTATAAGAAAATCAACAATAGACTACTTATCCTTATCTCTTACATCTGTATATCCTACAATTAAAATCTTCTACATCAAAAGTTTTTACATAAAGGGATATAAATGACAGATATGTCAAAATATTAAAACTATTTAACAAAATTTTCTCTTTTCAGGATTGATCAAAATGTTGAAAAATGCTCAGACGACAACAAAAATATTTATATACTGTAGTTTGTATATGTTTTGGAACATAAATGCATCAACAGTCGCTCAAAATTATCGTCTTCCCAAATCAATAGTTCCTGAACATTATACGCTAAATATTAATACCTATTTGGACAATGAATTTAGGTTTAATGGTGATGTTTTAATTAAGGTAAATAAGTAAATAATTGTTATTGATATATAATCAATAAGACTTTTATAGTAATATATAAAAATTTTCTAGATATTTTATAATTTTTTGTTTGCATGTATTACTTAAATCTGTATTACTTCCAAGAACTAGCAAAAATGTTCAAACTCAATACAAATTATTTAAGGGTCTTTAAACTAAATCACACCTAGGTTTTAAAAACTAACGAAAATATTGTTCCTGACATGGATCCTCTGACTGCACACCTTTTTTTAATTTTTTGCATCATGTATCCTTTCGGGTTAATAATTTGCCGTACATATATTTTGTTATCAAGCTTTTATTTAGGCTCACCTGTTAGGTGACTTGTTGTTTCTCAGCGATCTTCAGAAGGTTATTAAATAAAAGTCCAAAAATAAATAATGGAAATTTATTTGACAATCTTTGAATACAGTTTTTCTTAAGTATTGTAAATCTTCCTTTCACACTTTCTGACTTGCTAGATTTTGTGAATCAAAATCTCTTACAATAATATCTCGATTTACAACAGAAAATTTTTAACAATTTGATAACTATTGAGCACACATTCGATTCATACAATTTTTACACTTTCTGTCCTTTCTGTCAATTTGTACTACTAACATAATTTGTAAATCAATTTTTGCCTAGTTACATTTTTAATTTTCGCCTACTTATTTCTAGAGTAAACAAAAGTAACTGAAAATAATAATACGATAGTGAATTTAATTCATCTCAACACTCCTCCTGAATTAATTCATTTATTTAAATAGATAAAAGTTTTCTTTGATAAGGGTTTGGTCAGAATATCAGCTAGCTGCTGATCACTTTTGATCGGATTTGGAATTACTGTTTTGCCAATGTTCTGCTGAATGAACTTTCTCGAGATGTCGATGTGCTTCTTTCCTTTGAAAGTTTTCCCCTCTCGTTGTAATAAACACATGAATCATCATCACTGCTTGTCAGTCCGATGCTCTCGAATTCTCCATTTGCTTCCTCGTTCCAGACTTTCGGTGCTTGCTTTAGTCCATACACGGCCTTGAAGAGACGACATACCTTGTCAGTTCCGAGCGACTGGGCTAAATGTCTCCTGGTAGTCCAGTCTCTCTCTCTGCTCAAAGCCTCGAGCGACAAGTCTCGCCTTCAGCTTACCGTCGGCTTTCTCTCTCAATACCCACCTGCACGAGATAGGCTTCACGTCTTTCGGTCACTTCTCCAACTTCCATGTCTTCATTTTCACTTGAGAATCGTACTCCTCCTGCATCGCCTTCCGCCAGTTAGGGTCTTTCAGTGCGTCTTCCGTCGAGATTTCCTGAACTTCGCCAATCATTGCACAGTGTGCAATGTTTCCTCCTCTCAGGTAGCCGGTGATGTAATCGGCGTATCTCTTCGGTTGTTGTAGCGTGTTACGATCTCTCAACGTTCAGCCCGGTGAAGTGTCTCTCCTTTCTGGTTCGCCTCCTTGCTTGCCGTCCTTGTCTTGCTCTTCTGGCTCCTCCTTTTCCTCATTCTCCGACTCGTCATCTGTCAGTTCTGGTTCTCCTTCTCTTCATGCCTCGTGTGTCACCTCTGTTCCCAGCTCTCTTGCGACCTCTTTCTCTCGGAATATGACGTTGTCTGAGCTCACTATTTCCCCAGTGTCCTGGAAATAGACTCTGTAACAGGGTGAGTTCCACTCGTACCCCACCAGGAGTCCCTTCCTGGATTTTTCATCCAACTTTCCAGTCTTGTGCTTGTGCTTCACATCCGAATGCTCTCAGTTTGTTTATGTCCATCTGCCTTCCGAATTGATTCTCCACCAAGTTGATGTAGTCGTCGAGTCTGTCCGGTGCCTCATCCTTCGTCTTCAAGAAGTAGATTGTGCGATAATGAGTGTAATCATCCTTAAAAAGTAAGAAATACTTTGCATTCGGCAAGGATGGTACATTCATTTCGCCCAAATCTACGTGCACCAGGTCTAGCGGGTGCTCTGCTGTCTTCGGGTTAGTTGGATGAGACGTCCGATGTTGCTTGCCGTAGGCACAGCCTGTGCATACGTAGTTGCTCCAGTCGTCTATGTATTTCGTTCCTTGACTCTTGAGAATGTTCCTTACGTTCTTGACATTTTGATGTGCCAGCCGTTCGTGCCAGGTCTTGATGGATGTGATTAGCGAGCATTGTGTGTCCTTCTCCCTCCTCAACAGCATCTTGAACAGGTTTCCTTCCCTTTCTGCCGTGACAACAACTTCTCCGGTCTCAAAGTTCACAAACTTTGATGTTTTGCTGTCAGCTTCCTGTTGAAATCCTTTGTCAAGAATCTGGCCTACTGAAACAAGGTTGAAACCAAGGTTGGGTACATACAAAACTCCTTTCAGTATCACTTCATTCCAATCTCTCCCGTTGTACGCCTCTAATTGCACATATCCGACACCAACGCCATCTAGTTTGGTTCCATCGCCGATCATGACCGAGACTGGTTTGTCCAATTTGACGTAATCGGTAAACCATTCACGCATTGCAGACATGTGTTGACTGGCGCCGCAGTCCTGAAACCAACTTTCTTGTTTATCTTCCCTTTTGCAGCTCAGCAGTGTAGCGGTGACGTTGACGAGTGCATATGGTGGTGCCTTGTTTTGGTTCTTGTCGACTTTGGCATAACATTCTTTCGCAAAGTGGCCTTTCTTTCCGCAGCTGTTGCATGCGTAATTTCTCTTGCAATACTCCAAGTATTTCACACACGGCTTGCCTGTACATTGTTTCATAAAGTGTCCTTTGTTTCCGCATTTGTGGCAGATGAGTGGTTTTGTTTGCTGTACTTGCTTTTTGTATTGTGGTTTGTATTGTTGTTTTGAGACTAGAGCATTTTGTACATTTCCCTCAGGTCCATTCCCAGCATCCTTCAGTCTTTCATCTTCCGACCTGAGTCTTTCTATCAACCTGTCGACAGTCTGTTGGTCTCCCGGAACGTTGTCCCATGAAGTCCTGAAATGTGCGAGCTTAGTTGGCAGTACAAACAAAATCCTCGACATGATCCACTTGCCACTCAGTGTGTCACCTGCGCTTCTCAGTTCATCAGCAATTGTCACCATGTCCATGCAATTTTCCGCCGCTGTTTGTGTCGTTGTATGTATAGGTAAAGAATTTCACTCGTAGAGCCTCTGCAGTGGCGTCCGTTTTGGTCCCATACATTGTCACGATCCTGTCCAGCATCTGGCGCGACGTTTCACATCTTGCGAGTTTCGTTGCAATGTGACTGTTGACATTCAAGGCTATGAGTAACTGAGCCTTAATGTCAAGCTTAACCCATTCTTTCACTGATGGATCATTTGATCCACCTGCTGGTTTAACTTTTGTGCCTATTGCTATACCATAAATGTCTTTGGTTTTGAGTGCTAAATTAAGTTTCAATCGCCATGACACATAATTAACAACGCCTTGTGAGTCCTCACTCAAAATCTCCAACTTGGACTTGACTGTGTCCATTTTCAATTACAACTTTCAAATTCAAAAATTTTAACTTGACTTTTGAATTTAATTTGACTGAATTTGCGATAAATTTGACTTTCAAATTGTTTTTGACAATTTTCTGACGACTTTTCTTGCAATTTTATCTTACGGACAATTCTTACTATTATATCTGACAATTTTATCTGGCGATTTTATCTGACAATTTTTCTTCACAACAATTGGACAATAACTTTCTAATCATTATTAAATGATTATACATGTGTATGAGAACCATTATGTGTTTTTTCGTCTTTATAAAAAAAATTTAACTAATTAATAAAATGTACTATTTGTTACAGTTAAATGTTGTAGAACCAACAAATGTTGTAACATTACATTCGGCAGAACTAGACATCCCTTTCGATCGAGTGGCATTACTAGAAAATAATGAAAACCAAATTAAAATTGAAAGTCAATCGTTCGATAAAGAAAATGAATTTTATATTATAAAATTAAATGACAATTTACAAAAAAATGACAAAAACTATAGCCTGTATATACCATTTAGTGGTAACTTGACAGAAGGTTTAGCTGGATTTTATCGTAGCAGTTATTTCGATCGGGCTACAAATGAAAAAAAATGGCTAGCCACAACACAATTTGAATCAACTGATGCTCGCCGTGCTTTTCCTTGTTTTGATGAACCTGAAATGAAAGCTAAATTTAAAATTAGTCTTGGACATAACAGCAAGTATACATCAATCAGTAATATGCCACTGGAGAAAAGCGAATCAAAGTAAGTGAACATTAATAAGTTTATATGTGCAATTTTTTTACGTTTCAAGTAACTGGGATTTCTAATTTTGTATAGAGATGATTGGATTGTAGATCATTTTTATGAATCAGTAAAAATGTCCACATATTTGGTTGCATTTATTGTATCCGATTTTGATTTTAAATATGGAGATAATGTTACGGACACTGTTTTTAGAGTGTGGGCCAGAAAGGATGCTCTGGATCAAGTAAGTGTTATTTTTATACAAGGCATATTTTTATGAAGGTATATTTGACTGCAATTCTAAGGTATATGAGCTCTAAACAATAATGTCAATCTTTTAGACACTTCTCTATAAGTGGTTTATAAAATCACCTAATTAGTTATTTTCATTTGTCTGCTAAATTTAGTCCAAATAATATTGAAGGTATAGACAAAACATCAGTATCTATATGCAATCATAGAATTGTCTAGTTAATTATTTTTGTTTGCCTGTAATCATCCGTTATTAAGATAACTCTTAAACGAAGGAAATTAAGTCGTGAATTTCAATGATACATTCTAGACATAAATAGTAGATTTTAATTCGTAAATTCGTAAAGTAGGTTTTAATTAAAAAATTTTCCATAACTGTGACGACTATATATTTCGTGTATATATTTATTTTAATTAATTCATACATTGATACTCAACTATTAACCTGGTATAATCTATTTAGTATTCAACTACTTAGTGACCTCCGTTTCAGCCATACTCGAAAACTCGGAATTACATACATGATGAAACTACATAGAGATACTTCTGTGAATAAACTGACTACCTTGAATCCATGATTGCATACTGAATCCAAGATAAAAAATGTGTTTGAAATGTTTTTGTGTATTATAGTGTTCTGTTTTAATATTTATTAAACATATATATAGACAATTTTTGATCTTCATTAATTTTAGGTGGATTATGCTGCAAGCGTTGGTCCAAAATATTTACAATTTTATGAAAATTATTTTGATATCAAATTTCCATTGCCCAAACAAGATATGGTTGCTATACCTGATTTTAATGCTGGCGCTATGGAAAATTGGGGTTTAATAACATACCGAGAAACTGCGTTACTCTATGATCAAAACATATCCTCGGCATCAAATCAACAACGTGTTGCAAGTGTAATTGCACATGAACTTGCTCATCAATGGTTTGGTAATTTAGTTACAATGCGATGGTGGACTGATTTGTGGTTAAATGAAGGTTTTGCAACATTTATGGCTGCAAAAGCTGTACATGCAATAAATCCTGAATGGAATTCCTTAAATGATGAAAATGTTGATAATATGCTAGAAATTTATAAATTGGATAGGTTGGAATCGTCGCATCCAATATCCGCAACAATTGGGCATCCAAGTGAAATTGCACAGATATTCGACGTTATCTCATATCGTAAAGGGTCATTTATATTACGAATGATTACATTATTCTTAGGTGAGGATGTATTCCGCCAAGGTGTAAGTAATTATCTGCGAAAGTATGTATATGGTAATGCTGAAAAAGATGATTTATGGGAATCATTAAGTGAGGAGGCACATAAACAGGGTGTTTTACAAAAAGATATGGATGTAAAAGCTATTATGGATACGTGGACTGTACAAACTGGTTATCCGTTGGTAACTCTCTCACGAAATCCAGATGGTGGATTTGATGTCGTACAAGAACGGTTTGTTATTGGTTCTAAATCACGAGATCTATCTTGTTGGTGGGTACCGTTAAGCTATACAACAGCAAAACTATCGGATTTTAATGATACTACACCAAAAGATTGGTTGAAGTGTGATTCTAATGCTAAACAGTTATCAAGTAGAAAACTGATTGCAAAAGATTTGTCAGATGACGATGAATGGATTCTTTTAAACATTCAATCTGCTGGTACGTATTAATTTTATTTCTAATTTAATGATTTCTCATGATATTGCTCACTAAGTCCAAGTATTATATCTAATTTTGTCAAAAAATTAATATATGGTTTTTTGCTATTAATTTTAAGTTAAAAATGGAAATTTAACATAATGAATCTATGTTTTTGTTCATCAATTTGCGTATCCTTAATTTTTAAAGGTCCAAGTCCCTATCTTCATAGGTCGCTTGTAAATATATTCACGAGTATCATTAAACTTGTTTTGATTTCTTCCGTAGGACTTTATAAAGTAAACTATGATAATAAAAATTGGGATTTGTTAATAAAAGCTTTGATAGAAGATCATAATTCCATACCAATATTAAATCGTGTACAATTAATCGATGACTCTATGGACCTAGCAAACGCTGGACATTTAAATTATAGCATTTCGTTAAAATTATTAACATACATGGTAGCAGAAGATGAATATTTAGCATGGAACACTGCATTTGATCATTTGAATTATTTGAAATTAATGTTAAATCGGCATGCTGTTTATGGATTATTTACTGTAAGTATAAGTCTCTATGTATTTTATAATTTATGTTCATTGAATGATCACTCACGATCAATGGAGTAATAAAGTAATTAATTAATGTAGAAAATTTATAACTTTGCTCCAAGGCAGAGTCCATACTGAGGCAAACATTGTTATTACACTTTATTCACTAATAATGTTATCTATAGTGTAGTGGTAGGGAAGCCCAAGAGAGGAGGATTGTTGGATTTACATGAGCGCTTTATATGTCCTGGTGGCTGTTTTTTAAGGCAGTACTCACTGCCCCATGGCTGAATGGGTATACGTTTTACATCATAAAACTTTATTTTCTTTCTACTAACTAATCTAAATCCAACCCACAACGCTACTATAGTAAAAATGTAATCACATTTGTTGACTAAGTTCACTCTTATTGAAAATAATAAAATAACAATAGTGTGCATAAAATGCCAAGTAGTGAAGCATAAAATACCTTATTTTGTTTTGCTTTGCGCCTGCCGTGCTTAGTTCAGCTCAAAAACGATAAAGAAAATGGTGGGTCAGAGAAACATACAAAAAGAAACACATAATATGTATATAATATGCATAAATGAAGATTTTGCTACTATTTTTGCTAATAACAAATGAGAACGAACTACTATTTGTAGACGTGAGTGAGACAAATTACATTTGTACGGTTCCTACCCTGTAATTTTCAACTCATTAGAATAAACATTAGTGTGACAAGCTACATTCAGATGATATGCATTTCTGTGTCAAATTAAACGCTAGCAAATTGCAAACTGAAATGGAATCGGCTACTTAGCTTTGAATTGCTATCATATTATTTGTAATTGAAGGTTTTCGTAAACTAATATTTTATTTTATCAAATTTTTTTCACAGAAATATATAAAACAATTAATTACACCAATTTATTTCAAAGTTTCATATGAATTATCAGAAAAATCAATTGAAGCTATTAAACGTCAGGTACTAATTAGTGCATGGGCATGTCGGTATAGCGTAGGTGATTGTGAAGAGCAATCAATTGAATTATTTAAAAATTGGATGAATAATAAAAATTCAGATGAAGTAAATCCGTAAGTATATTATATTTATTTATTTATTTTTTTTTTTTTGGTGAGTTACATCATTATTATCATATGCTGCTCAATTATTGAATTTGACCCCAGACATCATAGCGTCATTTATCATAGCGTCAATCTGATAATTCTTTTGTGAATTATGGTGGGTTAGAATTTCAAAATAAGTCAATCAAGATTATTATGGATGGCAACTCGTATATAAATACAAATTTGTATAAATGTAATCCACTTTCGTTTAATAATCAAAAACATTTTAATGACTTTTTTTTAATTATCATTTCCTGTTAAGAAGGTTTTTCTTAGTGACTCGGTGGAAGGCGTTGTAACGAATTTCTCGCAAGCTTGGTAAAACTAATATTAAAATATAAACGTTAGCACGTGACGTCGGTACTTTTATTAGTTTGCTAAGCAGTATGTTAAATTATTTTTTTATTAAATTTCATTTTTTGTTTGATACTTTAATCCAGACGAATTTCCGATTGCGCCTATAAATTTGTGGCTCACAAAGTTGCTGCCTAGAGGCTCCATACACGTATTTGGTATCAATTTTTTAGGCCCGAGTGAACCCAGGGAGTGTTTGCCCTATAGTTTTAAGATTGCAAACATAGTTATGCTTGGGAGAAAATTTAAGCCACACCGGGAATCGTGATCGGTACCATTGGCATGAAAGCTCTCCGCGCGAACACAAAGCCATTCCACTGTCTCAAGAAAAAATTGAATTTTAGTGATTGTATTTTATATCTATAGTTCAAACTTAGCTCAGCTAAGCTTGAGAACTGAAAACAGCGAAGCTTGAGTACTAGTATTTAAAATTTTCCATTTTTTTTGTTAAATTATTTTTCGAATAAAAACCTTTTCTCATTTGTGAATGATCATAGTCCACTATATAATTGCGGGCTGTATCTTCAAAAATGAAACATGCATAATCTTAATATGAAAACAGAGATCTGGACAAACACTTTAAAAAAATCTTAATATTTTTCGGGAAAAAATTTTTGAGATGGTAATTGATACGTAGTATGTGCAGTTTTGGTTTGATCTACAATTATTAGTATTATTTTCATTACAGAATTCCAAAAGATTTACGTGGTGTTATATATTGTACAGCCATTCGAAACGGTGGTGAAAAAGAATGGAACTTTTTATGGCAAAAATATTTAAAATCAAATGTTGGATCAGAAAAAATAACTTTCTTACATTCATTAGGCTGTACTTCAAAAATGTGGATTTTAAACAGGTAAATTTGGTAATAAGTTTCCAACCGAAAGAGATACATTCAGAAATAGTGTTTTAATCAAATGTAATTGATTTTAAAGCGGATCAACTATTGCTGATCTTCATAAGATAAGAATAAGAGATAAAAAAACGTTTTTAATTAGAATCATCTTGTGTTTAAAATACTTTTAAATTTCGCAAAAATTCATATAAAAATAGAAATGCTTTCAATGAAAAAATGAAAATATATTTAAATGATTATTGAGCATTTATTTTTTAGGCAAAATATCCATTTAATTTCTGAGAATTTATTTGCTTTACGAAAACAAGTTTCCAATATAAATTAGCAATATAAATACATTTTAATTTAAAGTGTTAGAATTGCGAATTTATTTTTGAAGCATTTTTTTTAATTATTTTTCTGCATCTAGCTTAAAATCTAACTCTTTTTCCCAATGCAAGTGAAATTGTTAAATGAATATATTTATGTTCGAGAATAACTTCGATAAACAGTATTTCAGTCGTTTGTCACTGAAAGTAAATATTTTTTAAGTTAATTTCGGAACAGAATGTTAAGCGGAATTTTCCAAGTTGTTCAGTCCAGTCGTGTCATGCCTTGATTGCAATAAATTTTAGACTAAAGTCTTCATTCATTAGATTGTGTTATGATTTTCCACAGCTAAAATTCAATTTAGTTTTTATGTATTGAATTTTTTTAAATAGGTATTTGGATTGGTCTTTAAATTCCACATCAGGTATTCGTAAGCAAGATATGATTGATGTATTTGGATCTGTTTCTAAAAACGCACTTGGATTTTATTTAGCGAAAGACTTTTTAAAATCTAGAATTACAGAATTATCTCAATAGTAAGTATTTAAAATAAAAGTCTTCTTTATTACATGTTTTTAATTTTTTTTCTTTGTTTTATAGTTTAGGGCAGAAAAGCGATCGATTGACAAGATATGTAAAATTATTAGCAAGACAAATGCAAACTCCACTTGAATTAGAAGAGGTATGCAAGTTTTCAATTTTCTTCAAAATTTCAACCAATCTTTCTATTATTTAAATTTATATTCTTTAATTCTTCGCCAATATAAATTATATGTTAATACGAAGTAAAAAATTTGCTTAAACAACGTTGAAAAAATTCTTGAGATCTGCCAAGAAAATCTCATTGAACACGTTAAGAGAGTCAAGAGTGATTATCCACAGCGGTTATAGACATTAAGTTATGTCCTTCTAACAAGCTGATGACGTAAATTACATGTAATATGTATTGTATTTCTTTCAATTATCGCGTTCGAATAACTCAAAAAATACTTCTTCAAATGTTTTGAAATTTGGTATGCATGTTAAAGAAGTGTTTCGAGAAAAACTCTCCTATAAGCTTTATGTTTTCATGTGAATATTGTGCATACCAAGAATACCTAAAATAGTGCCGTACTTTTCCAAAACACTCTGAATATTTTGTACTCTTTTTTTGTATAATGAAGATTAATAACTGATTTTATATAATCTTAGTGAGTGAATTACTTTTCGTTGTCTTCAAATATTTTTGTGGACTTGCATTAAACAAAAGATAAGGTCTTTTTTCTTAACAAAAATTTTAATTGAAAATAACTGAATTAATTTCTTATCCTTGAGTATTTGGTATTATTCAGTTGAAAGACAAGAATAAACACAATGTTTTAACTTATATCATTTACAGCTAGATATATCTTTTTGTCCAGTATTTTGTTCATTCTTGTATAATTTCACAAACTCTGGACTAGAATCATTGAACCTGTATACATTACATTGCCCATAATACTAAGTTAAAAAAATTATTCATTTTGTTTTTACAGTTTGAAGAATTTACAAAGAAATATGAACATTTATTGAAAGATTCAAGTTTAGGTATACAGCAAGCGCTGGAAGGAATTCGAAAGAATATTGATTGGCAAAATAAACATTACAATGAAATCAGCACATTATTTGAGACAATGGATACATTAAAAAAAAAAAATTAAAAAGTATTTTTATTAAAAGTGAAATATTTATATTTTAAATTAAAAAATAATGTTTCAAATGTATTATTAGATATTATTTACATATTATTATTGATCTTAAATGTGATTTTAACATATAAATAAAGTTATAAAAAATTATTCTGTGTTAAAGTGTTTTATGTTCATTATTCTTTACCCTAATATATAGTGTCATTTTCAAAGCGACAAAAATGTCAACGCCTTGAGCAGAAAAATTACCTGTACATATTTAAAATCATACAAAAGTTTATATTTTAATCATAAGTTTTTAATTTTTTTTATCCATTTGCAGCTAACGCGATCGGTGTAGATGAGTTTGCCATCTGCATTTACTACAGTAGAAAAGTGCTGGTTACACTTGTATAAAAAATATAATAATTTAGTTCGTTTTATGCTCATAGATGTTTATATGGGTATTTCTACACCAGGAATACACTACCTTTTTTTAAAATTATTTTAATAAAATTGGCTTCGGCAAATAACGCTGTATAGCCAAGATACTCAAACTTACCTACTTTTTTTTTTTTTAATTTCTGGCTTTAGCTATTTTCAGCTATATAGCCATTAACCTAAGTGGATTATTATTATTATTATTATTATACAACAACAGTACACAATATTGCTAGGTGGTCACCCATCCAAATACAGATTGTGACTGCTGTTGCTTAACTTGTATTAGTTGGTCTAAGCATGTCATTACGTTACGTCAGTCCGGGGTCAACTTACCTACTTACTTTGAAAATTAAATAGAGAACTAAAAATATAAACCTTATCCGTACCGTGCATAGTATGTGAAAGACTTCTTAATCGATTGATACGCTACGAGTACCTAATATTTGTAATAAAAAACATTCACATTTTAGAAAATATAATTATTTGTTCAATTGTTTGCATGTAAATTATACAGTAAATGCTAAACAAAAATTATTGAATAATTACAAAATATGGCATTTCATTGAAGTTATTGAGTTGAAAATTGTACGAATTGCTTTAGTAATTACTTTTAATTGCAAATATAAATAATTATTCTTGTAAATTAGTTAAAAAATATTGAGAGAAATTTTCTAAAATATGTTTTTTCATACACGATTCATAGCGTTGTATATCATTTAATTGATAAACTAGTATTTTGTAACTATAGAAACGAATAAAATTATTTTCATGCACGGTCCCCATATCTGAATGTGTATTACGTAGATAAGTACATCTGGCATAAAAATTCAAAAAGTTTACATAATTATTTAAGAAAAATATATAATTATTTACGAAAATACGGGCGCAAATACCTGAAAAAATACTTATCCAAATGTAATGTAATTAGGTGTGCACAATATTGAAATGAAAACGGATGCCCTGTCCAAAATAATATACCTTTTAATATTAAAATTTAGATATTTTATTAAAATTTTTTATTTTAAATTCGTCTGAAATTAACGGCCTCAAAAACATCCAGGTGCAAAATTCTTGGCTGCTCTTGGTATTGTCTAAAAAATTCATTGTTTTAAAAAGACAAAAATTATTCTTATAATGTAAGACTTCCGAAAATCGCAATGCTTTATCGGCTTGTAGAACTAATTCCACAGTTTTTTAGTAATACTTACTAAAATTATCTTAATTTTCAATGCTGAAACTTTCTAAAATTAGAATTTATTGTTAAAAATTGATTTTTATCAAACGGGTGCAAAATAGAAAATTGCTGATAATTGTTGTATTCTGATGTATGTTCAAATCATAGATGTCCAGGCCGCGAAATAAATTATAAAAAATGTTTTAAATTTATACTACTAATTAAAATTTCACATAATTCTAAATAAAAGTATTTAAGAAAATAATATAATATGCTGAAGGCCTTTCAATATTAATAACTGTAGTAGGCTAGGAATCACGATTTAACTTCTTCACCAAACTATATTATTTCATTTGTAATGAAATTATATAAACGTATGGCCGAACACGAGACGACAATATCCGACGGCAAGTACAATTTTATTTCATAATTCCATCTATATTGTAAGTTGTGTTGTTGCGATTAATTGTTTTCGCCTCTTAAGATTTTTCACAAATAATCTAATTAACGCTCTCATATCCTTTTTCATACATATAATTTCGAAAAAATTATGATATAGAAACTGTTTGTAATTATTAAAATCGATTCCACTAGCTTATGATTAAATATCTAGTTCATGGATAAATAATACAAAAAAAATTTATAAACATTGAATAATTTTTTATTTTATAAATACATTTTGAAAAAAAAATTTATAGATAATAAAAATTAATATAAATTAACAAATTTTTTTATTCTTAATAATAGTTCTATGGCTACCTGTTAATATTCATTATTTTAACAATAAAAAACGTTTGTATCATAAGTCAATACTCTTTGAATGATTTACAGATGGATATTTCACAAAGAAAATTTCATTTTATATTTTAATAAAAACTTCGATGTATTCTTAACATGAAAAGTGTAAAATAATTTTTAAATATATTATTATTTTTATATAACAAACAGTTTAGTTTAATTATAATAAAAGTGTGTGCTTTTATTTTTTCTTAAAGTAGAATTCATCTTGTAAATTACTTTGTCCAGAAATAGGTGCACCAGAAATATCTTTCCATAAGTCCAAATTGATGCTTGGTAAATCTTCGCAATGTAATAATGGATTGCTGTAAATGAAATTTTGAATATTTATAATTTTATTTTTATTTTTTAATTTCAGAGATGAAGATGCTATTAAAAATCTTAAGAATAAAATGTAATTCCTCATTTTTCACTCGTTATTATTGTTTCTTCAATTGTGTTAAATTATAATGCTACGTTTTGAATTTTTAGGTTTCAAGTTAGCATTGGAAAATATATCGGCGTATGAAAATTGGTTATTTTTGCTCTATGGAAGTTACTACTATTCTATATGATTTTCAAATATTTCAATAATTAAGTATTAAATCTTATTGATTTAAAACTTCTTAATTTTTTTTTTTAAATTAATATGATGATTTAACAAATAAATTACGGAGATAAATAAAATTTTAATTAAAAAAAAAATTTTGTAAGTTCTATATTTTAATGAATTGCAAAAGAATTTAATTCTTTTAGATTACAAATAGAGATTAATCTCAATGAATACCCAAAACTTAAATATGTAAATTGAATATTTTTCACCTTTATTTTCAAAAAATAAATGAGTGACCTTTCAGTTATCTATAATATAAAAATAAATCAGATTTAGAAATCTGAAACCAGTTGTATGAGTGAACAATGTTTTATTAATAATTTAACATAATTCAAAAGAAAAATTAAAAAAATCTCGTGTCTAAGTTTAAATGCAGAACTTTAAAACTATTTTCAAAATTTTTAAAAGAATTATTTAAGCTCAATCCTGTTCTCATATTTTAACTTTATACCAATACTAAATTATCTAGACAGATTATCTACAAATAAGTGAAATCGGATTGGTAACTTCCAAACCAAAACTTAGAAATCTGTTGTAAAACGTTAACATGACTATACGATCGAGATACTCGAGATTCCTTAATATAAGGTAGACGACTTTTTTGAAGTTTCATATTAACCGAAACTTCAAAATACCTAAAAATCGGTATAGCGCGCAGTTGTGGTACTAGTCATTTTTACAGGAAATCAGTGTCTATATTTTAAAGTCGGTCCACTATTAAGAATAAAGACACTGCCAGTACCATACAGAAATTTTCGAAAAATTAAAATATTAATGATCGTAGCACTTGGTAGGTTAATTATTAAATTTAAAAAATAACGCGGTTTTTACACCTGCAATCGTTTTAGAAACTTTCTTGTGTAATGATTGTATGTATATTCTATAACTTACTCTTCAGAGATGACCTCAAATCCTCTGGGTTGCATTATTTTAATATCATCACCATTATCACAGAACCATCTTGAAATTGTTGATTTACGTAATTCGTTTAATTGTTCTGAAATATATCCAATGTAAATTAAAAATCTAACAATAATTAATACTTTTAATAAGTTTTAAGAACATTTTTTTTTTTTTTGAGTACATACCGACAGTAAATCCAGAATGAGGATTTTCGTACCAATATCGATCACCAACACGTGTTCTAAAGAATTGTTCGGTCATAATGCAAATAAATGTAGGTCCAGCTAAAGCACCTGGTACATGAGCTTCTAAACTGCCGCCGACTGTTAAATCTACGTGATCTGGTGTCTTATATAAACTAGCCAATTTTTCCACATTCTAGGTATCAAAAAAATAAAGTTAAAATTTTTAATTATTATTAATGTCAATAATTATAATCAAAGAGGTACACAATGATTTGAAATTTTGCCAGTGAGTAGCAGTAATGAAATTATTTTTTTCTTTTAACTTCAGCATTTTCTTTAATTTTTCATTTTTGCTCCTCAAGCTTTACGTGGTCTATTGTAGGAATTTTGTAGAATTCTTAGATTTTGTACTCCAAAATGAAAGCCTTTTTTTGGCATTAAATATACATAATACTCTTAATTTTCACCCTTCTACTATCAACCCCCAATTTTTAATAGCGATATTGGTATTAGAATAACCTTCAACTCTCCGTGGTCGATAACTGATCAATTATCAATCGACTAGTTATGCCTGCCAGGCGTCTACCGGTATAAATTCTCACTTGCGTAAACCATCCAGTTTGTTTATGTTTGCTAAAGACTAATTAACCAAATATATCCTAAACTCTATTGTACATAGTTTTAAATATATTAGTAAATAAAGAACAATGATTTAAAAAAACGAATGGTTGGTGTTTTTATAGACCGTCATCCTCCACAGCGCTTCATTTCTCTTTCAGCCATAGACCAGATCCCCACACGCTTACACTCAGTTAATTATTTTTTATTTAACTACCAAAATATTAACTAGAAATATTTTATATAGCCGTTTGTCGGGTCAGCTAGTATTATTATATATACTACCAGTTGGTACTACTATCAGATATATACACACACATATAAGCATTTAAGGAGTGTACACAACTCATTAGCTTTCAAAGTATTTTATTAACTTACATCTTTACTTATTAAATCCATAAAATCTTCAAAGCGTTGTGCTCTTGGTAAGCCACAAAATTGTCTGTAATCATTATACGATGCTAATCCATGATCCCGATTACGTTGAATATCAATTGATCGTAAATCTTGTCCTAATATATTGTTGCCTTTGAACAAATAGTTTTTGATCTAAACAGATTATCGAAATTATAGTATATTTGATCGGTGATTATACATATTAAATACCAAAGAAACTTACCTCAGCGTTAAATATCAAATCGTTTTCTTCTTCGGGTTGAGATGCTAATCCACGTGTTAAATCATCAAAATTTTCTACTAAAACGGATGGACGATCAAACCAATCACTTAATCGTATCGCTCTACCCGCATTTCGGTGAGGTGACACAAGACTGTAAAAATTATACGGCCATTTCATAATATATTATATTATTATTTCATATGACAGTGTTATTTCAAACTGTTCAAAAATTGAATTAAAGATGGTGCATTCATATCAAAAGGACGGGCAATAATCCTTAAAGCGATGAAATTAAAACTTCAATTTATTGCAAAATCCTTGCCAATCACACAGTAGTATAATTTTGATCATAATGTTAAAAAGAAGAAAAAATGGAAGTCAAAATTGAATTCTCAAGGCAATAGAAACGGTTTCTTTTTTAAATATATCTACGTGCAACGTAATTGCTACTCATATTATAAAATCAACAGACTTCTTCTTGTGTAATTCGAGTAAAGATGAATGGTCACGAAATCACAGAAGTAACATATTTAGTAGGGATCTACTATTCAAAGTTTAAAAATAATAATGCATAACACATAAATGTGTTAACTCACATAAAGAATATTATTAATTTGTATATGTTTCTGTAATATATTTCATATATTTTAATATATTTTAACATTGTTTTCCGTATGCCAAGAAATACGAAAAACTGCGCTTCATCCGAGAGGAAGTGTCTTAGAAAAGGCAACGTAACGCCGCATGGTAGGAAATAGGGATTCTATAGAGGCTGGAATACTTTCGTTGCCGAAAAATAAATCATAAAATTTGACAAAAATTAAAATTTATGTTGAAATTTTCTGAATTTGAGTGAAAAAAGCATATTATTGTTTTACAATATTAAAATTAAAAGTTGATATTTTTAATTTTAATTGACGTGGCCTAAAACACGGACAGGTGTGACGTCATGTTGGCAATTGTCATTTGTCAGTTCAATGTGAGTAGTTTTGTTAATTATTATAATAAAAATATTTGAAGTTTTAGGTGATATTTTATTCTCGATATATTCTATCAGTATTCCCAAAAATATATATCAGTCTTACATCACCAAAATGGTAGGCAGCGTTTTTACGGGAAATGTTTAAATTTTAATGTAATTTTAAGGGAAGATTAAGTTTATTTTGTCAATATATTTTTGTTGTTGTGATTTTTATTAAAAAGAAATCAACATAATGAAGTACTGTTTTTCAAATACAGTAAATTAGTCTGCTAAAAGTACTCTGAAATTGACAAAAGATACACGCGTTCTTAAGGCAAGGAGAATGCATCTTTTGCGAATTGGTACGATTGCTTAAAAACATATAATATTATATAATATATGTATGAATATGAAATAAAAAGCAATAATGTAAAAACATACGCAAGTTGACCAGCAATAGCAGAATGGAAATATCTAAAAGCTGTTGTTGAATGCTCATTTAAGATTGCTGGATTAATATTTTCATTGTAGTCATCTACATGTTGATTGGTTTGATAGACGATACGATGTTGTAAAACATTATCTTTGCCTGAAAATAATAAAATAGATCTATTAGGTTATGAAAGCATTCAAGTGATTCGTATATTTTATAATACCCTGCTCATAAATTGGTACTACGTTTTATTGATTCGAGTTTAAGGTTTGATTTTGGTTTGTCTGCAGTGAAGTTTAATTTATTTTTCTGGTGATACTTAAGAACATTAGAACTGTTAATTTTTAGAAAAAAAGAGTTGAAGATTTGTCTCAGTTCTAATGAGATTTTAATAGCACTTCTAAAAGTTGCACAAATAATCCCTAAAAGTCTACCGTTAACATTGATATTAAAAAAGTTGAGCGAAAACTACAACTCTTTGCAATGTAGAACTTTAAAAGCTTATGAGGTTAATATGCTATTTTTACTGAGATATAATTGAAGAAGAAATCTTAAATCATAGTTATAAGTATTGTTTATGTGTATTGAAGAATCTCATTATTGAAAGGATGCTACGCGTCACGTATCAATCATTTAAGGTGATATGAGGCCATGACAAAATATCGATTTACAGCAAGTTTCAGTAGTGGACCTTATTGGTTCATAAACATTCATTTTTCTAATAATCTTAATAATTATAATAAAAATATTTGTATATAAATATATGTAGGCTATTTAAATAAATATAACTTTGCTATATTAACTTCATTTAAGTATATATATATATAACTTACCTAAGAATATTGGCAACCATTCATTATAGCTAATTGCTTGATGTTGAGCAATTAGGATACGCCGAGCTTCTTGGAATGTTAATTCATCATTCCATTGTGGATTGATTTTTTGTAAGTAGTCAGCTATTCGATTATGTTCTCTTAGCATGATTACATGAAGTAATGCCAATTGAGGATTTTGATTTATACGAACGTCACCTATATAATATAAGTAATAGCTTAAAAAACAAAATATGCAATCAAAATGTTATTAGAGAGTAGAAGAAGTTAGTGGAAATTAGGATTTCGTAAAGTATTTTCTCGTTTATAATGAATCGAAATTGTTGACGTAAGTGGGCACAGCTGATGCAGAAGCTCATTTCGTGAATCGTTAATTCGTTTAGTAGACTAGAAAGCTAGCTTCCATAATCGTAAAAACGTTAAATTTTCAAAATTTTATTTCAAGTTAAAGGTAAATGTTATAAGTATAAATAAATAGAATTTCGACATTCATCAAACAATCAATGTAATGGTCTATAATTAATGGAAGTTATAAAGAGCGTTAACATTTTTTGGAGTTAACTGGAAAGTTAATCTATACAGAAGGTTTTTAAATTGGCGATTAACGAATTAGCGAGTTAAGGCTCACCGTTGCTTACAGATACACTATTATCTTTAGTATTCTTTTAATGCCACAATGAGCAAAATAACTTTTTGAAAGGTATAAGTACATCAACAGCAGCATTCTTTAAGCTGGATAAATTGGAAGGTAAATTATTCAAAATATTTGTGATTTTGTGAGCTTGTGTATGAACGATATACTGATGTTGGTGTATAGGCCTTTTACTAAAGAAATTTTTGTTTGCTTACCTGCTGCAAAACAAACATCTAATTCTGACTGAACATCACATACTGCAGTTTTGTTTGTTGCACTTGGAGGGAATTGCCTACCACGATCCTCTTCTACCAATAATCTTCCACCAATAAATGCTCGTAATTGGGCATTTTGTTGAACAGATTGGCCATATATTAAATGTGCATCCAAAAATGCGGTTACTGCCGTTAACTAAAAATTATAAATTAAAATGCATACTCAAATCGAAGCAAAAAAAAAAAAACTTAAAACTTTTTTATGGTGATATAAGTAAGGCCTTTATCAGATAGTGTTTTTTTTTAGTAAATCTGTCATTTTAAACAGAATAAATTTTAAAATACACTATATAGGTAGGTGGTGGGTTTGAATTTGGGTATAATTGGTTCAATTTAATTTCTCTTTAAGATATCCGTTAACAATAACATAACAGAAAATAATGGTTGTAAAAGTATAAACTATACAACAAAATCAATTAGAAAATTTTGAAACTGCCCTTGAAATTATAAAAAAATTGACATATTTTGTTTGATTTGGAAAGATTTATTTTGATATGCATCGATAAGTTCATTAATGAAGCATTAAATTAAATGAATATATTTATCTAAAAAATAGTTTTTATTCATTGCTTAAGATTTATTGATTTATTGATTTATACATACATATTATTTTTCATTGTTTAAGTAAATTTTTTCCTACATCTCAGAACAATTTCCATAACTAGCAGAGATGTGCAAAATATTTTTAAAATACAAGATTCAAAATACATTTAGGCAATAAATTAACTTTAAAGTTAGCAATTCTGTTCTAGTTTTTACCTTGTAGTATCATTCACCACGAGATGTAAAAAAGTAATTCGTTTTTTTTCAAAATACAAACATACTTATCAAAAAGTACTTATCTTAATAAAAAGAATTTTTCGGGAAGGTATTTCAAATACAATAATTCATTTTCAGTGCTATAATAGATACATTTTAAAAGTGTCCAGATACATATACATCAAGAAAAACGATATATAGATACATTGTTATAAATGTATCTAAATACATAAGTAACTACTTACTGAATATTGCGATACAACGAAAGGTACTTTTTAAACTAAAATTAACTAAGTTTAGTTCAATAACCATTTTTATTTCATTAATGAAATTTTCATAAATTAATATACATTAATTTTTTTAAAAAGGTCAATTACATAGATAAATTGGACAATGGAAGTGGTTTTTGTTATTTTTCAAAAATAATAACATTTCCTCGGACAAAGAGTTTATGCTCTGTAACAATATTTGGAGGCTTATCAAAGACACAAGATACATTTAAAACTGTATATATTATATACAGTCAAACCTGAGTAAGAGAGAACTGGGTAAGCGAGAAAACTCTATAAGTGAAAATAATTCTCAGGTCCCGAGCTTTGACCCTTCAAAAACCTCTATATGTGAGAAACAAAAACCTCTTTAAGTGACAGTCGTTTTTCCCATTCTGACCTCTATAACTGAGAGCCTCTTTTGTATTTACCTCTATAAGCGACAATTTTCCTATGTATGACTCATTATTTTTTTTCAGGAATTAGGAACTATGTTGTTTTCTTGTAATTCAAAGAAATAATATTTAACAAAAGAAGTTGACTGATTTTTTTAAATAAAATTTACCTGTTACTTGCTTCTTTGTATTTATGTATTTCAATAATCACTTCGTAATCACTCTAATAAATTATTCTTTATCATGTTTACAACTAAATATTTTGAATAAACCTCTGTAAGTGAGACAAATCTCTTCTATACCTCTATAAGCTAAAAACTTGCATTAGTGAGAAACCTTGACAAGCGAGAATAAAATCATGGTCCCTTGAACTCTCTCTTAACCAGGTTTGACTGTATATATATAGATACGGATACCTAAAATAATTAGTACTTACATGTAGATATAAAATACGAAAAGAGTATCTAGATACTGGATCTTGATATTTGTATCTAGATACGTTAACTTAAGATACCTGGAGATATTTCTATCTGCCTAAATATGTATTACAATATCACATCTCTATTAAGTAGAACCTTAGCAACTTACTTGATAACTAAAATTTATTGAAATTTGATTTATTATCTTTATTAAAAACCATAAAGTAACTGACTGTTAAGTACGCCTGAAGGACGAATATTCTCTCATATGATAAGAGCATTTCTAAAGACTCTTTCATCTCTAATAGTAGAATGTACTTGCCAATTGTGGATTCTTTACTTATATTCACGAAATTTGGTAATGGTTAAATAAAAAGTGAAAACATACTTGTTCAGCTGGTTGAACGTCCGATACACATCCCCGATTTAAATCAGTAACAGTTCGTACAAAATTATTACATTGGCGGTTTGTAAATACAGGATCATTTGCTGGTATAATAATTGGATAACACTGACTACTGAGCATACTTCTTGGTAGCAGTTGGCCATCGTCACTACAACAATTTATTGGGTGAGCACCTAAAAACAAATGAATATATTAATAAATTTATAAATTGTGAAAAAAGAAAATTATTCGTAATCTTTTTTAAAAGAAACAATTATTTATTTGATTTTATTGACATTTGTGCGATAAAATAAACAATCGATGTTAAACCAAATTTACTCAAGATGCTCAAACGGTAAATTACTGAAAAAGTTCGGGTAAACATCCGAAGGCTGTATATATGCTGTCATATGTCTGAAAATACCTGACTAGAATACTCTGTTTGCACTAATTGTGAATATTGATTATTGATTATACAATTTATAAACGTTTTTATTTTCATGTTTGTTTATTGTCCGTTTTATGAAATTATACATTTTTGCCGAAATCAAAAGTAAATACATAGTTAGATTACATAGTTAGTAACTTATATGATTATGTTTGCAATATTACCACAAAATGGCCTGAAATTTGTAAATGTTCATTCATTAAATGCTTTGAAATACGTCTATCATGTAATGTACTTTGAAACAGATAATGAAACTGATATTACCCCTTAGATATAGGGTATGATATAACCCCATAACATATCTTAGAGGAAACTCTTAATATAAGATATGGTATATCCTTTCAGGTATAGGATATCTTATAGGATCGGAGTACATAACATCAATTAAATTTTTAACTTAAAAATGTATAAACAAAAGCGTCAAGGCAAACTGAAAGCATTTGTAAGATCAGATAACCATGAAGCAGGACAGTAAGCCCTGATCCCTCATAAAAAGTAGTATTTGAAAATACTCACTGATTTGTGTACTACCCGCAATCATAGCCATATCATGTGTGATAATTTGACCATATTGCATGGCGGCTAATGTCCATTTGGGATCTTGTCGTTCACCCGTGGGAAATAATACGATACTGACTATTCTTGGCAATGGAAAATCTGGGTTCCCAGCATCTGTAGGTGTACTAATACCATCCGCATAATTTGATGGTAATAATCGAGTATATGATGAATTTGTTGTTCCCCAACTTGGATTTCGTAAATTATTACATGATCCATCGAATGCACGATATCGGTTCTTTAAACATGTTGGCACTTGCACACCACACCGATTTGGATTTGTATCAATAGGCTGTTGAGGTGGAGCACCATAATCTACAGTATTTGCACCAGCATTGAATGCAGCACTTGTAAAATATCCAGATGGTTCACTAAGTCCAAATGTTGCTTGTGTACTCAGTGGAGGAGCTGATGTTCGTCCATGAAATATAGATCCAAGTCCACTTAGTCCTCCTCCACCAAATACTGAATATTTAAAATGTGGTGTAGATTGTTGTACGTATACTTGTGCGGTTACAAGATAGTTTGATAATGCAATAGCGATACATAGTAAAATTAACTTTCTTCCCATTTTATACAACCTAGAAAAATCGAAAAAAAAAAATGTTTTATTATAGGTACTGTTTATTTAAAAATAAAACTTTTGAATTATCTGTCTTTGTATTTACTACTCGATTTAGACATTTTTCATGTTGCGGGAGTAGGGTTGAAAAGCTATTCGGCGTGTTTTTCTGCAAAGGAAGTACTTACAATAAACATTGTCTCGGGACACAAAGCTCACAAAACAGTTTTGAAAAATCTTTGATTCTCTATCGGTTACAAACTCGATTCAGCCTTCGGCCACAGTACTCGCTTCGCTAGTATTGCAGTCAAGGAAGGATCTGAAGAGCCTAAAATCTCGAATTTCTGGTAAGATTAGAAAATTGCTTGGCCACGTTCAAGGCGAACGCTCGCCCTGCTTTAGTTTTTACTTTAGTTAGAATATTACAAAAACGTTGCTATGTATTACTTAAAATTTTTTTTAGTTTACATCAAATTTGTGTACAAATAATGTCAAATGCAAAATATATTGATTAGAATATGTACAATGTGAAATAAGACTCAATTACAAAACAAAATTCGAAAATTAAATTAAAATTGATTCAAAAATGAAGAAGTTAAGCTATTAATGATTATATACCCATCGCTGTCTTCAAAACGATGATTAACATGGAAATAGTGAACGGTGACGTCATAATATAAAATTTCTCACTTTGTTTAATTAGGATTTTTGAACGTTCATTCAAATCTTGTATATTATTAACGATTTAAAAAAAATTACTTCAATGCCCTCTTCGTAAAGTAAAACGCTTCATAAGGTCATAATGACGTTATAATAAAAACCTGGTCATCATGCCCATTCTACTCAAATTGTATCCAAACTATTAATCGTACGTAATATTGTTTCATATAAATGTTGTTTGTATTAAAAAATTTTTTTTGCATTTTTGTTTTTTCTTTTCGCCAAGAGTAGTAGTATTTTTAAAATGTGAGCCATGTGCCAGGCATGTCTCAATGAAAAATTACCACTTTTGTGTAGAAATTCAATTAATTAATTTTTATTAACATGAATTGACTTGAAATATAAGTCATTTAATGGACTTCTTTTCGAGTTTTAAGGCCAAAAACATATGGAAGCTAAATTTTTATATATAAAGAAGACATTAATTAGGCACATTGATACGTCTCTAAAAAAATAAATCATAAAAAAAATAATCCAATTTTACTTTCAGTGCAATAGTTGTATGAGACAGTTTTCTTTTTATGTAATAACTATGAAAATAAAGAACCACTGATTAAACACAAGCATAAATAATTAAATTATATATGCGATCAATTATAAATCATTTAAGCAATAATTTAATTATTTCATATTCATGTTCAGAAACTATCTTGGAAATTATTATAAAATTCTTACATTTTTTTCGGTGTACTATTGACAAATTAACAACAAATTTAATAATAATTGAAATAAAATAAAATGAATTATATAGACTCTTTTGGATAAATATAATTTTTAAAACATTTAAAAATTTAAATGTTAATTATTTCTTTTATGGCTTATGAAGTTTTATTTTAAAATTTGATATTATTTTGTTTTTTTTTTTTCTATACGTTATTTTAATTAAAAATTGTAAAAAATTGAACCAAATTATGTAAAAATAATACGAATTTTTTTTCATCCTGAGTATGTCAAAATAAGTCTTGATAATAAATTTAAATAAATAGAAAATTTTTTAGAAAAAAAATCCTAAAAGACGGATTTTGACTACAAAAAATTTTTTATTTGAATTTTTTTTTCTTTAACTTGTTACTTAATTAAATTTTGTCACTTTTTCGGATTTTTTTAAAATAAATCGAACAATTTTCAATCAAGTCGATATAATTTGCATAATTCTATAAGTAATTTAACCAAAACTGGTATTTTTTTAATAATTTTTGTTTGTTTATAATAACACACATTCAGAAAGAATTATGCCCTTGTGGGAAAAATTTTTAAATTGGATATAGCTGATTATGAGAATTATTTAAGTTTTAAATAAATAAAACATTCAAATAGAATTCTACAAGGTAAACTAAATATAATCATTCATGTGTCCAGGTGTGTTGGGCGTTTACAGCACGATTTTCCATTCCCTTCTAATTATCTTAAACATTTATTAGCAACTCATTTCCATAAGCAATTGCATTTCTTTGCCCAGAAATACCGAAATTTCCGAAAAAAAAAACAAAACATAACATTGAAACAGATTTAACTATTTGTTAATAATAAAAAAAAAATACTAATAATTATTACAAATAACTATTAAGTATATAAAAATAAATCATTAATTCTAAATAAATAAAACATTATGAAAAAAAAAATAAATAAAATAAACGGAGTGAATCAGAAACAGCACTTCAACATTTAAATATATCAATATTATTCCGAGTTACATCTATCGGTATTGATTTGCTCTGATTTAAAAAAATTGGGAAGAGGGAAAACCAGGCAGAATGGGATAGTAACGAAAAAAACAAATTATATGAAGAAAATAAAACTGTTTATTAAAGTAAATTTCTCTAAGAAAATAACATTCATTTTTTATTCAACTTCATATAATCAAGCTGATTTATAGACTAAATTGCATAATTACCAAATAATTAGGAAAAATAATGAGTAATTTAAAATTATCATTTTGCCCCATTTCCATGACAATTGTACGGGGTAATACGAGGACATATTTTAATTAGGTTGCCAAAAAATATGAGCTTCATTGTCAAGTACCCACAGCAGACGTAAGAGGAATTGTAAACATTTTCCTGATTTGATGAAACAGTGTCCTCATCACTGAATATCAAAATTTAATATCGCAGCTATGACTTTTGGTTTAAAATACTTTTAAAACTAGCTTACGTATCTCAAAACACAACGTGATTTGTCACTACACTTCGTAAATTTATAAACATAGATCTTTGTTTACAATATAGCTAGCCATAATACGCAACAACAAGTTAGTCTCCTTTGACTGACCTGAGGCGAATGAAATTCGTTCGACCACGTTCGATCACGTTTATACCGGCACTTATGCTGGTACTGTTATGTGCGTGAGTGACGCACACCAGCGTATTTCTCGTTTTGCCCCGGTCACCTCGACGTATAAAGCCGTTTTGAAATTCATTGAGCATCTTGAATTTTGTCTTCGTTTGTCGGTCCATGATACTAATGCAAGCATACGATCATAACTCCTAATTGTATAACTCCATAACCAATTACTTGGAATATTTTTGAGTACGTGGTAAATACTAATAGAGACGTTCAGGATTATCTCATTTTAGATACGTCAATTACCTTCCTGGAGATAGAAACTTACCTCTTTCACTTTCTTTTACCACTAGTAAAAGCGCGTTCGCAAGCGCGCGCATGTATGTGTGTGTTCGTGTGACAGCGATATCGTATTGAACAATTTATCCTTAATTAACCAAACTTGGTAGTTTGTCTTCATATTAACTATAGTTGTGCCTCGAAGCTTTTGGTTAAAATCGGACTACCGCGTATTCCACTTTATTCGTATGATTTTTAGATTTTTTAAATTTTCCTCCAAAATGCTTCTAACTATATTCTTCAAAGTTAATATGTTCACAGAGTATATTTAACTCTGCAACTATTTTTTTTAAACATTTCTCTGGGAAAATTAAAATAAAAGAGAAAAATCCAATTAATCATATTTAACTACACTCATAATAGATACAATTACATGAGATTACATGAGAAGATAAATAATAGAAAAAAAAAGTCCTGAGACGCGTCGCACCCAATTTTTTTGACTAAAATACTAAGATCTGGTGAACCCTTTATCCGATATTGATGAAATTTTACGTGTGTTGAAGAAAATTCCAAAATCGTAATGAAATAACTTAAAATAATCTCAGCTTACTGTCACAAAGAATTTGATGTGATCAAAATGAAAAAAAAAATATATTTTTATATCTAATGTCCAAATTTAAAACTCCATTAATATAGCTATAGCTATTTAATAAACAATTTCATACATATTTACTATGGTGGAAGCGTAAAAATAATTAAGTTTTACATCGCTACAGTATTGTTCTCGTATTATAATCATGCCATAATATTCTATTTTTATCCGATTTAGATATGCGTACTTAATTTCCAGCACTGAGAAATGGTCAATTTGTGCTTCTAAAATTTGATAACATATACAGATACATCGGGACTGTTGAGAAATAATAAAAGCTTGTTATTAATGACATTAAACAGAGTTTTATTAAGTTATAATATAGTCACAATAAGTCAATAAGTGTCTTGTGATTTAATAATACTTATGATTTTAAACACTGGGGATTAAAATATGACATCGATGCTTAAATGATTTAGAAATGGCCTACTATTGTTCCACACGATCTTTGATTGGTACATTAAAGATAACGTTTGTCCAAGATTTTAAACCATTCCCCATGATCCTATCAGACCTTAACATTTCTAAATATACAATAACAAATACAATAAAACTTTTGTTAGAACAAAATTAATGTGTTATTTCTAAAGTGCAGTTCAAAGGAAAGAATAATTTTAAATTGAATTGGAATTAAGCTTGTCCTTAACTTCAAAGCTTAATTTTTTCCGAAGAATTGTTGATAATATTCATCAATTTTTATTTAAGTCGCAGAAAAAATAAAATTTAAAATTGTTAGAATTACATTATGACTAATTAATATTTCTGTTACACCTGGTATTTGTGATTTAATTGATTATAATCGCTAAACAATAGAGTTTAGTTCCATGCTTCATTACAGCATATTTCACTTACAATGTTTTATATATGTCAATGGTTCTCAGTATAACAAGAATTTTTTATAATTTTATGCAAATTATTGTATGTACAATGCATAAATGAATTTATAATATAAATAATTATTTTATTAAAATATTATCATCATGAGACTTTCTGTTTACAAAAAATCAAATATACTTTTTTTCAATTCTTATAGTTATGAGTATTACGTCAAAAATCAAATTGAGTTGGAGCCTAAAGACTTTTATTTTAGAATAATCTTATTCATGAAACAAAATGTTATGGAATTAGCCTCTAGCTAATACGAGACCAATACCTGATAAATATAATTATTGTATCTATACAGCAAATGGAAGAATAAAATTTCTTACTCTCAAGTTATTGTTACTTTTAACATGTTGATATATGTATGTTATGTAGTGATCATTGTCTTATTATAAAAGAAAACTTTTTCAATTGAAATTTAAATTGCTTTCACTGCTTAAAAAAAGTACGGAACTCTGCTGATAGATATTTCAAAAAATTCCTCACCTTCGAAATGGGTGATATTTATCCTCCTATTGTGACGTACCGATTCTGTATCCGTACTCGGAGTTATAAACAAATAGTTAATATCAGCTGAATTAGAAATAAGTCATTCAAATATTTAGTATCATTTAAAAAATTATTATTGAATGGTAAGTTTTCCTCAATCTGGCTTCTTATAAAAGTAATCTTCTTCACAAATTTGATTATCTAATAAGTATTAACTGAAAAATTCTGATTTTGTCTTTTCACTATCAAAACTGTTCTTTACTACGCCATTGGGTTGGCATTTCAATGCCAACCCAATTCAAACTGTTTACGCTAAGCTTAAAGTTTAAAATTTTTTGGTAATACCCTGTAAAATCTTTGTAAATGCCAATGTTTTTCATTTTTTGTAAATTTATGTAAATTAATACATTGTGTAAAATAATGAATAATTGTTTTCTGATAATTTACTATTAATAATTATTTAATTAAAATATTGTGCTCCTGAGACTTTCTGTTCTGTAAAATAGTTGTTTGTAGATTTTTTATTAAATTCTTATGGTCATTACAATAAAAATCAATTAATTAATAAATTTGTGTTTATTTATTTCTTTTAAACACTCAAAGAATGGAATAAATTCCCTGCAGATTTTTCTTTTTTAATTTCTTAATAATAAATAATTTTTTTTTTTTTAAATAATTGACTATTAATAATTATTTAATTAAAATATTATAATCCTGAAACTTTCTGTTCTCTAAAAAAGCAAAATTTGATTTTACAACAAAAATCAATTAATTAATTATTTTGTGTCTATTTATTTCTTTTCAACACTTTTAGAATGGAATAAATTCTTTTCAGATTTTTATTTTTGTTCTATTTTTACTTCTTAATAATAAAAAAAGTTTTTATTTTAATAATTTACTATTAATAATTATTTAATTTAAATATTATCATCCTAAAACTTTCTGTTCTCTAAAAAAGTTTAATGTACCTTTTTTTTTATTAAATTTTATGATCATTACTACAAAAATCAATTAATTAATCAAGTTTTGTTATTTTATTTCTTTTAAACACCCAAAGAATGGAATCAATTCACTTCAGATTTTTATTTTTTTTTTCTTTAATTTTATTTCTTAATAATATAAATTGTATGAAATCAATTATTTTGTGTTAATTATTGTGTAGTTATTGTGTTTAAACTACATGAGAAATAAAATTATCCATTTTGTAATCTTTTGTAATCTTAAATTAATAAGGTGCAATATTATTTAAAGGTCCCTTACTAAAAGAGTCTATTATCTGGTGTATAATAATGAAATCTTTCTCACTGCCCAGAATACTCAGAAAAAGAAAAGACTGCTAAGAAAAACTAGCAATCGAAGCTCAGAAAGAATACTTAAAGATAAAACAAAAATAATGTTTTAACATTCATTGGTTGCCAATAAAAATCTGTTATTCCGAGGTTTAGCGGAGAAAAAAAATAAAATGGATATTGATATTCATAACTGTTAAATCGGGTTAAATCAGAAATGCGTCTCCTCAATCCTGCTTAGAATTCCTCCCATTTATCAAATCTAACAAAAGCTCGCATTTTTTACACTAACACACAATATTCAGTTAAAAAAATACAAGCTTTTTAGCCCGATGGCCTAAAATTATTAACAAAAATGAAGTAGATTTGATTCTACAATGAAAGCTGAAACAAATACCCTTGATGCAGTTTTATAATATGAGAAACCAACGGAATGAGCCTTTCTTGAGGAAGATATTAGTTTTCAATACAAAAATTGAGTTCTGTGGAAACACTTGGTAGATGATCGAGATAGAAAAAAATTTATATACCTTTTAAATACTCTAAAGTGAAATATTATGTAATAAATATTAGAATGACTTCTTAAAATTAATACTAGTATCAACTTCATACCAATTCAATTTCTAGAGTGAAATATAATATGAACTACACCAGAGATTAGGTATAGAATAGAAGTTAGATAGCTTATTTAACTGGGAAATAAATTCTGAGAAAGAGATTTTTTTTCATTCTCTGCAAAGAAAAATTGAAATTGTTTTAAGCAAAAAACCAAAGAAAATATGGCCTCAAATTAATAATACTAATCAGTCGTTCAAAAAATGTTGTTCGGCGCGATCGTTTGAACTCGAGTGCTTTGCCGCTAGATAGAGTATAATCCAAAAAAAATTTATTTTTGAGTATAAAATACAAAAGTTTAAACAAATTGTGATGTGGTGTTTAAAATTTAATGAGTTAAGTTCCGTAGGGAAGATATTTGATATCGATTTTTCAAAAAGCTAACTTATTATTTGTTAGTAATTGTTTTCCTCCAATACTCAGTATATACATAAATTAACAGTATATACATAAATGTTTAAACAATTGTGCTAAAAATCTAAGACTTCTTATATAAGTACTTAATAAAATCAAAATAAAAAAGTTCACAAAAATTATTATTTTTTTTAGGTATTAATAACAAGTGTTGTTGTAAAATTTCTAGGTTACATCATTTTCTTATTTATGAAAAGCATATGAAAAATTTTTTTTTCTTGGTTTTTAATTCTACTTGTTTAAATAATTGTTATAAACAAATGCATTATTTGCATTAAAAAAAGTTTATTTGGTAATCTAATCATTGAAGGCTTAAGAAAATGCTTCCTTTGGATAAATTTAAAACTTTTGATTTTTCACTATTTTATAAACATTTTATGGAATTAAAAAATGAAAATTTGAAATTGTAAAAAACATTTTTTCCTCTACTTTTTACCTTTAGATTACTTTCGTCTGTATTCACTTTGTTAAGAAATGTATTTAATGGGAATTTTTGTAATTTTATCATTATGTGTATCATACGTAAATATTTTGTATTCGTGTATGAGCTTGATGAAACTTAATATTTCTAAATAAAATATTGTTCAATCTTTCTCTTTGATATAGATTTTTCATTCAGCGAGTTGAAATGGTGATGTATAAATATTGCCATTTTGGAAAGTATTAAAAAACAGCTTCACCCTATCATCAATAAAAGTAACTTGAAATAAAAAACGTTTTGAAAGGTTAACTAACTTTTGGAGTGACATTGTTTAGAAAATTAAATTTTCCGAATTTTCCTTATGTAAAATTGAAACAACAGAGTAAATAACTTCAATAGTCTATCCTCAGTCTAAAGGGTACGTTTAAAGGGTTTACTCATTTTTGGGGGGGTTTATTTAGCAAAAAAATCATCACTCTAATGTATAATATAAACTGTTCCGTCGACTTTAATTTATTTGTTACATCTCTGACCCAACTATGGAATTCAAGACGGAAATTGATTCCCCCACGCATGTATTAAATATTAAAATTACTTCGTTTAAATAATTTTACACATATTAATAAAGGAGTGTATGCTAAATTTTTTTATAATTATATATATTTTTCAATATGTTTATATTTGGCATCGAAAAAAATGTGGGTATATAATAAAAATATAAAAATGTTGATTATTACCATTTTCATATCTTTAAGTATGATTTTTTTTGTCATTAATAAAGCAATTTGTCAATAAATGGCATAGACATTTAAAAAAAAACTGATTGATACATTCTAGTTCACATTAATATTTATAATAAAATCAATAGTATATTGTAGATATGTATACATGCAATTATTTATACACAATTAGGTAAATATTTTTTAATAAATAGTAATATTTTGGTATCATAGATGTTGTTAAATTAAACTACCAAATTATACATTCAAGAAATATTTGGTTATCTAAAAAGTATTATCCGATTTTTTATTAATTTACAAATGGAATATTTCTTTAAGGAAAGTCGATGTTAAATAAGTACATATGTGCCATTAAAATCCTTGATCGTTTGCCATTTTTCGGGTAATTTCATTGTTCCATCGGTGTAGAATTTCAATGGCGCAAAACTCGGCGATTTAGTTTTCGGGTGCTATTAATCAGCCAATTTTTTTCCATCAATAAAGTTTATACAGTGGATGCATCCAAACTTCCCAACCATGTTCGGTCAAATTTTTGGGTAGTCAACAACAATCTAAGCCTACCGTTGTCGTGTTGGAATTCTAGTCGCAGTCTTTTACTGACTTTATGTTGTATACAAGTCACCTGATTGGCCGAAAATTTAATTGATTAACACTCGTTTGTGGCACCTTACCAGGCTTTGACAAAGATTCAATTCAATCAGTTGAGTAAACCCAGGTATAAAATATAATTTTAAAAAGTTTTGCTTATAAAAAATCATGTATTTGATTCACTAACAGCACACAAAACAAATAACATGGTAATGAATTATTTACCTAATGTAAAATTAATAAGAACTCTAAAATTTGAAATTTAATAATATATTGATTTTTAACATTTCTTCCGCTTAGTAATTATAATGATTTGTAAACTATAACGATATATTTTATTACAACTTTCTTGCGATGAAAAATTCAATTCGCAAACATCATAGATGTTATCATTATCAATTATTTTAGAAGAAATTCTCAATCATTTCATTTTGTAATTATAATTATTATTTTTGTATAACTTACACCACGAATGTAATTTTGAACTAAATAATAAATGTTATTAAATGTATATATAATATTGACTATGTTTAGACAATCAAGAATTAAATATGAATTTTGTAATCATTCAGCCAATAATATTCAATATACAATATGCCTTGAAAATTGTTTAATGTGCTCGGTTCTACTCGGTATTTATTTCTGCATTACTTATAGAAATTTACTCTTATGATAGTAGAAGTGAATGCAAGTTTGCGAATAGACACATGGTTGAAAATTTGTCCTTTTCGGGATGTAAAACTATTGTCTTGAGAATGGTGGGGAAATATATTTTTAAAATATAGTGTTTATTATATTTACATAATTAAATATATGATGCGATGAGTCGCATTCTTTTACTATTATAAACTTAGTACCTATATATACAATATTAACATATGTGTGAAGCTTAAGGCTGAGAGGTATACAAAAATTCGAGACGAATGAAAACTTAGTAGTCATTATTCCATTCAAAGTGACCTGTATTTTTATTAACTGAAACAAAGGTACCAGGAATTTCAACCTTGTATAATAAGTAACAAGTACACTAGAGAACAAATTGAGCATAAGTTTATTAAAATTCATAAAAACGATTTTCGCAAACTAAAAACTGGCTGATAATTAGTGCATAAGAAAGTCCTGTCGTCAGCTGACACCTATAGTCACTAGATTTTTTTTCGTTTTAAGTCATTTTGAAATAGTTTTAATTGGTTTAAATAAACTTTGTGGAATATTATTTTATTCTATCATATCAATACAGACAAAATTTATGCCCTTTAAGAGATTAAATCATTAATATAAAAATCTAAACCAATATTTTTAAAAGTTATTGTTTTAATTTGACAGCTTATAGATAAAGAACCTATATTATTACAAACACTATGTATTAAACAGTGCGCAATATATCATCTTCGATGATTGTATCAATATTATAATTATATTTCTATTTTACAGTGATGGCTAGATTTCATACAATAAAATAATATAATATTTTATTTTATTAATGTATAAAAACAAATGAAAATAAAAAACAAAATTAAATCATACTTCTAACTATTCGTAATGCATTTTTTAAGTAATTTAACCAAGCTTAAAAAAATCGAATATATTTTGAATCGATATAAGTTGAATGCATGTCTCTACACCGAGACATAAATTTTTAAAATATTGATAATTTTGTATAAAATGGTGTGGATAATAGAAACATTTATTTGGTATTATTTTTTAATTTACGAGTCTAGGATTTAATGAATTTGAATTGGAACATTTTTTTATTTTTGTATGACTATAATTGTCAATTGAAATAGAGTTAATTCCATAGAATTTTCCGTCACTTGTACCCTAGTTGAATATTTCTACCCTATTTAAGTTTTACCGGAGAAATTTTCCAAATAAAAGTTGTAAAGCTTATCATGTTCTGTAAACATACAGAAGTTACAAGAGTATACAAGTTTGAAGAAATCCGTTTGAGTTTCATTTTTGTGTAAAGTAAAAAATCTGGAAATATTAGAATAAAGAATGTCACAGCTGGTAGTCCGATTTTAACCAAAAGTTTCGCGGCAAAACTAGAGATAATATATCGAGTTTGGTGACTTTAGGGCAAAGCGTTCGATATCGCTGAAAACCACTTTTTTGAAATTCCTTTCAATAGTAGTAAAAGAAAGTATTAAAGGATACACAAAAATTTAATCGAAGTGTTTTCATTTCTAAGCATATTAAAAGCTTATTCGATAAAACAAACAGAAAAAGCATTATAAGTTTATTTAAAAAAAATAAGTGTGTGCATAGAAAGCAATATTTTCCATAGAAAAAAAGAAATTTTCATAATTTCATTAGTTCACAAAGTTTCTCACGAATCCTTGTTGCATTGGATTCCGCATAAAAATCCGCCTTACTGCGCATAAAATCCATAGTTCTCTGCTTTACTTCGTCGACTGTTAGAACAAACTGTATACACCATACTTATTATATTTACCAGTTATTATTTATTTAATATTTGGTTCTGATTACAATGTAAGCAACTAATTTAGTGTGTTAAATTGATTTCTATTTATTAAACAATTTTTTGCGTGTAGAAAATATGTGTAATTATAAATGTTTACAAAATAATTATTAAGTTTTTTATGTTCAATGCAATTTGTTACATGCTTTTTTTTAATTCAATTTTAATAAATTTATATTTGATGTGGTTTTCTTGTAATTAAGGTGATAAAATTAATACATATTTACTCCATTGAACATGTTCCATTTTTCTGGGCTAACTTTGCGTTATTCAAAGGATGCAATTTTATTGTAGGGACGTGTCGGGGAGGGGGTGTCACTAGGAGCTTAACTCCAAGTTTGTGTGGTTGCAATATCATATGGGAAAACTTGGTAAATGTACAATTAAACAATGATATATATCTTATTTAATTACTTATATAATCTAATATAATCAAATATAATAATATAATCAAACTTATATAATCAAATTACTTATATAAGTAATTGTCTATAAATAGTATATGCTGGGTTTTTAAACAACCGACAAGAAATTAATATTAGCCCTTAAACATTTAAAAATTATACATTATGGTCATCAAGCTATTTGAACTTATGAAAATATTTAAGTTTTTATTATGATAATAATCCAAAACCAGTCTCTAACGAAAGTATTTTTATAAGTACTTTGTGATGTGATCATGTGCTTACTATTAAATATTGTTGACATAATTTTTTCTCACGTGATTTTCAAACTGAATCAACAACTTTCGTTTTCAATTAATAAAATAATATTTCTTTCAGTTGTAAAAAAACATACCTATAGTAATCTAGATATGTAACTACTTAAAAATTATTATTTTTTATATGAAATTTTAATAACATTATTTATTGTTGAAATAAATTATATGGTGTATATTTATAATTTAAACTAATTTATTGTAATTTCAATTTAAGAACAATATTAAAGTATTTTCAAAAAATTTGGTTGTAAAACAAGATCTGTCACGATTACCTAAAACATGTTTTTTTAAAAATCGTGTAAAATCAATAAAAAAAATTAATAGTTGTGATACGAATGCTCCCTCGCTAGCCCGAATTGCAATATTTTAATTTATTTAATAGCAATATCTTTAACTAAGTCTAGTATCCTATGCCATGCTTGGTTATCAGTATAAATTTTCAAATTAGATTCCAACGTTGTGGTGAACTAGTAAAGTTTTATTTTTATTTCTTGGTTGTATTAAACGATTGTTCATCTTATCACAATAGTTTAACCATTTATGAAAATTCAGGATATTACATCAGGATAGTACAGATAGCAGACAAACATGTTTCATAACCGTAGATTGCAGTTATACATTTTTTTAAATGTATAATGCTTTCGAATTTTGTTTTTTATAAATTTTTTCATATTCTATTTAACCATTATAATGTTTTTGTCATTTTGTGTTTTCATATCGAGTTACTTCTTTCTATAAGATTGTACGTGTTCGTAAAAAACTATATTTTTTTGATATAAATGTCAAAATGAGTAACTTTTGTATATCTGCCTGTCTGGTTGTCTGTTAAAATCATTCAGATTCACTCTTGTTTCGATATAAACTAAATTTTTGGTAAATAATACAACGTTAAGGTAGTTTGGTATCCAAATGACTTAAAGTTAATCTAATATTTTTATGTGCATTATTCGAAAGATTAAATGCACCTATAGAAAAAAATCAAATTTTTTTACCATAAATTTAAGAGATATAATTAATTAAAGTTTAGAAAAAATACACGAGCTCCTATGAGTGACATTGTTCAATAATACCGGAAATGGATGGTTTGTAGAAAATTGGCAAAGTTGACCCCGCAAAAAAAACTTTTAAATTGATAGACCTATATCCCAAATTTACACTGAAAAAATTTCTGAATAATTGACCACGTACTTTCCATGTAGTTAATTTTTCAATATTGACATGTGGTTTCTATTTCTCCCTGCATATTTACTAGGGAAAAAATGGTGGCTCCGTTAAGTGCGCCAATTTCAAATAGTAACTAGCGTTTTTAATACACTTATAAATAATATATAACAACCAAAGGATATTTACATTAATAAATATAAAAATTATTTTTTATATATTAAATTTATTTTCTAACGAAATAATTTATTTATTTATATTAAAATTTTTAAAACATAAAGCATTCACGATATAAAATCATTTAAAGTTGTTATTATCTAGTGACAGTTGAGTACTAGTGAATAATATTTTATTTATTACATTATTTTAATTATTTAATTATAATCCGTGCTAAATTATATCATTTAAATTCTTACGTGAATTTTTATCAATTATTATAGCATGCTTCGTAAATTTATTAGTAAAAGAAATTAAAAAAAGTCTTTTATGCTAATATATGCCATTCGATTTTAGTTATACATTGTATAAACATGATATAGTATTATAATAGTCGTTCAATTTTGTCGAAAACAATTACACTGGAAGGTCGATATTTACTGACAGTTTTTTATTTCCACGTATATAATTAGATCAAAGTGAAAATTCATTTTTCGTGATCGAATTGCTAAAAAAAATATTTTTTTTAATTAACGTCCGATCTTTTTTAATTAGATGACTACCATTGAAAATTACGAGAGAACATAGAAAAAACAAAATATTTTCAATAATTAATGGAAACAAGAATTTAATTTTTTTGTTTCTTTTTGTATGCAGTATCGAATTTCTGGCTATCTTCTTGAAAAATTACACAATAAAGATCACAGATTATATTTTCACAGTTAATTAATATTCTTAATCATATATGTCTACTTAAGTTGGCTCCATATGAAAAACTTTTTAATTGAGTTTTACGAAAAATAGTTATTCTTTATAAAAATATCCGCTTTCGAAAATATTAGCCTTCACTTTTGACATCAAATGTACAGGGAGTCCGGAAATTGTAAAAGATGTAATTTTTAGTATATCAACAAGGACCGTTTAGAAAAATAGATAATTTAGAACAAATAATAAGGGAAACGATTAAAGAAATCACCTTCGAAATATAGAAGTATATTTATAGAATATTGTAAAAGAACAATTGCATACTTGAAGGTGGATAGATACGTTGAGACAAAAACGAACTCAAGATGTTACTTACGTCAAAAATAATAATTGTATTTGTAATGTAATGTATAAAAAATAAATTTTCTGTATTAATTTTTTACATTCAATGTTTCTAATCCATTAAATAAATCTTTCAAATCATCAAATAAACATTTGAAGTACTGGTTAATTATGATCACAGATAACGTGTTTCAATCGTCAAAAAATTTCTATAGAACTTTTTGAATTTATGGACGCCCTCATTCATTTAATATCAAAAATGAATAACTGAATGTTTTCGAAAATAGAGATTTTTATAAACAATAATTTTTTTTCGTAAACATTATTTAGAGCCGACTTAAGTAGACACACTGTTTATAAATATTCTTAGTAAAAAGCAATAGATCGCAGTTCGAAAATTCGCATTATATTAAAATTGTATAAATTGAATAAAAAAATTAGTATACCACGTTTTTAAACCGAACTAAAAAGCACAAATAATTTATATTCAACAATTTGTATAAAACAAAAAACGTGGAGAACAATTATGAATGCATCAATAATCTTTTTCATTCATCAAAAAGTTGGGTATCAGAATGAAATTCGAAATCTTCATGAGCCGAATATAAATTAAATTGTTTTCTTTAGTGCTAAAAACTGCGTATATTAAAAATTTTATTTTTATTTTAACCAAAAAAAAAAAAAAAAAAAAGATTTTAAATATAGATAAAGCTATGAAAAATAGAAAAATTATGTTTTATAACGAACGCTAAAGTATATTTTTATATTTTATAAGATTGCGTTTCTATTGCATTTCTAACATATAGTATGTTTTAAATTCCTTGCTCATCTAAAGTTTAAACTCAAATACAAAATTCTACCCGACAGACACCAAGCAAAGCGAGTTAATAAAATGAAGTGTAAAAAAAAATATTTTCATGGGGGTGAGTTGTAAGTAAGTATATATGAGGATTTGAAAAAAGTAATTGGTTTATTTTTTAAGAATATATGAGTATATTATAAGATTAATTATTTATAATTATTAATCGGGTTCAAAAGTCTGGATTATATTCTTTAATTACTCCAAATACAAAAATGTTAGCCATTTATTTTATGTGCTTCCATTTAGATGATTCAGACAGGAATCGATAAAAGAACAAATTTTTTAAAAGTTTTTTCGAAAAGACATTTTATTACTTACTATCTAAATATGTAATTAAAACTGTAGATTTTGCATTAAAAAAATGTAGGTTTTTGAATTATTATCAATGAATACTTTGAAAACCTTACAGTTTATCAAAAAAAGTGTTTTAAAAAATGTAAAAATGTGTAAAAAACCAAAATAGAAATATTTGATCAATTCGTTTTCTCCGAAATATTCTTCGTTTATGTTATCTAATGTTAAAAGTGATTACTTTATTTACTCGAACAATTATTTGAATCTGACTCGAACAATACATTATCTTCAACGAGCCATAATTCAGTTCAAGTCACCTACAGAAATGAAGAACGTCATTCTACATTCATACCTACACTTATTTTGGTAAAATAAGTGTAGGTATTCGGATGATTTCCAAAAAATATCAGAACATGCCTTTTTTATCTAAATCGATATTTCATGTCAAGAATAACCTAACAAAGTTGTGAATTTTTTCGAAAAGATTTTATAGTACACTTTTGTTTAAAATTTGTTTACTTATTGGTTATTTTACTATCTGCCTATACGTCCTTTGTGAGTGAAGTGAGCAATGAGGTCGAAGGTTGACGACAGGGCGTACTCCTAAAAAAGCAAGGCTAAGGATGCTTCTTACCTTGCCAGCGAAGTTAACTTTTTATCTACACTTACGAGAAAAGAGAGTGTTAACTGAAAGTTTCCTGTGTTAACATTCGAAAGAAAAAGCACTAAAATCGATAATGACAATTGAACGAAATATTAAATCTGACTTCTTTTAAAGCTAGCATTTTAGCTAGTATTTTATGTACCTAATATAAAAATAAAAGTTTATTAAATCACGAGTTTCAATTTAATTACTATTTATTATTGGTCATAATATAATATTACCAGTACCTATAGATTTAATATGTTAACATGGTTAATAATTTTGTCATAATAAACTATTATGATTGAGAAAATATTTCAAATTTCGGTATAATTTTTATTTATACATTTTATTAGAGGAACATAAATACTTGTGATCGTAGAAGTTATGCAAGAGAATGTCCATTTAAAGTCATTTTAGCATATGAAGAAGTTGAAAAATGATATACTAGGCTTGGTGCTACAAAGGAAATACGAAAAATTTGAAGTAAACATGGTAGTTATTTATTTGTATTTTGGGTAGTTTTTTGTATATATTTATTCATTCTTTGCACATTTGATTCATTCGGGTAGGTAACGGCTACTTATTGTATTTAACCATTTTCTCCATTATATGAATTAAAGAATTTTTAACTTAAAATACTATAATTGGGCTAAAATACAGATGATACGTGTATCTTTCTGCGGACTATCCATTGTATCTAAAGGATTGAAATTTTTTACGTATCTCAAAGCGATCAGGCAGCGTACGCCGATAAAGAGGTCAAACAGTGTTTTTTAAATTGGAAACGTATACCTTTTCGAGTCAATTGAGTAATTCTTGATAAAACCTCTCTACAAATAAGCAAACATTGGATATAACAAACAATGTTTTTATCTCTGTATGGATAGAACCTCGGTACATTTACAGTTTAGGCTGTACACTGATCGATAAATTAAAAATTGCACCACCCTTTGGAGGTTGAATTTCAAAAAATAATTTTTTTATTTTCAATTAAATTACTACAAAATCATCTGTTCAAAATATACAAACTTTCTAAATCAGCGGTTTCGACAGTACCTTGAAACAAAAGGGATGAAACTTCTCTTCTCCCTAATTGGAGTTAAATTTCAAAAAAAATCTTGTAAGGTGAGACCTCAATGGCCTCACTTACGTTATAACAGAAATCTTTGGTCTTAATTTCAAAATTTTTAACTTAGTGGCTTGGACAGTACATTGATAGAATTATCAAAATTTGAGCTCCCTTTTCGTCACTTAGGAGATGAATTTCCAAACATCTGTTAGGACCAACCTGCGAAATGTAAGACACTCTAATGAACTATTTCTTCGGGTTGGTATGCCCGTCAGTCAATTATTGCTATCTATGTAAAATTCATATAACAAATACGTCATTCAATACATTCCATTTGTTCAATTAATATTTATTTACTTGGCATTATGTAATCGGATTGGTAACATACTTCAAGTGAAAATTTGTAAAATATTTTTTGGTTTTTATGTTTATTCGGGAAGTTTTACCAATTTTTCTCTTAATATAAACCTTTCTCAAACTTGCAAAGGAATATTAGAAAAAAATAAATCAAATTAGCAAAATCAGTCCAACCATTCGCGATTTATGCGCTTAGCAAAACATTTAGCGATTTATTTTTATTAATATGGGGTTTCTTAAATTTTTGTGTTTATACTCAATAAAACACTGCTGGGCAGAAATGTTGAAAAGTAAGTTAAAAGTAAGTACGTTATATAATTGCGCACAAGTTCTTATTTTCAACTGAAAGCAGTTCCACGTCGATATAATTACTTGTTCTCGAGATAAGCGAGACGAATCATCAAATTACTTATTTTGAGCGCAAAAATAATTTCATTGCTTTTTCATCCTTAGTTTTTGTACGCGATAATGTTTAAACTTACCTAGAAAATTTCTTTTATAATTCATATTAATACCAAATATGTTATACATTCTCTATAACGTGTATAAGTAAGAAATAGAATAAGAAATATTAGTATATAATTTTAAATAATTCTATAACTATGGCTAATTTTTAAAAGTTGATAGTATAAATAATCGATTTTGTGTTTTCTAAATCATTTTAATTTGAAGAAATTGGACATGCTTCTTCAAAAAAAGTTACATTTTTGAGTTTCCGATACTCAAAAATATTGGTCTCTTGTCGTTGAAGACTTATTTCATAGTTTTAAACATAACGATAAAATAGGTTTTCAATGCATGTTTTTGTGAGAATTTCTGTGATATGTCATCATCACCACCTGCCTACATACATTTTCCGCTTGATTAAATGGACAACAAACTTTTCCCAAAAGTTTTAATAAATGTTTCTATTAAAAATTCAATGATAAAATATAACTGGATTATCTTTTAAATGGTTTTATAAATTAATTTGACTGAAAAAATCGGTAAAAGTAACACTTGAAAATAGCAGCCTTCTAATATAAATTAAAAAATTTTCTACGAAAATTTAATCCAAAAAATTTGAAACATTGAAAAATAAAAATATAGAAATTTTGAGTTAATTTTAGGCGGTGATCTTTTACTCCATAATTTTATCTCATAGGATTTTACTTATTATTATATAGCTTTTAATTTATTGTTTCTTGTAAAAAAAAAAAGTAGAACATTAAAATGTAAATGAAGTCATAGTGGGTACGTTCGATTCGAATAAATTTTCTACTAATTTCAAATTAATTAACTATTATATTTTTGTTAGATTTTTTTTTTTACATATGTACTTCCAGTTTCTGTTGAATGGCAGGAAATTTCAGGTAAGAATAGTTTTATTTATTTATTTATTTTTTTAAAAATAAAATCACCACGTTTTATTTTAATTATATTTTTAAAATGATAATTGTATAATAAAACCTCAAATATTAACAATGAAAACAGTAAGCTGAAATAAAAAATGGTATTAAAAAATGGTATTAAAAAATGGTAATAATATAAAATGGGTGATTAATTAATTAACTATTAATCGATTCTTTTGTTATAATAAGTAATTTAATAAAAAATGACTGTAACATTAAAAAAAATTCAAGTAGGATTTATTATTACAACTGTATTTTTATTTTTATGTATTAAAAATACTATACCATGAAATTGTGTACTTCCTAAAATAAATTGTAATTTTTTTTAGTATCTTTTAGAAAATTTCAATAAAGATATTTAGTGTCTTCTAAACATAGAAAATTGTTTTTCATAACTTGCGAAACTAATTTTTTATAAATTGTCTGTTAGAGATTTCATATTTAAAACGTGGTTCCCATTCTGGTCCATTTTATAAGATAACAAGAGCAATTTTCTTTCGATTGTCTTAAAAAATAGAAAATCATTCATTGAAGACATAACAAAATTATGTATCTGTATTTATAAAAAAATTATGTGAAGTGATATTCTTTTAATTACAAAAATGTTACTTTTGATTGTTTCCAATCATTTAAAGTAAAAGATAGCGAATCCGAAAAACGGCGCAATGAAATTACTTTTGTATTTCTGTTTTTGGAAAAGAAATAGAAGGAGTTTAGTGAATTTTATCTTATTTCAATTATGTTTATCGTAATTTACATTTAGATGTTTCTCAATAAGTTGATCACGGAATCACTAGTGGAAATTCTCTTAAACTCTATTAATTATTTTCTTCTATGATAATATAATGCCTTTAAACAAAATATGCCAGACATTGATGATATATCTAATCAATCATTGAAAGAATTTTTAAAATCAGTTCCTACAAAAAAAAGTTCTTAACATTTTTTTCAATCTAAACATAATCTGTAACAGAAATTTCATGAGCAAAATCTATTTTTAATATTAACTTTACGTCCGTAAGGAATCGAGGACAGTACTAAATTATCAACAAGTTGCTTCACCACTATTTAATAAATAATTAATTCGGGAACTTTGGGAAGGCAGAATTTCTGAATAATTTCATTAGAATTGAGCAACTGACAAAAATGTTTGTTACATTGTGCTTCATAAAATTCATTTATTATTTTTAACCCAGAGTAGCTTGAAGATTTTTTTCTACACACGATAAAATTTTAACCGTTTTTCTAAAAACTGCACAAAACTGATATTAAAATTGATATTTGTCGAATATAAATTCCAGGCTTTAATACAAGTATAACAGGTTCCAAAATAATCAGTTTAATAACCTTTGTTTAAAAGCATATATAATTTTTTTGATTTTTTTCCATTAATAACTTGTTAATCTAATATTATTAATATGAATTATTTATTCAAATATAAAATAAATAATTGTCGGAAGTGTTTATCAGAATAGATACCTATTTGTAATTTTTTCTAACCAGGAAAAATATTCAAACTATACTTCTATTAATTGCAAAAAAGTATGTATATAAAATATTATTTATTCATTGTTTGAATTATATTTATTCATTGTTTCAATCGCTATTATAGTTAATCAGTATTCAAAATATGTAAATTATTTTTATGCTTACATAAACTAATATAATTGTATTCAACACTTTATATATTTTATGATATTTATGTTTTCATTACCTTCTCAAAGTGTATGTTGTTATCATTATACAAATAGCTTTTGTATGAAATGTATCCCTAGAAATTGCGGATGGCCGATGAAACCGATTTAATGTGGTCTATTTCTACTTGTTATTTGTAATTTTATTCAGGCTATTAAATTTTGTTTTCATAAATTTTAATGATTGTGATAAATTTAGTTCCTTTTTGTAATCAAATAAATTACCCCCACTTACACAAAAAATTGGGCAATTCTTGGGATGTTTTTTCCATAATTGAAGTATATTTTTCAATACAATGCCCTTGAATCAATTCAGTATTCTCATAATATGTAATTTGTTTTTTACTTTATTTTATAGTTGGTGTATTAGGCAGTACGTTAGTATGCCAAGGCTACAATTACTATGAAAGGGTGGTTACAATGTCAAAAATCGAAAATAAAGGTATGGATGAAAACCAGGGTGAAATTTAATGCATTAAATGTACAAAAATAAGAATAGCTTAAATAATATGGATCTGGGTGTTGTTTGGGAGCAATTGGGTACAATTTTTTAGAACTCTCCTCTCTGTTTCATGTCTCTCGTATAATAATCGTTTTATGTAAATTAAACAAAAATAAACACTTTTAAACTCTCGGAATTTTAACGAAAAATGATTCGTTTCCGTGCTCTAAGATATAAGATCGAGAAAAGGTAAAACAGACCTTTTTAAATATGGTTTATTCGGATTATAATGCCAATTTTTAAGTTTTTTCTTTTCGAAATATTTGTTAAGAACTAATTATATTTTCATTGATATTTGTCGTTTTCTCGCAAAATTTTTTTTGTCATACAATTTTGAAACACAATTTTGTCAAAAAAAGTTTTGTTTCTATTGACCATAAAACGTAAAGGTGTTTCAAAATTCGGGATTCACAAGATCGACCCAATTGTAAGAACTTTCCCACTGGAAAGTAAAAAAATTAACTATAAAATTAAAGCTGCACTAAAAATGGAAGGAAGTTACGCATTAAACAGAACTTTTGATTTATATTTTATAAATATGGGTTGACCAATCTTATTTCGAAAAAAAAGCTTACAGTTTTTTTTAATTTTTTATTTCAGTTATTTATTCTAAAATTCATAGGTAAAAGTTTTAGCTCATTTAGTGACTAAATCGCAAGCATCGATGAACATAATTTGTTTTTAAAATTACGAATAATTTAACACGTTGTAAATTAGATTAACTACGGTTTTTTGATTAATTATACAAATTTTAATTCATTTCTTCACCATTTAAAAATATTAAATATTGGCAACATAAAAAATTCAAAAATATTCGCTGAATACAAACGTTTTACATAATACAGCGAATAATTGTAATTGTACTCTGTTAGTTACGGTTTTAATGTAATGACAACATTTATGCATTAAGTTGAAATAATAAACAGGATTACAATTTATAGATAGATGATTTTCTAATTATCTAATACCTGGAATCCTGCATTTTGCGATCTTTGAATATTCTTTTGAATTTTATTTAATTTTTTACTAGTAGGTATTAAAACTAATATTGTAATGATGTCAATATTTGGAGGAGTTTTCACCGAAAATAATGTTTTGCGATCTCTGGAATACAGAAAACTGGGTTTCAGAATGAGTTCTGTATGTGTGTGTGTGTGTTGTGCTTATGTGTATGTGTGATAGCCATATTGTATAGAAGGCTTTGTCTTAAATTCATCAAACTAAGTATTCTATCTTCATATTATTTATAGGTCTCGTATATTTTGGTTAAAATCGTACTGGAGGATGCCCACTTTGTGCTAGTGATTTTCAGATTTTCCTTTTTTCGTGGAAATGGCTCTAACCTTTTCTTCAAACTTAAACAGCATGTTCACAGAACATTTTAAGCTCTACGCGTCTTAGTAGATATTTAATATTTATTTAATTGCACATGGAAAAAAATTTAATAAATCCTGGATAGTTCTTTCCTGAATATATGAGAAATTTCTAGTACTAATAATTACAATGTGATCTCAGCACTTTTGCATGACAATAGCTACCGTTGCTTGACATAATAAAAATCATTTTTATAAATATTTGTCCATAGATGTATTAATACTAAGTATTCATCTATGTTTTTTTACAAATTATTTCTTGCAAAAGTGATTAATAAAAAAAATCTAGCAATAAAGATGAATAAATATGTTTAATGTAAAGGATAATTCAGCAGGAATAGTATTTTAGGAGTCCAATTATAACCGAATTGCAATTTAATTTCTATATCACATGTGTCCGATTTTTATTTATTACAGAGATGTATGTAGTAGCAATTACTATGTAACTCAAAAAAAACTTAAAGCAAAGGTAAATGGGGGCGTTAAAAAATTTTTTCTATATAAATAGTTGCTATGGGCATATTTATCGATTGTGAAAAAAATTACAAAATACAAATTGAACATATGTTAGATGTTCGTTTCTACAAGAATCTACTTGGATGTATAATATAAGTGAATATGATTAAAATCGTAACAACTGTCAAAAATTATTTTAAATGGTAGGTAATTTTAAAACACACAAAAATAATACTTTTATTACGACAATAAAGTAACTAACATATCCTCTAGTCTTGAGCCAACAAAAAAGTGATATAACTTCTTACATAATTTACAACTTTTAGCCAATCATTATTTAAAACAATAAAACTTACAAAATATTTTAATTAATTAGAGTGTGCCGCCTGCTTAAAAGTTATACTTATGTTACACACGTTATTAAAAAACATACGCAGGTTTTGTTTTTGTAATTACATAATTTTAATGTTGGTGTGTGTGTATTTGTTTGTTTGATAATAATTATATAGAGTTCGTTGGATTAATTAAAGTATTTTTTTTTTTTGTTATGAAATAATCAAATTCAAATTAATTAAGTAATAATTATATATTGTATTTTTCTTAAAAACAAATATGTATTATTTCTTATTATTATATTCGATGAGAATTCATCAGAAAAAATTTTCTTTTTCTAATAAGTAGTGTCAAAATATTTTTTTCTACATTGATTTTTTTTTAAATATTATGTTCATTGAATTAGAATACGTCAAATTGGATTTTCATTTTTATAAACAAACTGGCGGACGTCACGCGGTTTCACCCGCGAAGTTTCTGTTCTCGTGAGAATCTTAAATATATTAAGGGATAGAAATATTATAGTATAGATACATTTATAGATACACTAAGTATTTTTAGTTGTGTAAAACCAGTAACATAGAATTTTGGTTGATTTCCCCTCCTGCTTATTGCTGGATTTTTTTCAAATTTAAATAACTCCAACTTCAAAGTAAATAGACCCTATTAAGAAAAATGAATTATAACTCTGTAAGAAATAACCCCTACAGACGTAACGCAATTACCCATCTCAACCAATCACCAAAGTAAAGCAACAACAGACACAGTCAGAACATGGATGGGGGTAAACATTTAGGATTGCTGATTACTATTGTTGTAATTGAATAACCTACTGTAGTCACTATATAATTTAACTAGTTTAAAAAACTTGAAAAGTGACTTAAAATAAATTAAAAAAAGACGTGTGGCACTCGGGGACTGCCGCGGTAAAGCTATTGCATAGCATTTTGTAACTTATGCAATTATAATTTATTTTTTATTTATTTATTTTATTCTTGCAGTATTGCTTTTTCTTTGATATTAATTCAAGTTACACTTTTTGAGCGTGGTGACCGATAAGACGAAGACTGCCGAACTGAAACGACGTTAGACGATGCACGGCTTTCAAGCTCCTTGCCCGCCGTAGTGGGGAGCGTGAGGTTTTTTCGTTACGGAATTTCTGAATTCGGTCCCCGCGCTCAAGGCCCGCGATAGAAGCTATGCAATAGCTTAAAAACTGTAATAAACAATCATCAAATAAAGCTCTGCAGACTCCCCAAATCCAAATATAATAAATGTTTTGTTTTTTCCAAAGTAACAACCAAGTTTATTTGAAAAGTTTTTTCGTAAACTGTTTGCCACTATTGTAGCAATCAAATTAAGCTTATAAATTAATATATAATAATAATAAATATTATAACTGTATAGATTTTTTTTTAATTTATAAGATTTCACCCTGATTGCAAACAATATGTTATTACATAGATAATAACGTGGGATAATTCGATGACAAGATTTCATTTTAAAAAAAAATTATAATAATAGCAAAATTCATGTTTTCATACCTACGACACTTCAGGCATTCACAATTTATTTTTCAATATATTTATAGGAAAACTACAATTGATGAGAATTTATCTTCTCAATCACTCGTGATGGAAACTAAACAATTTGATGTAGGTAGGTAAATGCCAGAAAGCCTCTATACATAGATATATATATATAGTAAAGGGTAAAATATCTCACACAAAAGAAAGTAGGCTATTTAGAAGATTGAACACTGTGTACATTACCACAGACCCCGGAGTCAAGCAACTGCTGTCACAGCCAGTATTTGTATGGGTGACCACCTAGCAATACTGTCTACTGTTGTTGTATAAAAAGAATATTACCCCTTTGGTTAATGGCTATATAGCTGAAAGTAGCTGAAGCCAGAAAAAAAAATATTACCACTGTGAACATTAAAATCACAAGTAAAATGATCAGAGTATAAATTCTATCACATTTTATTACCATACAAGTTATTAAGTCTCATATTAAATATTTTCTTTAAAATTGAATATTTTACTATAAACGTTCCTAATAAAACCAAATAGGTTTGGTAACAACCTTTTTTTGTAAATCTAAAAAAAAATTTCAGTGATTATAGGGATATCATTAATTTTTAATTGAATAAATTACAAAATACACCATAAAAATGCGTATTTTATAATTTTAATCTAAGCATAAAATATTCAGATCGATGCTCTTTTTTGTTGGTTTAATTACGGGTCTGCCAAAAGAAGAAGTATAGAGAAAACGTTCCTTATTAGTGAAATAGTACTCTATAAAGTTGGGTGAAAACAAAGCTCCAATGAAAATCTAATTAAGAATTCTTTGGTAGGTTAGTATTATTGTAACCGTTAATAACTTGCAAATGTATTTCACTAAATGTACGAATCAATGCACGATTAACGTTAACGTTGATAATATATGTTTGTATTTAATTTTAAACATTTCGATAAGCTGAGAAATGGCATAAATAGGACTTATTTCATGTCAAGGTCATAATAAGTTCTTGGATTACTATTAAAATGATTTATAATATATATAAATAGAAACTCACAAAGCTATTATTCAATAGTTTATGATTGCTTATCATTAAAACATTGATAATGTATATGAGTATATATGTAGAGTATCTAAGCAATTAACCCTGTCAGTTGTTATCTTCACTTGTTTACATTAGGATATGTTCGAATGTTACAATAGCCCTACACATTCTACAGCAACACTAAAAACACTAATTCAATTTTAGTATACATTTTTAGAATCACTTCGTCTCTGTTCTCAATCTTTTTATTATATATCACATAAATCTAACAGAATAAGATAGCGATGAGAAATTTTTATAGTGTTCTAGGCTTAAAAAGTAACAGAAGTAAAATTCAAATTCAAAAATGTTCGTTTCTTTAAAATATTTTAAAACAAATTTTTCATAAATGTAAAGAATATATATTTTGTGTATTTTAGTAATATTATTATTTGCTCCCGCCGTTTTCCAAAAAATGGCGGTAGTAGTCGGTAGTAGTTTATTATATATTATTCACAGATGTCGAACACTTCGTTTTGACATTTGTAAATATAACCCTACTTTGATATAACTTTTTTGTGTTTGCATCATAATTTGTTTTGCGGGAAGTATTGCTTTTTTGATTCAATATGAAAAAAATCTGAGGGTCACCGGATTATCTTAGATACTTATGGTAAAACGGCTATTAGTGACAGAACGTGTCTAGAATGCTACGTCAACACCTCGGCCAAATATCCATGGCTCAAAAGTTATGCTTTGCGTTTGGTGGGACAAGCTTGGTGTCATTTATTATGAGCTTCTGAAACCGTCTGAAATCATCACAGGTGAGCGTTATAGAACGCAATTGATGTGTCTGAGCCATGCTTTAAAAGAAAAACGACCACAGTACAACGAGAGACACGATAAAGTGATTTTACAGCATGATAATGCTAGACATCACGTTGCCAAAGTGGTGAAAAAATATCTTGAAACGTTGAAATGGGAAGTTTTACCTCACCCGCCGAACTCTCCAGATGTTACTCCGTCTGATTTTCACCTATTTTGCTCAATAGCACACGGCCTCGGTGGCCAGCACTTCAGCTCGTATGAAGAATTGAAAAATTGGATCGACTAATAGATCTTATCGAAAGATGAAGATTTTTTTCTTCGAGGGATTCGCCTGCTGCCCGAGAGATGGACTTTGAAACTTAATGTATGTAATCATTTTGTTGTAATACAGCTTCAAATAAAAAAAAAAAAAAAAACGGGGGGAGCAAAGAGACCTTATAATATAAAATATGTAGATAAAAATTGATAGTTGGCCATAATGTCGTGCATTTAAGCCAGAAACCACTATTTATAGTTGTTATCTATACTTTTTTTTAAATTTAACATTAAGTTTTGGCAGGTGACTTGAATACTGTATATATTATGTGTATATATAGAGGTAAAAACACATTTCCATAAGAATTTCTTCTGTTAGAGAATAAAATAATAAAATATATGATATAATAATGATCATATTGTTTTGATTTTTAAAACGAATAAGTAAAAAAATCTTTGAACATGAAATAGTAATTATTTAATAAATAATATAATAAAATATGAACAATACTTTCTTCTAATAAATATGTATTAAATAATAATAATAGAAATGTTTATTATATTATGAATTGATTGAGCATAATTCATTTATAAGAAAATTTATATTTGTTTTATGAATACATTATTTGAGAGCATTGTATTTATTTGCTCAATAAAAGAAAGCCATCAGTTGAGGCCACACAGAGTTATCAAGCAGACGATGAAATAAATTCTTATTATTATTATATTTTTTGTGCACAAATACGCATAATAAATCACACAGATCAGTTTGTATAAATCAAGTTTATTGATTAGAAAAATATCCTTAAAAAAATTGATATTGATAGATTATATTTGTATTAGATAATGGACGGGTAAGTTTTTGCAGATATCAATCGAGCAAATCAAATTCAAATTTAGTCAATGAATTATATGTCTATTAGATAGTCAATACAGCGTAGATTATTATAAAATTATTTTGCAGGTTTATGATCACAAATGTAAAGCGTATACTACTCATTAACGTAACATATTGTGTCAATTAAATCACTTAATAAACACCAAAGTATCCGAACATCAACTATTCGCTTGTTCATAAGTTTTCCCTCTTGCATTCAACTGCCACCAATTTTCACTTTAAATTCTTGTTTCCTCTTTGCACGCATGCTTTCCCACTAACGTCTTGTGGTATACAGTCATATTCACTTAGTTCGCAAGTCATTTTTTCATCCACGATATTCAAAATTGTAATAATTCAAAATAAATCAGAGGTGAAATCGTTTTGTGGTGAAAACAAAATGACTTCCATTAACATTTTAGCTTATTACTGAAGTATTTTTTTCAAAATCTTTTATATTTAATTTCTTGAAAAATTTATCTTTTTATGAGTGGCTCAATCACTTTGATTAGCCAATAATTGTTGATCAAATGATACTATGATGATCAATTATATTTCATTAAATATAATTCATTACATTAATGCAAAATCGTAAGCAAGAATTCCTCAGGATAATTAAATGTAGTACAAATAACATAAAATAATCTAAAAACATAATATAATCTAGTAACATAAAAAATCTATTCTGCCCTTTGAAGATCGTCATATTATTTAATCATCATGTTACTTAAAAAAATAAATTCACAGAAATAGTTTGTGGTTATACATCAGGAGCTCCTAATATTTTCGTGCTAGTCAATTTAGGGATCGAAATTTCAATTTTTATGGTATAATTATTGCTATCTGAAAAATAATTAAAAATATATGCTTAAAACTGAAACTATAATAATTAAAATTTTACATATTTTCTATATAAATAATTATAATATTATATTCATGTTTAGTTAATTATTGTTATTGATTACTATAAATATTATAATAATGTTTCTAAACATATAAAACGTTAATCACAAGTTTCTTGCTATATTGTGAAAGTATAATATACGTATATTATTTAGAATAATAATAATATTAAGATCATGATGCATTTAGTTAAGTGTAATATTTATAAGTATTTATAAAACACCTATCAGTAAGTTATATAAACAAGTATATAAACATTTGTTATTATGTGGAATTTATAATATATATAAATATTACATAGTAATAAAATATAGTGGCAAAGTTGAAGGCTTATTGTAATAAAGAACATATTTATAGTTCAAGACTTTTACTTGACAAATTTTGATATTATTATGTCGTTAATATGTTACATGTCAAATCGTTGTATTTTAAGTAAAAATATGCCTGTTTTTGTGGTGTAGACCTACAGCTTGATCTTTGGAATTGTCGAATTTTGCCCGTATGCATGTTACTTCCGGCTAGCGCTTTCGATTTCCATGTTACTTTATAAGATACATGAACCAGATTTACATAAAACAACATTTCAATGAGTGAAAAAAATACCTATCGTTGATAGGTCCTAGTTGCCAGCATTCATGTATCGACCTCTACAGAAGATATTTTTTTATAATGGTCGAGACATGATTGCGGAAAATTGAGGTTGGTAGACGATAGACAACTTGATTCATGCATCTTATAAAATATGATGCACTCGAAAGCGCCAACCCAAAGTTACATACAAGCTGGCAAAACTCGATAATCTCAGAGGCTAGTAATACTTCGTATTCACCAAAAATTGATTATGTATCTGAACTATAGTTTATACGAACGGTTCTCATACTAAAACATTTGAGAAGCTAGTGACTATAATAAAGGTAAGGTAAGTATAAATATTTCACATTGTAAACTGGCAACTTTTATCTGTAAACATAAATTTAGGAAATTCAAGGTCAGAAATAGCACATAAATAATTATGAATAAAACAACTTTTTTGTATTTGAACTTGTAACCACTATTTATTAATAATTTAATTTATTTTAAATGCATTTCAATCAACATGCCCATGTTCAAAAACACTAAAATTCATTTTATAAAAAAGTATTTTAAAGCTTTGAAATGTTTGAAGCATAATAAACGTTCTATGATATAAATATAATGAATAAAAACTGGTTACTGATTATTGCCGAGATTGCACGTGTTGTTGCTCTTTTTTCAGAGCTCGAAACCGACAGCGCATGCAATAGGATAATGGGTTAATAGTGAATTTGCTATTTTATAAATCAAAATGTAATACTAGGCTCAATCCATAACGAAAATGCTGAGGTACCTCAATTTTACTTCATTGAAATTGTGTTTTTCCAAATTTAATATTAACATTTACTTGAGTTTAATTATCATAAGCTGCAATGGAAAATGTTCTTTTTCGACAATAAAACGAAGACAAGAACGTTGAATGATTTAACTATAATCAATATAAAAATTTATTTCCTTAGAAACATTAATTTGACGAGGGTTATATTGAAATTTGCACACTTTAAATTACAAAAAGTTGTTTGCAAAAGTTCACATCCTTAAACTTAAAACGTAATCAAATTCAATGTTCCCGCATTTTGCTATCGAACTCGTGATGGCGAAAAGTGCTAGATAAATCCAGCTATGATCATAAGATTGTTAAAGGCAACGAGGCATTGTAAATGGCAACGAAAAAAGACCTTATGGATTATATTTGACATGTAGTTTTTTAAAGTAGATATTATTTTAGTTAGCCATACCACATAATGTTATGAAGTTGAAGTTGTATTGATTTATAAGCAGTGTTATCAAAATAAAAAATTAGGTAGTTTAAGTTAAAATTTGTGCTCATAAACACGGTTATATACTTACAGAACATGTATTACGTAAGCCATATATGTACGGAAGTGTCCCCATGGAATTCTATCAAAAGTATTTAAAAAAAATAATGGACAACAGCTGCACTTTCTTTCAATGTTTTACCTATATGTATATATGTAGGAAATTTTTATTTTGGTTGATGTAAGCATTGGCCGAATAATATTTAAATAATTACACTCGATTTAATTTGAATAATTAAAATGATCATATTAATTTCCGATATATATTATATAATTATATTAAATATTATTTCATGCCATTATTTATATTGTGTATAATTGGTTTAAATACGACTATGGTTTAAGTATGTGTGACATAAGTGTAGCAGATTGGTATCGTAATTTTATGTTAGCAAATTCAATAAATAAATACATTTCTTTACAATTTAGCAAGTCATTATTTTATATACAGGTTAATTCGTTCAAGCAATATTCTGTACACCTGACATTTATAGACTATTAGTATAGCGTTTGTAACGTAAAAAAAATGTAATATAAAAAAAATTCTATAGATGTAGAAACACCTCTTAACTTTGGTACCTTTGTCACGGAATATATAGAAAAATAAGAAAACCCTGTATAGAAAAATAAGAAAACAAAGATTGAAAACGACATTTTGTATGTTTTCGAATCGATCAACAGATTTCGGAATGTTTTGTTTTATTATTTTTACGCTGGGCGCACATTGCTACGCAAGTACTATGTAACTTAGTGTATTTTTAGCAGCGCAGTACTGTTACACATTTCAACGTTTCGCGACCTGTATTGCAACGATAAATATGCGCCTAGATTTCTTTATAAATAAAAAACCAAAGCCAAGTCTAATGCCGCTTTATAAATGAGTATAGATCAGCATTAAATTTCATATTTAAAAAAGTGTTGTAAAAGATGTTACCCGTAAATTGAAATTATTCTTAGTAATTCGATGTTACAAAAAAATTAAAATTTATCAAATTAAGTCATTATGACATAGCTTTCAAAGCAATATAATGTGGTTTATTCATGTTATACCCTTATTAATTATTGATATAAAAAGTAAAAGTAACGTAATATAAAATATATACGCAGACATCAACACATGTGTCTACATTTTACAATTTTTAAATGAAGCCACTGTACTTTGAGTGGGGTATTAAGAAATAATGAACGTACGCATTATAATTTATATGTATATTAATTTTTTTAATTTTTATATTCTTATTATTTGAACATTAAAATGAGTATAAATTGATTTTTCATTTAAAATAAAAATAGAATGTATTATATTTACGTATTTATATCTGTTTTGTTTGGTACTCTGCGGTTTTAAAAAGTTTAACAGATCGTATTAAAAATATTATATGTAACTAACGATTTTCTTATCTGTTTAACAATTTTTTGCAAGCGTAAAGTAAAAACAATGATCTGTCAAACTCTACTTGTTTATATATGTTATGGTTACGAAATACTACTTCGTCAATCAGAAGACATTTACACCTGTGAATGGTATATTATTCAACATTGAAAATTTGTCCCTGAATAATTAATAAAGTATGGCCGATTTATTAACGATTAAATACGGTAATATATATGATAGATAACGGTAATGTGGACTCATTATTGTTTAGCGTGATCAGGTAGTTTTGGTAACATTATCTAAGAAGCATTCAGATATAGAAAACGTTCATATCTTTAAATAAATAAATACGTATATATGACTTTTTCCGTCGATATGATTTGATTTATTGGAATTGTTTAATTTATAAATTGAAATTTTCAATTTAATAACTATTAAAAAAATATGCCCCACATGACTGTGAAATTTTTTAAAATCATTTTTCAATTTTCAACCCAAAAACTATTTATTATAAGTACGTCATTTTTTTTTACAAATAACATTAACATTTGAAGAAATATTTATATTTTCGAGAACACCTATAATTTATTACAAACTTAAGCTACTCGTTGACGATTTAATCGATTGTAATTTCTTCCATGCATTACGACATGTGTGCATATCAATTATTCGATATTAGTGTGTACATATATTTTAAATGAACCTAAATAAGATTATTTAATATGAAATAAAAAGATTCTGAATACAAAATGAAAGTACTCCACAGAATATATACGGATTTAATAATGTGTTACATAAAATCATTTTAGCACATACAGAATTTGTAATAAATAATGCTAACTGACCATAATGAGAAAGACATGCAGTACAAAGGATAATAAATTCAAACAAGGTTTTTAATAAATCAATAATTTAATATTTTTGTAAAAATAATTATATTCAATCAGCATGTAACAAGTAAGAAGTGATTTTCAGCAATTGATGCCATAAGAAATAATACTCAGTAAATAATCCCTGTTAACCAAATTCTTAATTAATGAAATTGAAATATTTAATGGTATGTAGTGATTTTATTTATCAAAACATAAAACGCTTAAAAACTTTTGTTTAATTACTAGTCAAGCTAGAAGAGCAAAGTAATCAAAATTGAATTTCAATATGCTCAAAAGCAGGTGCTCTTTTGGTGCTGTAATATTTAATTACGTACCCAAATTTTTAATTAGGAAAATTGAGCCATTATGCTTTCGTGAAATCATACTGGCAGATGAATGTGACAAAATATCTTTTATAATATACGACTAAAAGGAAAAATACCAATTTTCGAGTTTTCGCATATTTTTCGAGTTATAGTAGTTTAATCACAGGTTGAACGTAGGGGCCAAAAACCAACACGACCCGTGCAAACTGCATTCCACAATTCCATGGGTAGTTTAATCACAGATTGGATGTAAGAGCCAAAAACCAATCCGACCCGTGCAAACTAATACCCCTAAATCAATGGGTTAATAACAGTTCAAAATGGCATACATGTATTTTTAATAGTGTATTGAATACACAAATGTTGATTCAAATTTGATACAAATTCTTTAAAACGATTTCGGTTATTATTATTATTATTTTCGGTTGTGCTTGAGTTGTGTTTAAATTATAGTCATTTAACAAAAAATAATAATTAAATCTTGTGACATGTTTTAAATTGTTGTATATATATGTGACATAAACACGATAATGTCTAAAAAAGTGTCGATAACTCGAATAATAGGTGAAAACTCGAAAATTGGTAATCTTAATTTTCGTACTATTTTGGCGTGTTTTATCAAAATTAATCATCAAATCGAGGCGCCACGAATATTGTAATCTCACACCAAACGCCTGTCGTAATTTTTAATTAAAAATTTGAGCACCTAATTTTGAGTAATTTGAAATCAAATTTTAAATACTTTTCTCTGTTAGCTTGACTAATATGTTATTTAGGTTATTTTAACGAGTCCTTTTTTTAGTATTTGATATACCTATAAAACAGATAATGTCGATATGGGAGTGGTTCCAACACATAGTTTCTTTAAATACTGCATATCTACTCAAGAGTAATTAAATCAACATTGATTAAAATAATTGATTTTAATCTAAAAGTAATGAATTTATGTTTTAGACATCGGCAATAAATAATCATAAGTTTTTCAAATTTCCGTATCAATATTAATTTTATAAAGAATTTTAATTGTACCTACAGATGTTTATAGAATCATTCTTTTATGATCTCTCCGTAAAATATAGTGCATATTTGCTGTTTGTTTTAATTTGTATTATTAAAGATAGATACATTGTATGTATTCCGCATGTATCTATATAGCCGGAATTTCCGTGTTTTTAATAATATATTTCAATAATGCATAAATATTTTCATGATATTTAAGGCATTGATCTATATTTCGAATCAATATATGTTAATTGATTTATTTTTGTTGAATTGAAAACAATTCACTTTTGATTTCATCTCAAACTGAAAAGTGAAACAAACAATTCAAGTGACTTAATTAATTTCGAAATCGCTGCCATTGGAAATTATTGACTTTATCAAAAAAAATTAAATTTGCAAGAAGCTCTGAAGATTAATTAAATAAAAAACCTAAATTTTACAATCTTAATAACTCCCCTTTATTTGAAATTAAATTTATGGAAAAAATATTTATCAACTCCACACACAGTTTCTTCATTCACAATAATCGTACCTGCTTTTCCTATATATTTCCAGAACAAAATAATAATTATTTATTAATTGATAATTACCTCAAGTGCACTTGAGATTTTAAAAAAAGTAAAAAATAAGTGAAAATTAGATAAAGTAAAAAGCTTCCTTTCTATTATCTTATAAGGAAATTATTCATAAAAGTATTTTTACTTTTTATACATTTTTGATAGGTTTTTCTTGCGAAAAATTTAATTTAAAAAAATAAATATAATATTTTTATTTAATTAATCTTCAGAGCTTCTTACAATTTTAATTTTTTTTGACAAAGTCAATAATTTTCAATGGCAGCGATTTCGAAATTAATTGTTTAACACGAAATTATTGAAGAAAATAATTAACTTTTTTATACTGTTATTTTGGAGTAAGTTTTAATTTTTCCGCCATAAACAAATAAGCGCAAAGTATTAAAAAATTATGCATTATATAATTTATCCTAAAATGCGGTTTCAGAATATATAATTGCTTCTTTTAAATTATTAAAAGTTAATTAATCATAATTAAAAAAATTTTAATTCTAAACTGAGCTGGCGAAATGGAGATTTACATTTCTATATTTTAATCGATATTATTATAAAAAAAAAAGAAAAAAATTGTGTATAAAAAAATTGATCCTGATATTCTCTTTCAGAATAAATAATTTTTCCACTTAAATAATTATTATCTAATTAGTTAAAGATAATTAAAAATTTAAATTAAGACAAATAATTCATTGAACCTACTATCACCATCTCAGTTTGAATTAACGTAAGTGCAGCATATTGGGAATACTAATTTGTTTTTTTAGAATAAATAGGTAGATCAGAAAACGAGCTGGATTAATTAAAAATGGATGAAAACGTTGTAAAATTATTAATAGAAACACACAATTGTTTTGAAATTTCCGAAAATTGAAATCCAATGAAAAGTCACTGAAATTTTACTATGATGACTACAATTTGGAATATAAGTAGTATTCGAATTTCTATTAGAAGTACAATAATTTGGATTAAAATATTTCAAATTATTTTCACGTTATAGTATTTATATTTTATTATTTTTATTTGAATATGGTATTATTTTATTTTAGAGGTAATCGGCAATTAGAATTTAATTAACTAATTAACATTTGTTTTAAGTGGAGAAATTGTATACTCTGAAAAAACTTTTTTGGATCAGTTTTGAACATGTTTACTTGTTTATGGTATTTTTGATATGGCGAAATGTTCATATCAAGAATTGTATTACATAATTTCTAACATGATAAAAGCAAATATTTTAGCTCATATTAGCCGAAGTACGCTTTTCAGCGTAAAAATCATCACTGTTTTACAGAATTTAAAGTAACTTGTTTAAAAAAATTTCGCAATTATTATTTTTTTCTAAAAAATGTATTTACCTGTTTACGATAATAGTATTCTTTATTATTTGTGAATATTTTAAAACTTTCCAAAGTACCTATTACTTGCACAAATATGCAAAATTATTATGTATTTATATAAATTTGGAAATATATTTTTATAAACAAATTTCAAATAATGACTTTTGAGTTTTTAAAAGAGTTTTTTCAATTAATTTATTGAAATTTCATGATCAATGTTTTAGCGATTTCCAATTATAACAATAATCTATTCATGTGGTTAACACTTTTCTATAAAAATTTTACAAAGCTGAAACAAATCTAAGTAATAAAGCTTATAAAGCTATAACACTCGAATAATAAAACATTGCATTGTTGTTTTGAAAATATTCCTTTACTGTAAAATGGCGATTGTTATTAAAATGCTATACTGAAATATACCAGCAATTCTTAACTTAAAATTAGGTAAAATAGATCAAATTGACCTCAATGGCTTGCAGGACTGAATATAAAAAAAAAACTATTTTTTCGAGTTAACGTTATTAAACAATAAATTCAATTTCTTGAAAATCATGAATCGAAACGCGTTAAGCTTTTATGTAAATAAATATTTCACTTTTTTTTCATTTGGAGATATTAATTTTAATTTGTGATACATTTTCACTAATTTTCGAGAAACGCTAACTCAGCTCAATTTATACTTAACCTTTAGTAAAATTTATTAAGAAATAATTTTTTAATTATCATAAGAATTTAATTTAATTCATGAATTAAAATTAATAAAAATTAAATAACTTACATAAAAACAGCAAAATAATCCAAAAAAAAAAAAAAAAAAATATTAATTAGGAAAAAAATAACAAAATAAACATTTATAAATCACAATTTTAATACAAAAAAAGGCACTTTTATTAATAAAATTCCTATTCCCTAGGTATAGGAATTATTATTAAACACTAAAGTTACTGACTACGAGGTACAGATAGCCGCTATTGTTTTAAAAGTGTTTCATATATTACAGAGCATTTTATAATATTATAAAACACTATATCAAATCATATATAGGAGAAAGTAACCCTCTTAGTGGGGATGCACAATTATATATTTTGTGTGATAATTCATTTTTAGTGGATTATAAATTTTGTGTGATAATTCGCTTTTTATTGAATGCATAAATTAAGATATGGTTGATAAATTATCTTTTTTTTATATTTTTGAAAATTAGCAATGATGTATCGCTTAATTAATTTTAATAGTTTTTTTTTGTTGTGATTATAGCAATTTTACATATCTTGTTATTTATTTATTAGTTTTAAATATTTTTGTTACAACGAAGGATTGAGGAATATCAAGTGTTAATGTAAATATCTAAAATAAATCTGTACATTGATTTTAATACGAAATAATAAAAAAAAAAAATTTCCAATTTTCGTTCTATAAAAATGGTAATTGTAATCAAAACTAGACTTCCTAGGTTACGTTTTAATGCACGAAAATTTCAATTGAAATATTTTATATGGAAAATGATATATTTCACCTAAATTGATACATACCGGTTCAAAATATAATAATTTTATTTTATGTATTATTATATTTTGCCCTTGGAAATCCTTTGTCAGGTTGTAGGCATTAGTCAGCCCTGAGAGTAAATTCTTATTATTTCATAAGGAGGCGGTGGCTGAAAGCAAATTACGAGAGACGAAAAATCCGGCCTATTCATTTTCGTGATAACATTATTATGGGAAGATAATAAGTTTAGATGGAAATCTTATAGGTTTGTTTGATATCTGTCGAAGATAACGGTTTGGGAATTATTGCACTTTCGTAATTGGCGGCTCGATAACTATCGACTAAATGCGAACGGTGTACATTAGTACAGACCAGATACATGTCTTTTTAATTCGATACTTCAAAAATTCGTCGAACTTACCTACTCTTGAGTAATTCCAAGGATAAAAATCTTTTTGGTGTTTCGTGTTCAATTAATAATTTTCAGCCATCAAGTCAATCAGTAATCTTAATAATCTTTGTAGAGGAAGTTTCTTCTTTATTTAATCGTAACACAATAATATTGTTAGATAATTTTGACCGAATTAAAAAAAAAAAAATAGAAACTAAGTTTAGCTATATAATGTTTATAGATCAGGCACATTTTATGAATAAATAAAAGACAAATTAATAACTATGCACGATCTGAATTCTCATACGATATCATAAAGTTATTTCTTAAATTATATAATATTCAAATTTTTATGGAAAAAAAAATTCAATCATTTTTATTATTAAAATTTGAACTGGAATATAATTGGGATTTTTTGTCTGCATGACGGAATATGTTGAACAAAGTATTGTTGAATATTGAGACAGTAGATTGATTTCAGTTATTGTGAAACGACATTGAAGTTGACAATTACTCAAGAAAGTGAAGCTTAAATATGAATAAAGTGCTTTAATAAACATTTATTTCTAATAGTTTTATTTTTCAAACCCATTTCTAGGTTTCTATTTTCTTGAAAAATAATTGTTGTTAAACATAGAATTGCAGTAAGTAAATAATAAAAAAAACTAAAAAAGTTACCTTTAAAAAATTTAACAATTTAAAAAAAAATCTGTATGTGTTAAAAAATCAAATGCCGAAGTATTGTGGTAATTAATTTTTACTCATTGAATTGAAAACAATAGACAATAATAATAATAGTATTAACACATCTAACAATTGTCTCTCATAAAGATATTAATTACATGTTCAAAATTAATTAAATTAGATATTGAAAAATATTGCGTACAATAATGTGTACTTATTTTTAGGTATAACAAAAATTTGAAAGTCCTATGTTTAAAAAAAATTAGTGCATGATACATACAAAAATCTCAATTCTGTGTGTAGCAGGCGGTTAATTTATTTGTTAGGATTTGCAGATCGATTCTTGCTTATGTAGAAAATAATGAAAACAATTTCTACCACATTTTGTCTCTTCAACGAAGTATTAAGTGCAGAAAACAAAAGTATGCACAAATGCAGATATTTTTTCTGGCACTTTATATTATCAAGGAGGTTTTATTTTATCGGTCGTAATTACTCGTCTGTAATCAATCATTTTCACAAATTATCTTAATACAAAAATGGTATTGATAGCAATTTTATTATAGCTAAAATGCGTAAAAGGAGGCACATTTATAGCTTTTGCCATTGATAATATGTATATAACAGGGATATTATGGAGCTCTGTAACCCTAATCGAGACTATCGTATATTCGTAATAAAGATATATCTGTAAATGTAACCGAAATAAAGGTTTCGGAAAAATTTCACATGTTATAACAGGCTTTCGCTTTTGCTCTGTTCAGCTGGCATACTACCTGCGTGCGTCCGTTTTTTTTCGTAATTACTCGGTAACTAACTACCAACAAGTCATTTACTACCTTTTCTGTAAAAGTAACGAGAAATTGTGTACCCGTTTTTGTATTTTTTATATATAATTGACTGTAGTGCCAAATGATAGCCTAGAATTTGTTATCACTCTTTTTAAAACCGTTATATTAAATTGTGAAGGATAAATAAATACAACGTAATAAAAAACCATCAGTAGTCCTTGAATAATTACAAAAACAAATTTTATTTTTAGAAAGATTGTTTATTGATCAACAACTTCAGCAATACAAAAAGTGACTTATAAGTTTCATTTACGCTGGATATGATACTATTCATTCTATTAATCACAGTTTGAGAAACCGTTCACTTTGTGCACTTAGATTTTTTATTTTAAGAGTAATACTAAGGAGGGCGAAATGGTTTTTACATTGATTATACTAGCTTAAAGGAAAAGTTTTAAATTATCTTCAGCATATTATCAGACGCCCAATATTTTTAAATTATGCTTATTAAAAGCAGATGGCAATACAAATTGTATGGTTCCATCTATCTGTTATCCTTGGGGAATGTGAATAAAACTATTCAAAAATTGATTTTAAATTTAAAAATATTTTTAAAAACTAATAAAATGCACTTGGGCTATAAAAGCGTAGTTTTTTTTATTTAGAAAACTATATTTATTGATTGTCCTATTTCGAAATTTCGTATGTGGCATCTGTATGAGCAGCAAAACATTCTTTGTCATCCGTAATCGTAAATTCTGCGTTCTTTTATTTTTCAAAAAATAAACATAAAAATTGAAAGCTACGTAACTTTTATTATACGTTAATACCCGTTTTACCAACACACTGAGAGTTTCCTACATTGAGAGTTTCTTTTTAATGGCAACGGACGCGCTGTTTTGTGAAATATCGGTTCAAATCCAATTTTTTTAATTTGTTATTAATTAATCTTCAAAATTAAACTCGAAAAAATTTTTTAAAAACTCCAATTAAGTAAATTTTTTTCTTGTTTAGGTAATCCCTACAAATATTAAAACACCTCTCGTAAGAAAATAATTTTTTTTTTTCATTATCGATCGCTACATATTGTTTATTATTTTCAATAATTAAAATATTTCTTTTTTTAAATCTACATTTCAAAAAACATATGATGTTTTTCGAGCTGTATTTTAACGGTAACTTTGAATTAAAATAGATAACGTCACGGCAAAAAACGGAAACACGGAAAATTTAGTCTTATCTACAAAGATATAAAGAAGTCTAAATTCTTATAATTTAAGACCCACTGTACCGTATTAATTGTAATCGAAAAGTATATATGCCAGGTTTATAGTGTTAGTCTTAAGTTTGTAACGCTAGAAAATATTGACGACACACACTAAATTTTGGTATAGGTGTACATAAAATCACCTAATTTGTCTATTTGGGTTTGACCATCCGTCTGTTCGTCTGTCCGTCACCAAGATAACTGAAGAACGAAATTAGATAGTGATTTAACATTTTGGTGGCGCGGTATAGACCTAAAAAGTGAGTTTAAGTTTGTAAATTATGCAAAATTGGTCCATTGGGTCTATTGGATTATTGATTTAACTATTAACCACAAAAATTGAGGCAAATTTTTAGGCAAAAAAATTCGGGATGCGATTATACATTTTTTCTTTTTGGCCTGTAAAAGAAAAGCTAATTATATTATCAAACTGATCATGATACTGTTGGATAACTTATACATTAGTTTACAAAATTAGATTAGTTGCTAGCCAGGACTTAACTTACTTAATTAATAAGTGAATTTAGAAATAAATCGTACGTTAAGCATTTTTTGAAATTTCTGTGTTACTCTATTTTGTTGCGTCTTGTTATCTCTTATCAAATCCAGTTTATTATATAAACATGTTAGCTATTCAACGGGGCAGAATAGCTAACATCAGAAATTTGGTAACCGTAATAGCTTCAGTTTTATTCTCTTTTTAATGTGAGTCATTCGATATGGGGTACATTTGAACATTCTCATCGTAAGAATGTATATTGTGTGAAAGTAAATACAGTATTTTTGTATGCATACTGACAATGTTTTTATTGTGTCGCATTAAGTCTATAACTATTTGGCCAATAATCAATAATTATCTGACCCATTCGTAAATACAATAATAAATAATTAACTGAAAATATTATTGACATTTTATTTGCCACGGAAACGTCCTAGGATTGGTTACAGCTCTGGTTACGTCATTAGCTAGTAAACTATAAATGGCTAGCCCAGATAAAGCTACTGTACCATAGCCCCATGTACGAACCTATCCCACTTTCCCCTACTAATGATTAAAAATAGTTCACACATTGATACTCAATCATATGTTAAGAATTTAAATAATTAACGCAGTTATTTGTTACCATCAGTTGTGTTTGGATTAATTAATTCATTAAATAAATTTCTACTTCAATTCCGTATGCCTCAGTGCTTTGTAATAAATATTTTATTACCTTTAGTGTTAAATTGTTCTTAGGTATATAAAAATAAAAATGCACAAAATAAAATAAAATATATTATTGTTTAAGTATTATCATATCATTATCATTAATTAATTAATTAATTAATTTCTTTATATTAAGCTTATGATTTAATAAGAAATGACGTTCGAATTTAGAGAAAAAAATCTGCATTTATTCATCAAACCAATTTTAATAAACAGGTTTAAATGTTAAATTTAGCTTTAGATGCTTTTAAAAAAACTATTATTTTTTTATAAATGTTATAAAATATACCAAGCAAGTCGAGTTTTTTAACTAGTATTCACTTAAATTTGAGAGGAAGAATCTTTACGGAAAAACCAACTAAATTTTTTTGTAGTCTGTTGAATTGTAAAAATTATGTTTATCGCACGTGACTGTCTAAGTATACTCACATTAACACAAAACGCGACGACCTGAATCTATCACGCTTACTTAACGTTTCAGCTTAAAATGAATGTTTTAGATATAAAAACAAAATTTCTTATGATAAATAACTCAACACAACATAACAATCGGATATTTAAAATATTTAAATAGACATTTTTTGTTTTTTATTTGCCTTAATTGGAACTGTCTCCAAGACCGGCGACAGTGACAAATTTTTTTTTATTACAGCCATCGCCCGTCTAATGAATTTTAAAATATGTGTCGCTTTTTTAGCTACCAATAATTGGTAGTAATTCATCAGTGGTGTGGTGACACTTGCCCGAATATATTTATACCATGTGTTTTCTGATCCTTATTGATTATATTATTATTATATATATTTGGTTATAGGAGATAAATTGGTGAAAATTAGTAGACAAATTCATAAAAAAAGAAGTCATTCTACGAATACTGGATCACACATAATAGAAAGTTTAGAACCCAAAGTAAAAAATCCCTCGATCTATGTATCGTAATATTTTATGGATTATACGCCATAAATTTATAAGAGACGGATATAGATTAAAAAAATCGAAGTATTAGAAAAATAATGTAAACGTTGACTATATTATTATAAAAACTATTTTTTATTAGTGCTCATCGATGATATAAAAAAATAATCAAATGAATATTACTTAATTGTATCGAAATTAGCACAATATCATGATAACAGATTCTAGAATAACTACGAACTCCAATTAATGAAATTGTCAACGCTCGCATCTGTTCTTGAAAATTAATTTCCTGCGTTGGAAATTTTACTTCGACAATTTGAAACATTCGTTACCGGCGGTTGTTGTCAAAAAGCACTTCCAATTATAAAAATCCTTTTATTTAACTACGAGTACAATAAAAGAGTTATAAGGATTAAGGATAAAAAATAATAATTGTCAGCATAAATATGCCTACATTGTCGAAATACACTCAATCTTTGGAAAGTTGTCTATGCCCTCTTTACTTGATATCTGCTTTTACGTGTGACGTATGGTCATTCGCTGTTTTCATATGATTATAATTCCTTTAATGATAAATTAATTTCTGTACTCTGTATACACTTACGAAAATAACATAGAGAAAAGAGTTTAGCGAATTTAACATCTTTTCAAGTTATTGCCATCGATATCGTTTCGAAATAATTCCAGTTAATCTTAAATTAACATGCAGTTCTGCTAAGGCCTTAGAACTTATTGTGAAGTATCCGTTATTATAATTTTCTTATCAATTATTTAGCTGATCAAACCTTTGGCATGAGTAAGAGTTTCATTGATGTAATGAAACGTTTGAATGAACATTTATATATTTCTTTTATTTATTAAATATAAACTTAATTAACAAGAAGTAAATTAAAAATATTATCCTTTCTCAAAGTATTAATAAAACATTATATTAAGTATGAAAGTATGAAAGTATTTAAGTATGAAAAAAACATTTTTTTCATTCATTTATAAGTGACTTTATTCTGAAATATTGATTATATTAAAATAGTATTTTATGGCTGATTATAAGCATTTAAAGAGTCATTCACTGGCAAACAAAAATAAATTCATGCGATTTTAGATAAAGTTAAAATAATTTCATTTTTAACTTATCATGTCTAGGTAGATACAATTTGTAATGAATCCTAAGATCAAAGTTTCTCGATTTTCACTAAGATCAAATTTTTTCGATTAATTTTTAATTTTTCGCTGTTTTTGTATACCTACGCTAAAGAGGTTCGGTGGGTTTGATAATTTATTGCACTATTTATGTCTTAATAAATAGTATAGAATATTTTTCTAAAGTTTGAAGTAGGTTAGATTAAAAGTCCAGAAGATAAAGCCTTGAAGCTCCACTCATTAGGCCAAATGCTATTTCAATAATAAACTCCATCGGGTTTTTCTCAAATCTAAATTTTTGAAATCGGTTGTAAAGATTAAAGTAATGATCCTATTTTGTTTCAAATTTTGCACATTATTTTGCCATTAAAAAACTTAAAATAGTACCTTTTTGTGAAAAACTCGCTTAAAAAACTAGTTTCTTTCTTTCAAACATGGGATATATGGTCTACTAACAAAAATAATTTAGAGAAGAAGAATTTCACTCTGAGGGGTCAAAGAAAAATAGATTACACAGTGAATAGAACTATTACGATTTGGGGTCGGATAAAAAAACATAGATAAAATATTCTTTTTTAAGCCCTCTAATCCCATTTAACCTTTTAAAACTAACTAACCCACTTGGAACATGTATCAAATTCCTTTATTCTGTTTAAACCAAAATGATTACTGAACTTAAATGAAATGAATGGCGTATAAAATAAGAGACTTTATGTCAAAAAGTTATTAAAAGAAGACTATAGAAATCGAAGCAGAATTCATGAATTTTCGAACTTAACGCCTTGAAAGCTCTTTTCATTCACATACTCAAAATATAGAATTTTATTTAAATACAACTAGTATCTATTTATTACCAATCTATTTATTAATAATTAATTTATCAGTCATAAATAATGATATGCCTACATCAATTAATTCACGCAAATGTTAGTCATTAAAATATTATTTTATATCGTCAGGGTGTGTTGTTCTATTAAAGTGAAATTTAAAATAAAAAAGAAACGCAGGAGCTTAGTTAAATCTTTTAAAATCATTACTTTATTATAAGTATTTTTACTTCATTAAAGTGTTGTAACTGAGATCGAACATCAGTTATGCAGTTGCATGAGATGAAGTGATAGCCATCAATACGTCTGCTGCATTTCCAATGATTTTTACTTAATATGTTTATACCAGAGGACTGGCCTCGCATACAAGGTATGTAATGAAAATCTTTGGAGTAGGATTCTGTGATGTCATTGCCCTTCAGCGTCAGTGCCCACTTCGCTCGTAAGGAAGCAAAGGTGGCATTTGATCCAAAAACTTGAAGGCTCAGTGCAGGTAAGTAGTGCTCGAGGATAGGTAGGCTACAGCCCTAAATCCAAAAAGCTTTTGTTTAAAATGTTTTACGACTGTCATGCATCCTGTAGCACAAATGCATATATCATTATTTAACTGACTATGCGTATAATGTTTCATGTTATCCTTTAAACGCATAAATTATAATATCCAAAAAGTACAAGTCAATATTCACACCTATATTCACGTCAATGGAATCAGTTTAAGTGGGCATAGTTTTTTCGTTGGTCATTGAAAACATTTTCCGTTATTTGCGTGAACCAATTTTAAAAAAAAAATCTATTTGTATACCCCGGATAGCCTGATTTTCAATATGTCAAATTGGTTTCTAATATTTATTATCTCTGAACTCCGTTATTTTATTGATTAGCTAACTTATATAATTCTCATTTATATTGAAAGATGTACTTCCAGGCTAGCCTTATTTTGAACAAAGTGGGGTTCTCACTTATCTTATTCAATTGTGTTTTGTAATAACCGAAAAATCAAATATTTTTTGCTTGTATACATTATTCAACAGTAAAAAGAGCATACAGAATAATAAGTCTAATAAGGCCCAAAGATCAATTTTAACATCTTCAAAAACAAATTTTTCTTATTTCTCATGTCACCGCTCGGGACTAAAAAAGGAATATTTGCCATAGTTCTCATACATCTCATTATAATGGTTAAAAAAAATATAGAATGTTGTAATCTTGAATGAGACTCCAATAATTATTAATGTTTATTTTCAATTAGAAATTTTTAATTGGAGATTTTTGTTTAAAAATTAATATTCATATATACAAATAATTTATGGTTATTATAATTTATATTAATATTGTTGATATTCTTTAAATTATAATTTTATATAGATATTCTTTAAATGAAAATTACATAAATCACTTAATTAGTAAAAATATCAGATACATTTATGTCATATTAAAATAATTTTATAATATTTAATTCGCAAAGTACAAAATCTACGATAAAGTTAGTATTTTGTAATCAAAAGTATGTATATTTATCTATAATATCCTCTGCCCAATGTGTTCTCAAACTAAGAAAACGTTAGGACTTTTTTTTCGACACCAATTTATAATATTGAGCAACAAATAATGTTGAATGAAATGAATAAAATAATTTTATCATTTCTCCAAATTATTTGGTAATTGATTTTTACTGATTATCAGACATTTTAGCAAATATTATTTCCTATATTTGAGGAAGTAAAGAACAAATGTAATTATAACATATTATTTATGTTCGTAAGTTAAATTTGAGATATTTTCCGGTATTCGGGAGGTTCAAAATAAGCATCCAAATTATATACGTAAATTAGACCAATAAAATATTATAATTTTATGCATGTTCGCTTCCATCATTTATTGAAAAATATCCTTTTTAATTTAAATTAAAAAAATCAAGAAAAAACATTTTCACTTTATAGTACAATAAAAGCTTAAATTTTATAAACTTTATATAATTTTACTTTGAAACTATTTTTATTGATAGAAAATGTTGGTTTTTTACTTAATGAAAATGAAAATCCCATGTAAATCTGGTCCCATGTAAATCTGGAAATAAATTACTACCCTAAGGGTGGGTAAATAAATTACTACCCTGAGTTATGTTAATCAATAGTTAAGTATATAGTATTTAACGTTAACAACTAAGTTCTTAAAGTATGTATATCTAAGTTATTTGAGTTGGCGCCAAACAAGCAGATAATTATTAAAGTGATGATTGTAACCAATTACCTTTCTTGGTCGCCGCCAAACAATGTTTTTGCTAATGATAAGATTCGGACTAGCTTCAAAAGCTAATTTTTCTCAACGGAAAATTTAAAATTATTTTTACTTTTTCATTTTTTGAAGGTGGTTTAATATTGTAAAATTTTTTTTATTCTTTACTTTTGAGTGTTTTATACAATCACGAAATATTTTTAATTCGGATGACATTAAAGCACTAAAAACTGTTTTTGCCCATATTGTCTTCCCTCATGGACATCTGTTTCTGGTTTACTTATCATGGTACCACCCTTGGAATATCACCTTTATAAGAACAAAGAATCATTAAAATCGGTTCATAAACGACGAACTTATCCGCGAACACCACATATCACTAAAAATTATAAGTAACAAAGTAACAAACATAAAATAAATATAAAAAAAAAACAGTCGAATGGAGAACCTTCTTCTTTTTTTAAGTCGGTCAAAAAAATTAAACTACTTTAAGTTTCAATTATTTATAAAAATTAATAAAATATGCATTGAACAGTTGTCAACAAAAATTATCTTCAAAGATTTTATCCAAATAGAAAATTTTTAATCATTTGTTAAGAAGGGAATCATCTACCAAACTATGAAAGCTTCCAAAAAGCGTGAATCAAAGAGTACTAAAACTAAATTTATAATTCAATAACTGAACAGTATTTAGACTTTAAAAGGTAAGGTTGCAACGTGTTTGCCATCTTATGTGAAATAAAATTACTTGCAGTAGGTAAGCCACATATTTAATCTACTTTAGTAGAATTTATGGATTAAATTAAATATACTATTTATTAGATAGATTCGTTTATTGGGTACATAACAAAGTTAATGAGAAAAAATATATTTCTATCGTTTGTTTTAATAAAATTCCATTTAATTTTAAATACAAATAAAATTTAATTAATACACACTATTTTAATTTTTAAGAAGTATTAATAATTAAAAACATTTTGCATGAAATAAATTTATGAGTAAAAACTAATGTATGAATTAATTAATAAATATTAAATTTTGTATGAATATAATTGTCAGAACCGTAACGTCTGTGGTGGGCTTACACGATACCGACTTTAGTCCGCACAAATTATGTACAGGCTACGAAGTCTGAGTAACAAAGTGTACTTAAAACATGCCAATAGGTATAATGTTTGCGCAATAGACGTTACATTTCATCTATATTTTATAATTATTAATGAGAACTCTAGGATTTTTCGAATAAATTTTGATTTTTTGCCCCAATCTCCTAGATCAAATTATTTTGTATTTTTATAAATACGTATTTCGACTGCAAAGTAGTCATCATCAGTATGTCACATGTGCAGACCGTCAGCAAATTAGCAACGATTAACATATCTCCTTAGAGAATCATTACAACTAGCTATTAATTCATACTGATGATGACTACTTTGTAGTCGAAATACGTATTTTTTAAAAATACAAAATAATTTTATCTAGGAAATTGGAGCAAAAAATCGAAATTTATTTCATCTATAGTTTACGCAGACTTCTCATTAGCTTTCATTACTTATTCCAAAATCTTCAAAATGAATTTTTGTGGCAGTTGTCAGCTTGACTTTCTTCAGCGCAAAAGTTAGTTTTTAGAAGCTATAGAATGTTTCAAAATTAAAATTAGACGTTATGCATGTATTTTTTATATTATCTTAGCATCAAAACCATATTCTGTAGGTTTTTCCGGTTTTAAATCTTTAGTTTTCAGGTATAAAAACCATTGGTCATAAATTCGCAAGTTCCGCGCATTTCTTACCACTCATTTTAGATAATAAAGGGCCCGTTGGAAAACCCATTCATTTGAGTTTTTGAGTTTATATTTACAAAAAGTACCTATTATGTGTGCGCAATATTAAAGTGTTACTAAATTACTGACCTCTTGGGTAGTGTTTGCCTATTGTATCTTATAATTGTGTTATAAAGAAAATTTTTTATTTGAATGTCAATTTTTTTCATATGATATCATCAAATTGACGACCGAACTTTTGCAAGAATTTAAACTTTTAAATTATTATATTAATTTTATTAATATAATTTGATGGATGTTCGATGTTTATATTCTTCATATATAGAATATGTCCCAGTATATAAGTTTGTATCGTTAGAAAAATATTGACAGCACAAAAACAAAATTTGGATAAAGGTGTTCATAGAATTATCTAATTAGCCCATCTTCGTATGTCCTGCTGTCTATCCGCCTGTCTGCCATCACGATAACTCAATTCAATTTAAATTAAATGAGCAAAATGGGTCCAATAGACCCATGATCCAATTCTTAAACCATAAAAGAACCAGGAAAAAAACAAAAACAAAAATGATTATTTTTTTCTAAAGAAACAACTTTCGCTTGAAACTTTTTTCAGAATCTGTGTTTATTTGCCACAACTACAGTTCAAATTTATGTAATAAACATATTTATATAATTTCAATGCATTTTATTTATATACATATTATAATTAACTGCCTGTATATTTAGAGTAATTTATGAATGCTAATCACAAAAAATAGTTTATACTCAACTACATGTCGGGTATTTAAACAATTCATACTGTTTGTTGTTGTTTTCACTTGTTTTGTACTACCAATACGTAAACCTATTTCAGTAAATTCATTCATACATTTATTAAAAATTAATGTATATTATTTAAAAAAAAAAAAAAAAGTAATTACTGGCAATTTATGTAACTACCTACTTAGTGGTTATTATTTAATTTACATATATTTAGTAATAATCAATACTGTTATGGATTTACAGGGTGTCACAAATTCATCAATTATTGGAACCTAGCACTTCTGAGTGATTGGTATCTAGTTTGAACATAGTGTGCCGCAATTGTCATGAACTTGCATGACCAGGGTATCGTCATTTAATATTTTTATTCAAATCGTAATACATTGAGTGATTTTTCATTTGAATAATTATATTTTGATCAGTGGAAATATGGGAAACCAAAACTTATTTAAATACATCAACCATTTGTTGTACTGTACTAGTTTGAATATGCTGGAATGAACTTCTCTTTTAAATTTTACAGGCTATTTTATAATTTTTATAAACAAAAATAATATAGTAATAGCAATATAGATATTATTTGATTTGTTATAGTTTGAATACATTTTTTAAGTATAAGTTTAGTATATAACTTTTAAGTGTAGGCTTTTTGCATGTTTGCGCAACTTCCTACTGCGGTTTTGATGCTTCTTAATTTAGTGGACAATGTGGCAATTCCGTAGGCCTAGTCAAGCTTATTAATTAGAAGAAAAAATTTGTTAGTGACAGAGGAGCAAAACATATTTATACTAATTGCATGTTAGTAAACCACTAGTTCGTCGCCAGAAAATTATTTATAGAAGTATTTAATTAAAAATTATTTTTTAACTTAAAGTTGAAGTTGATTCCATTTTTTTCGAAAAAAATTTTATAATTTCTTTTTGGACTAAGGTTCCAGGCATACTTTATATTCTTTTCTGAACAACATAATGTAGGATATCGAGAAGTTTTCATGTGTAAATTGAATGCCCGCATATCTGTTAAGTTGGTTAGAAGTCCAATTTACAGGAACCAGAGGATAAAGTTATGCAAAAATAGCACTTTTGACTTTGGATACTTGATTTTCATATATATTCCATAAAATATTTTATAAAAGTACAACATAATATTGAACATAACCGGCACTTTACGCCCTCCAAAAGCAAAAGAAAACTTAACTTATATTCTGACGCTTGATTTTGATACATGTGACTTTGAACATTATTTCAAATATATATTTATTCAGTCAGTCATGCAAAACGTTAGTCCGAACATTGACGCAGGCGTCAAAAACTTTCTACCATGAGGACGAGCGCGGGGATACCATACTCTTGCTTTGTAGAGAACATCTTGGAAATGGAAAAGTATTGAAACAAACCTATAGTATTTAAACTATACTTGGAAAATTTTAATATACAGTACAAATTTTAATATACAATAATAGTTAAGATATTAGTATAATGAATTTTCACTAAATTTTGTATAGATGTTCTGTAGTGAGGATAAATTAGAAAAAAAATTCAAATTCATTAAATTATATATTCAATGATTTTTTGCAAAAATCGATTTAAGTAATTAATTATATTATTAATTTTTCTCTTCATAATTGCACACACACACATACAGACGCACAAACACACATACAGATAGACACACAAACTCACTCACACACAAATACATGCCATTAAATACAAAAAGTGAATGCTTAAATATTCATATTTATTAAAAAAACATTTATAAAATAGAATAAATAATTAATATATCTAAAAACAATCTTTTATTTATTACAAAATTTTTACCCAATTTAAATTAAATTTTAATGCAAGAGCAAATTTTTGTCTCAAAAATAGTTGGAAAAATTTGATTTGATTGATTTTAAAATACATAGTTAAATTATTAAATATACTGCAAATATAGCGTACTTTTATGTCTGTTCTCTTACCAATTCAGAACTTTCAATATTTTTATGCTGAAACATTTAAGAAATTAGTAAAAATGTATCTTTCTCGATTTATAAAATCAAATATTCAAACCATTTTTCCCTTTTTCATTGTCCTAACTTCCAATTTTAGATTTTCAATTATTTATTATTAATGCGTTGCCATTCTTTAGGTCAAATGCCGCTCTAAGCACATTTTCAATGAATTAATAAATTGATGCTTTGTTTTATTTATAAAATTTTTAATTAATTTATATTTTCAAATTTATAATTTTTTTCAATTACCTTCAACCAAATTTTTGCACATCAGGCTCAGGTTTCACAGTTTTACAGTTAAATTGACAAAACTAAATTAATTTTAATTATTGCAAATTAATTATTAAGAAAATAATTAAATTGCGTTAAATTAAAATACTTCAAGGCCTTATTTCTCCATTTTGTAATAAAATGAAATAAATTGCTTAAAATGGTTTATATGCTGTTTCAAAACCACTATAATTTTAAGAACAAAACAGTTTATCCCGACAATTTCTTTTTTGTTTTAGAAGAAAGTTATAAAAATTTGCCAAAAACACATATTCCATTATTAAATAGATATAAAAACACAGTATTCAATTAAAAAATCCAATGTATAAAATTTACCCTTACAAATATGATTTCAATTGCTTTCCATATACATACATGTATTAGGGGGTTTACACGTCCATACATTTTGTGTCAATTACTATGCACAAACTAATTTTCCTGGGCAAATCATTTTGAGTGAATTAAAAATTTGATTTGTACGATAGTATGATTGTACATGATTTATTTAATTAATCATTAACAATTATAAAATATACATTTGCATTTTTTAGGGTATGTGCGTATAAACGTAAAAATAAATTAAAACGTAAAAAAATACGGAGGTTATTGTTTTTATAAGCTAATATTGATCTAGGAAACAATTTACATTGCACCGATAAATTAAATAGTAAATTCAATATTTAAATTATTTTATAAATTTTTCTTTGGTTTAAAGCAAAATTTCCCACAAAAATTTCCCCCTAGGCCCGGGCGTCTTTGGACTAAATGTACAATCCAACACTAATTAATTGAGAACAACTGAGAGACGTTATTAAACTGACATATTACAGTATGAATCTTAGAATTTTACATCAAACAAACAAAAATTATGAAATTATATTTATACGATAGTTTTTGAAATAAAGTATCGGGATTTATTCAGTATTTTTCGAAAAACTGTGTGCTTGTTTCATATTTGAAATTCAAAATTTAAAATCTTTGATTAAAGTTTTAAAATACATTAACCATTTTTGAATGTTAAGAAAATATTACGTAATAATAATTATAATATTTTTATGCAAAATCAAATAGATAATACTTATGTGCATTAAATCAAATTAGTTCTGAAAAAAGTAATGGAAGGCTTGTCTGGTGTTTTTATTATTTTTTTTTTTAAACTCGATACTTTTCAATGTAAAGTTCCTGTTCAATGTCCTGTTATTTAGTAACAGGAAAACTCTTTATAAGAGTAACTAAATGTTTTGTCAATAGAAATTCAATGAAAAATTTGGTAATACTAAGAAGTAAAAACACTTAAAATTAATCGTTATGCAAAACTCATCAATCATCTGTGTGGATTTTAAAACACTTGGCTGGTAAATTTTCAATGTGTACCAAAAAAAAAAATTTTAAAGGCTTTTTCGTTTGCTTATTATCAACATTTCAAAAAAGAAAAAATTGTACATTTGTACCTATACGAAATTGTGTGTAAGGTAAATTTTTATTAAAATTTAGTATAATCATATTCAAAATAATGTTATTTGAGTTCGTATCACTCACTATAAAAACAAGAAACTTAAAATTATATTTCAAAATTTTTAATTGTGATTTTAATTCATTTAATACAATTCGTACTTCTATTTGCTGGATTTTACAAAAAAAAAAAAAAAGTAAAAATAAACACACTTTTTCATAAATTTCAATGATTTAAAAATTGTAAGCAAGTGATATAGGTGGGAACAATAATATATTTACTATAACAAATATTGATATTTTTTATCTTCTACGAAAAGTCGCTGGTTTCACGTCGATATCACTATTTGATCTCAAGATAATTGAGATGAAAAATTCAGAACGCACTTATATACACATACACAAACATCTCTCTAAAAACGTTAGATTTTTGTTCTAGTGACCTTTTTACCTTAGATTTATGTAAAATTGTTTATTCACAAAATAGGACTCTATTACTAAAACTTCCCACTTGGCAGGTCAGAATTACTAAAATTAAAAAGGTTATAATTAGGATGTTTCGAATTTACAAAAATATTGAATCTTTATCGTGATTTGGTAGAAGAATCGGAAATAGAAATAATGGAAGAGTCTAGAATATATGTCGTCATTGCATCTGTTGTTTATTTACACACACATTAAATGAAAAACAAAAAATTCCCTCTAAAATGCTAAAAGAAGTAAATTATTCCTATACATTAAATGATAAACTATATGTAATTATATTCTACTGTAAATCTTGATTCATTTTAAGAACTTTAAAAACTTGTCGATACCGTCTTGTATTTTTGTTAACCTTTTTGCAAATATTTGTTCCGTTTGAAAACTGCCCATCATGATATGGCATCATCAATAGTTGAATTAAACATTGCAAATATTCAAGAATTAGCAAAACGGTATGCGTCTTGAGACGTAAGCAAGATAATATAAATTAAAAATGTATATTTTCAGGTCAATTTATGAAAATAATAGCCTTTTTGTTTATAAAAAATTTAAATGTGGGAAATTATTCAATAATTATAATCATAATAATCAAAGATAAAATGTCCATCTTAAATTTTAAAGTCAAATAAATCGGTAAATTTGACAATGTTAACACTTTCTTTTGTTTGATCATTTTAAAAATCAATTAAGTTTTTATTTTCGAAATTAGAGGAATTTTTCTATAAATTCGAAAACACGTGAAAATGTTTTTTAAAACTTTTTGAAGGTTTCAAAGATCCCAATGAAAAAGTCTCCTTTGCTTACTATTTCAAATTACGTATAAACTTGAAATGATTACAAAATAAATTTTACTAATTATTATTGTAAAATAACGGAATACACGACATTAGTGATATATGTAATAAATATAATATGAATGTTCTAAATTTTTATTTATATAATAATCATTTTAATGTATATTAAATACATTAAATAACTTAAATAATAAGAATACAAATTAATTTTAATTATTTAATACACTTTTCATTCATTTTTTTTATATCAAGGTCATTAATTACTCATTATTACAAATACTTAATATAGGTATGCGTTTTATTAACCCTTTCAATCACTTTTTTTTGTAGAGCACCTTTCGCATATAGGTAGGTACACGGAGATAAATTTATTATACTGCCAACGATATTACAATTATAATTTAAACCATCAAAACTGAGGCAAATTATTAGGTAGTAAAATTTTTTTTTAATTAACTCAATTAATAGTTAACTCAATGTCTTATGCTAATATTTCGGCAATTTTTTGGAATGCTTAATAGGAGGAGGAAGGTCGACGATTGTGCCAGGAAAATTTTTTAGTTGTAAACTTCTTACACTTGCAGAAAAATGTAATGTTTGCTTCGTTTACTCAATGATACAGAAAATTGTATCATCTCATATCCAACTCATTGGCACTTATTTGTTGCAGACATACTGGGCATGCAACTAATTAAGTAAGCATATTCTTACGTAACGAAGAAGTTTAGTGTTCATTATTGGCAGAGCCTTTTTTTTTAATTTTACTATATTTATACGAAGGATGGTAGTTTTGGCTATTAACTTATCTCCATGTTACCATTATTACATGAATTTGTTTATTATAATTGGTATATAAAATTTTTCCTCCATACATATACATGTTTTTTTCATTCGGCTAAACCATCCGCATTTAAATCGGTTAATTTGATTAAATTCTACGATTCTATAGGTAAAAACCCAGAAACTTGGCACCTTGAATTTTGTGTTGTGTACTTATAGGATTTACTTTGTCATGACTTGAGATTCAAACCATATAAAAATCACAGTACAAAGTTGAAAAAAAGCGAATCATCCATTAATTCTGTTATAGAATTTAAGCTACCTAAAAGTTAGACTTTTACTTATATTGGCATCGTATATGATAATCCAAATTTTTTATTATAAGTAATCTAATGTTACAAGCAGATGTCGTATAAATAACTATCATTTTTAGTTACCTCTTTCACCTGGTAACTGCCCAGGTATCCCACAACGAATTCTACCAATGCTCAGGTATTCAAAGTACACGAGACGCGACTGAGATCCTAAAGTTTCATCTGTGTGAAAATAAGTTATGTTTGATCGCTCTGGGTTCTTGGACTATACGCACTAAATTTATTTAGTAGTTTTATTACATGTAATTATCATTACTATTCATTAATTTTAGTTTGCACGATACACAATTTGTATAAAGCTGGTAGTGACATTTATTTATTTTTTAGGTAATTATCTAGACACACAACTGTTTGATAGGTCAATGCTGGGAAATCTATAGAAGTTTTGCCACTTAATGAAATTATCTTCCAATTTCTGCGCATAAATAACATGAAATAATTATCCAAACGTTATGAAATTTGGTATGCACAATATGGACATGAAAATGGGGTCCTCACCGACGAGTTCTTTTCGAATAAAGTTTTCTAAATATACAATCAAATTTTGATTTTTACCTGAAAAATTATTTATTTGGGGTAAACTCTACAGCAAGTGCATCTCATTCTCATATCGATATCTTACATTCCAAATTTCATAACATTTTGGATTAGAAAGAAATAAATGTATATTAAATGTACCGTTACTCAAAAGTAATATTGAAATAAATTATTTATAAAATAATTGTCATTCTCTTCATTTCTTCTAATTTTCATTATCTATATTGGATTTGAGGAAATTTTTTTAATGGTTTTTAATACAGAACTTCGTTATTTACAAATTTGCAGATTAGTCCCATTTTAACCGACTCTGAAAAAAGGAAGAGGTTCTCAGTTCGGTAGTATTTTTTATTCATCTCAAAATCAAATATTTATATCTAAGCTCAATCCTTAAAAATAATAATTTAGCAGGAAAAGTAGAACCGAAAAAAAAGTCAATTAATAGTATACATTGATACTTCAAATTATTACCACGTGACCTTTTGACGCCAGTGTCAAAAAAACAATTTTATGAAATAATATGATTACCTCCGACTTTGAAAGGAAATTTAGTCATACATTTAAAAGGAAATCATTTATAATTAGGGAATATACAGTGTTAATTTACTATTTACCTTACTTTTTAATAAGTTACATTTTTTGTCTGTTCTATTGTTTAATTTACTTATTAGCTTACTGTTTAATAATTTATATTTTTTTGAGGTATGGTATATTTTACCAATAAATTTTATTATTTTTTACGTTTGAGTGTTCAAGCACAAAAAATTTATGTTTCGGGGTATATAATAAAATACGACCAAATTTGGAATGTCCCACTTTTTTGCAAGTTAAAATAGGATTAATCTGAAAATAAATATGAAACAAATAGACACAATTTATAAATAACAGAGTTTTGTAGTAACAAGTTTTGAAATATTTTTGAGGATTTTCTGAGAATCCATCATCAGATCGTTTCTTTGTGAAAATGGGATCATCTTTGGGAAAATCTCTTTTAAAAATAAAAAGAATTTTGAAAATTGATACACAATTGACAAAAATATCAGTGCATACAAATATATGGTCGTAATTATATAAATGCCAAAAATAAATCAGTTTTGGGATCATCTAGATTTTTAAATAATTCGAGTTATATTATTGACGCAATTTTGTGGCTATTTGAAAACTTTTTTTAATTTGATTAAAAATAAGAACGTGGCGGAATCACTTTACGTTTTAAAAAGTATAGGGCACAATAAACATTGTTTTTACATACGTATTTATTTGCTAATATTAGTTTCAAACAAGTTAAGCATAAAAGATTTTTTAAGATCGCAATTTTCTTGCTTTTTTTTTTTTTTTTTTTGAAATATACCTATTGTGTACACATACTTTTTTAATTTGCACTTTTTTTTAAGAATGGACCATTCAGTTTGTGTAGTTTACCTAATTATTTATTTGGTAACGATACATTTAACGTGGTTAAGTGTATAGGTTATAAGAATTGAAAAGTGAATTGTATGAGTGAATGTATTTAAATGAAATGATATAAAAAGAAGTTTTAGCTGTGCGAGCATCATATAAAAATTATTGGATAGATTTCGAACTAATTTTTTAGTTTTACTGCTTATACACTTGATTCTAATCTAAAAAAAAAAACTTATCGCGATATCTGCATTAATTATAAAGTTATTAATTGTTATACTGTACCTATGTATAATAAATTGTCTGACACTACGCCTAAGCCAATTTTAATGAAATCCACAAAGCCAATTTCAAAAAAACTTCGCAAGCATAACTGGGAGATTTCTAGGATAGACTTTGGATGCTTTTACATACCCTATTCCACAAGCAAAATTTTGATTGAGGTGTCAAACTTAGTGTGACATATTTCAATGAATAATTTCAGTTAAATTCAAGTTCTACCAGGACGCAGGGGTACAGCTAGTTAGTCATAAAATAAAAAAAGTTTCATTACGTAGTAATAATGATTAAATATTCAACCAAACCAAGCGGGTGTCCCTGAAATATGGAGGGACTTCCAACTGCCTATTCAGCCCTATAGGCCGTACTAATAAATACAGTGCCGAACTGATTTTGATGGTAAAGTATAAAACTTTACTTCAATAAAATTAAAAATAAACCAAAGAAATAGCTTCAGAAAGAATGCCGTACTTCATCTATTTGTATCTACTAGAATTATTGTAATGGTTAGAACCTTTGATATTTTTAACAGCATTCGATAGATGTCGTGTATAGGTAGTATAATAGCTAATATCAATGTTTGTAAAGTAGGTTAATAACTTGTAAAATACAAAATTATTCATATTACTTATGCTCTACTTAATTGAAATACCAATAATTAAAAAAAAAAATCCTCCAAAATCATTCTGTAAATAACAATATTATTATAAATCCAAGTAGACAACAATATTGTAAATGCAACAATCACATTTTTTTCCGGTCACATCTATTTTAGAGAAATTAATATACAAGTTATCTTTTATTTTTAGAAAAAATACTAAATTAATCATATAGAAAAAATAATTAAATATTTATATAAAGAATACTTTGAAGAAAAATATGCAACCAGCAATGAATAAGTATTAATCTACAAATAAAAATAGTTCGTGATTTATAAAATGAGAAATAAATGTCTTATATTAAAAATTAAAAAAGAAAAAAATAATGAAAAAAAAAACTTTTATTGTAAGAAAATTTCGACTTTTTTATATGCTAAAATAGTTTCACAGATTCTATAAACGCAGATGTAGTAGTTAATGCATTAATATTTAATCCCAAATTGTTAATAATTGAATATGGTAAATAGAAAATACATTATGTCGTTTAAATTATTGAATACCACTAAAAGTGTAACTTATATTTCCTGAATATTTTACAAACTCTCAGTATTGTATGTATTACAGAATACTCAATATAGACAACAAATAGTCGAATGACTAGACTTTATGATTCTGTGCTTGGTAAAATTAAAGCCTAGTTTGCTTTAAAAAAACAAATGTTCCATACAGACACAAGATAATTTTTATAACTTTTCTCAGTCGATGCCAACCATTCAATGTTTTTAGGATAAGGATAAGATGGGGACGAAAAATAACTGGTCAATAGGAAAAATTAAAATATTTTTTTTTGCTTTTTAGTTCATTTTTTGGAGGCAGTTTTTTATTTTAATTTTTTTTGTAACAATGTTTATTCAGCAATAATTTTTTATTATTACGAATATGGGTATTTTTTTCATTCACACTCATTTTTGAATTTTTTCTAAAATTTACGGAAGATATAGGAAACTGAACAAAATATTATAATTTTAATTTTTCTTAAAGTTGATCGGAAAAATACAAAAATTTGATTGAACTAAAAATTAAATTTTAATGCATGGATAATATAGTTAGGTAAATAGGCCTTTGTCGCGATTATATATATCAGATTCAACAATATTTATTAACTTCCTAGTGTGAAGTTCTGGTAATTGGACCGATTTTGGAGAGATACCTGTGTGCGCATACAAGTATGTATGCATACGTATTCGTATTTTTTCATCTCGATTATCTCAAGAACGCATAATGATATAGACATGACTGATATGACTTTTCAGGAAAATCGATCCAGCCGTTTTTATATTCACCATTGGGAAGTTCATCGAGTGGATCAAACGGGTCGCAACTGGAATTGGTGGTAGTTAGTATATTTGTAGTTGAATAAATTTTTAGTTATCAAATAACAGGTATTAAATTTTTCGTGTAAAATCGTTTTTCAATTTTGTTAGCCATTAAAAGAAAGTCTAGCCAACGTACGATTTTTCCATTTTATTTATGTTGATTCAAGACATATAATACACTCCAATGCGCTTTTAAACCAACGCATATAGTACCCATACTGACTAGCTTCGTGTTATAGTATTTGTAACATGTAGTCCGTATGTTCCATCCACAATATGAATATCATGGTTTAATGAAAATAATTGTATTTATACAGTCAGTATAAAACGAATACTTGTCAAACAAGCATGTTTTCAACAAAAATTTTCATAAATTTTTCTTTCATTAAATAAAATACTTCTTTAATATTTAAAATTTCGATCAAAATTAATTTCTTAAATAATAATAAATTGAATTGAATTTGAATCTATTTTCATCTTGTTTGTGTGTGAAAAATTTGGTGAAAAATTAACGAAAATTTTGACAGTGTTTTTTCCTGAACCAAAAAGGTAAATTTTATTGTTTATTATTAATCAATATTTTTTGTTTCTTTTATTAAATTAAGTACTTTTAAACAATTTAAAAAAATTAATAAGTAAATGAAAGAGAAAAATTAATTTTTTAATTTTTTTTAAATTAATTAATATGTTTTTTTTTTTTTTTTTTTTTTAATAATTTGAAATCCAAGTTTTCAATGATTTTATCTAAAAAATAATAATAAAAAAACATTGCTTGTAAAATTTGTTAATTACATTTTAAAACAAAATTTATTGATATCAGCAAAAAGCGGTAATGTTGACAATTTTAATTAAAAACAATATAACAAAAATTTTTAACTATTAATGAATAGATAATTATGACGGAAATAATTATAAACTTTTGTTGTAACTATTTCAGGAGCGTAACTCTAGTTTTATAGAATGCAGCATATCATTTCCTGATTAAGTAGATAATTCAAAAATTAATATTTTAGCATATAAAATGAGAAATATTTATGTTATGCGAAAGCTTTATATATCAAAATAAAATAATACAAAGAATTTTCCAAAAAAAATACCGCTAAAATGACGTAAGAATCATTAATGGCATCTTAGTACCGCACATGTATTAAGGCGCATACACATAATAATCATATTACATTTATACAAGGAAATTTGGAAATTTTCATGTTTAGAATTCATCCGAAAAAATTTTTAGTTTATTAAATATTTTGCAAATTCCCTTCATTAATAGAAGACTCAAATATAACTTTTAATTTTATATAGAATAGGAGATACCTACTGTTATGGTATTTCCTATGTGACTAATTTTCGTAATGAGATTGCGTTTAATTATTGTACTCCTAAAGGCTGTTCTCCCCCTTTAATATAATAACGTGGACCGCACAATCGTTTCGGAGAAAATGACTTTCGAAAATTTTCGTTTCAACTTCATGAACATTTTTTAACAAAATGGTATTTTATTAGTAAGAGATGAGATAGTCTGGTTGGTAGAGAAATTGCGTTCGGAATGGGCATTCGTGGCTCGGATCCAGGTCATGACTAAAATACACCGTACACCTTCCAATATGAATGATGGAATACATATTTTAAACAACTACTCCTAACTCTATCAAACTATTCCATAGGCAAAAAATTATTTTACTAAGACTTGTTAAACTGCGTATAACTTGCCATCGTAATAGGTGAGGTGTATTTCATTGGGTTAAATTTATTAAGTTGATTCGTTTTTGATATTTCGAGTTGGATGTTTCTACATCGATAACTATTAAACTTAGTTAAGTATTTACTGAAATGTATGTTACCATATATTATATTAATTAAAAAAATATTTTGTTTGAATATACACTTATATGGTATGCAGACATGGATGAGCTATGAAAAGGGATTTTTCCTTGTTTTATTATCAAAATAAAAGGTTTATTTACTATTGAGTGGGTATGTGTTTTTGATAAAGATCTCTACAGACTCCATTTACTGTAATAAAAAATAATTATCCAAATGTTATGAAAAATGGCATGCACAATCTTGAAAGCGGAGTGCATGTCGAAGTGTTTTTGCCGTAACAACGATTCTAAAGCAGAAATCAAAATTTTATTTCATATTTAGAAATGATTTTTCACGAAAACTCTTTAATATGACCACCGTTTTCATATCCATATTGTGTATACCAAATTTCATAACACTTGGATATTATTTTTTGAATTATTTTTTGAAAATGCAATGTTTACTTAGTCATGGATTGCCTTTATTAATAGAGCCTCTAGACGTTTCTAAAACACATATCCATTAAAAATATAATCAAAACGAAATGAAGTACAAAAAATTAAGGTTTACTACGCTACTTTATTATGGGATTATGGACTGTGGAATCTGGATGAAATTTAATCATTGAATCAAATTTACGACAGAAAAGATGACACTTAAAATATTATAAAACGGGTTTGTTTCTGGCTAATATTTTTATTTTTTTTTAAATTAAAGTTGATTTTCAGTAATTACTCATTTAGTATTATAACCTCTGTACCAGCATAAGGACGAAAATACATATTTATCATAAGATGTATATTGTTTTTTCGTCATGTTCATAGTTTACTAGATATATATAATATATAAGATGGAAACTTTATCATTCTATACATACTAGAATCTGTTATCTACCTGTTGATGCTTACATATATTGTATATATTGTTTTGGTCCAAATCCAAAAGTGAAAACTTTAAACTTTTATTAAACACTCACGATAGACAATAATACTATAGATTAATTATAAAAGAATGAGCGTTTTTATTCTTTATGATATATTTACCATGCTATTTATAGTATGGCCCCTTTTGTGCTTCAGATGCCGTTTTAGAAATAAAATTATTGATTTTATTAAAGCAAATATCAAACAAGATTTCTCTCGTACTCGTACTCGTAAATTTCATACTTGGATAATATAACAGATTTCAAATTTTAATGATTTAAAAAAATTAGTCTTGGAAATTTCTGTTTATAAAATTGTATTAGTGATTGAAATATATAAGAAAAAAAACTTAAAGGTATAGAAAAAAAATTAATCAGCCAACTAAGCTGGACTTGCCTTCTATCGGGTATTTGACTTCATAAAACATAAATGTATATGACGAGAGTCCTGAACCACGTAAAGGTACACTAAACATATACAAGTTCCGCCAAGTTTTCCAAGCAACAATACAGTCAAAAAGGAGATCCACTGTTGGCCAAGATGTTCAAAATATTTCTGATATCTCTTGTGCCTGGATACATCAAAATCATTCAAATGTAATCATTAATTATTGCAAAAACTTAGTATTTAAATACTATCGTTTATTAGATGTTCGGTTCACATTATCGATTTGCATTAAAACTTTGATAATACCATTGGTGATCGCCACTATTTTAATAGTGCCAATATACATAAATTTCGTGGCGGAATGCCAATTCTCATGCATTTTACATATAAATAATTTTATTTTCTTACGTATATAAGTGTAAGGGTCATACAGCAACCTACCAATTTTATACTTAAAGTCGAAGGAATATTTGGTAACATTTTATTCACAAACTTATGAATAAATTCGATATTTCTTCTTCTTAATTAAATAACATGTTTTAAAAACGTTTTCCATTAGAATACGATTTTGTAGTGATTATAAAACACAATAAAACTTATAGTTGTACATGTTATTTCAAGAAGTAAATTATGTATATCTTTGGCGTCTGTACAGTCATATGATGAATGATATAAATGTTCTTCCAATTAATTATAATTATTATTTTAGTAAGTTGTTTAATTTTATTCATATCTGTTTAAAAAAATTAATCTCACCTATACACAAAAAAATGATTTTAAAGCTGCATCGATTTCCACCTGATTACTATAATTTTAATTTTGAAATTTCTATATTATTACTCTGGTCCTTACATGATTCTTTCTAATTTTAATGTTATGAATTCGCTACGTTGAATTCCAATTTCCAATAAACAGGTGAATGCAGGTAAAAATATTGAAATTCGTAGAATTATTTTTAAAACAAAGCATATATAGGTTTTACTAGCAATAATTTAATATGAAATATAAAAAAATAATAACAATTTACATTTTGTGGACGCAAGACGTATCGGATTTGTGACATAATATATAAGTGGATTTTTAAATGTTTATCTATTAATAATATTATCAAGAGGAAATATTTGTATGTATGTATTTGTGTATGTAACGAATAAACTTAAAAACTACTTAGTCGGTTTGAAAAATTACTTCACCGGTAGGAAGCTACACTACCCTCGGGTTACAAGGGCTACTTTCATCCCCGTATTCCTACGTGAACGGGTGCTACGAGGGAGTAAATGGATTACATGAGGATTTTTATATGCACGAATAAACTGAAAAAGTACTGGAGCGGTTTGAAAAATCATTTCACCATTACAAAGCTACACTATCCTCAGATGAAATAGGTTACTTTGAATCCCTGTATTGCGACGGACACGGGAATTACGCTGGTAATACTGCATGACGCACGCTAGTTGTCTACATACCTATATTCATCACAATCGAATGAATGGTTCACAATATATCGGAATTTATGTGAAAATAGCCATTATTGAATATATTTACTTACATATATATCTCTATGTCTCTGGAACATTATGACCGAATATGTTGCAATTTAGACATGACATAAACAGTACATTTTCTGCATTGATTTGTTCGCAATTTCTCTGTGAGAATAAGTAAGCTGTATTTTGTTCAAGTTTATTCATTCAAATTTTTGATTTTTCTCTAATAACCATTCCTAAGAATTTTTGATTTTGACATTATTTAAACTAATTCTACACATGAAATTGTATGGTAACTGATAAATGATATGTTTCTAAATCTGTTTATAATCACTATTTTTTACTTCAATTTTATCAATATTCGTTTATTGGTTATTGATTTATGCAAGTTTGTCTGAATGATATAAAACAAACAAGACACAACAATTTCTCTGGAAGTTCCAAAACATTGATATATAGATATACAAATTTTATTTTGAAACAGGTAAACAAACTTAAAAGTAATCCTTACTGCATGAGTAAAAAATTGGCTCTATAAATGTCAAATAAGGTGAGTCAGGATCAAATTAGTTCAAAACTGACTATATATAAAGAGCAAAACTACAGATACTCATTTGAACATGGCGAATATATGAGTGCGGTCCTCTAACCTAAGCTATTATAAATAATTATTTACATAGCTCGGTAATATTGTATATTAAGAGTAAAAAACTTCGGAATACTAAATTACATTAATTTGCAATTGAAGCATGCAAGCTCAAGGTTCCTTAGTGGTAATGAATCATTTCTATAATACCGGATATTAATATCATACTTCTCGATATTTAAATATAAATTTAAATTTTATTTATATTAAATAAATATTCTATTAAATAAAATATATTGTGTATTTATTTTTATAGTTTTACTAAATAAACGTAAGTAATAAAAAAACGTCATGAGAATATGAAAATAGTAAGTAAATTTAATTTAAATATACAGGATATTCCAGGAATGCTAGATTGCGTTGCCGATGATCATGTATTCAGTTCATGATCTCATATAATGCTTTGTTTTATCGACTCCATTTTTTGTTACATATTACACACATTATAAATATTTAAATGTAATGTGCCGTAGTGCGTGCTATCAAAAATAGTGAACTATTGTTTATAAATTATTATTAAATAACTATCAAAGCAACCAATTGAATTGTTGAATACAGCTGTTCACGTAAATGATTTGTGTACAAACAACGGGCTAGCAAATACGATTAGAGTATACACAATTTTAATATTTTTACTTCAATATTTTACTTATTGACGTATCGTTAGAGTTTTCTTGATAGGCCAAATGTGATAGAATTTTATTTTTTTGGCTCTTTATTTTGAAACCATTAAACCATCATGTTGTTTAATCGGCGTAAAACTTTCTACGATAATTTGCTCGTAGTAATTTGTATTTTGCTCAAAACTTCCTTTTGAATTGAATGAAAACAAATTTGGTATTTGCACAAAATTTACTATTACATGAAGTTAACGTGATTTTTATAAATATATTTATTATTGCGAATTAAATAATTGACGTCGGTGTACTTAATTAATTCAATAATGGTTCAAAAATATACGTCATGATCAATCAATGTACAAAACTGTTTCTATATTTTGATAAATACCGTATATACAATTTTCGATATTGAGAGAAAATTTTATAACAGTGTAAATTTAAAGGATATTTTACGTACCGAAAACCTAATTTATTGACAAATAATTTTGACACAATTTTGATTTCTTAAAATTGGTCAATATTTTGAACATAATTAATGCAATAAAAAAACAATAAACTGGTGTTTCCGCCAATTTTGTTAGAACTTTCAAAGTACGCAGGTTGGATTGGAAAATTAAAATAATAAGAAATTTTTAAGTGGGATTATGCTAGAGAAGCATTTTGAAATATCTTTCAATTTTCGCGCATAATTGCATTTTAATAATAACCCAAAAAATTGAAATATTGAAATATAATAAATTTAGGTATGTACAATCTTGACATGGAAGCGGAGGGCTTTCCAAAGGGTTTTTACCGTTAAAAAAATATAAAAATCGAAATTTGATTTTATATTTAGAAATGATTCTTCAAGAAAAACTCTTCTATTTTCCATTTTCATGTCCTAATATATTTCAAAATACTTCAATAATCAAAGAGAGCAAAAATCCACTTCACAAAAATATGATTGATTAAACTTAATGTTTGAAGTTTGACATCACCTATCATATAATTTACATCTAACTTTTTAACGGGGTTTGAAACATAAAACTGAAGCACCTTCCTTTATGTAAAAATCTTTCAATTTTCACAATTCGCACAAATAACTTAAAAAAATGTTTTGAAATTTGTTGTGAACAATATTGACAAGAAAACGGAGGACTTGTTGAAGAGTTTTTCTCGAAAAAATATTTTTAAATATAAAATCGAAATTCGATTTTGACCTTAAAAATTTTTTTTGCGAAGACCTCTTTGATAAGCCATCCATTTTCATGTCAATACTGTGCATAGAAAATTTCAAAACATTTTGAGTTTTACAAGTATTTTTTGAGTTATTTTAAATAAATTTAAAACTTAAAAATTAAAATTTTTTTACCTTATCCAAGAAAAATAAAAATACCTACTTTGCTACAAAAATTTTTCATATTCTTATTATTTGTATTCAAAATATAAAATAATTTTTTTAAACTTTGAAACACTCTGTACAACAATAATAATGCACTTATAATAAATACTTAGATTTAAATATTTTAAATATAAAAAAATCAAGTGTTTAATGAAAATAGTATCTGTATAGTATAAAAACAATATTGTATTCGCCCGTTTTTATCTTTATACACGTACATACTGCTAAATAATAAAGTACAACTTAACCAGTTTTTATCTCGTTTATTGGCACCGTGTACGCAAACTTAAAGCGGTAAAAATTTAAATTATTGTGGGCGGATTGATATGAACTATCTTTTTATTATTTATCATGTGCTTATTAAAAGATGTAGGAAATGAGTAATGAAAGTTTTTATGTTCAAAACTTAAAGTAACAGGTATATCAGATGTAGTAAGTATACCAATCACATCATTAAATATGGTAAATCTGGAATAAAATGGTATTCGTTTATAACAAAAAATATGAGTTAATACAAGACGCTTTTTATTCGAATCTTTGCCTTTTCAAGTTTTTGAAAATATTAGATAGGTAATATAACAACGGGCAGAAAGATTAAAGATAAAAGGCACTTCATAGGCACAAGCTAAAACTGTGCAAACCCTAAGATTCTTGCGTATTAAGATGAAAAGGGGGGAAAGGGAGTTAACATCCTCCTAGCGAATTGTTCTGTTCATCCCATATCTCTGTTCTTCTGTTCATCCCAAAAAAGATGAGAAAAGTGACTAGAAGGTTTATTCCCCAGCCACTACCTTTTTGATACTAACTTAATCTACATACAAATTTTCAACCTTCTAGCTCAATTTGGAGAAATCTTGCGTAGGAAATCGGATTCCTATCGAATGAAACTCATTCAAAATTATTGTTCAAGTATTTGGATCAATTTGATTAATAATTTTGAATTAATATTTTACTTTGGCTAATAAAAACACTGCTTTATTGTAAATATTTTTATATGACTGTGTAATATCATTGGATGGTTTTATAGACCCCACTAATTAAAGTAATAGTTTATATTGATTGCCACATTTTAACAATTTTATTTTTTATTCTTATATCAAATAATGCTTCACTGTTTCTCATATTTTTCTAATAAAGTACTTCTCAAGCTAACCGCATAAGAATTTCCAATTAAACTATAAATAAAATCTTTAAAATAATTTAAAAAAAAAAAACAGAAAACAGAAAACAAAAGAAATATAATAAAAAACCAACTGGTGCTAATGATACGTACTGTGGTCTATAACCATTGTTGTAAACCAAGTGTTGTTTTTCTTCAAAGCGAATTTTGTTTTGATTTTAAACCCACAAGACTATTGTAATTGCGATTAGATTTTGTTTGCATTTGAAAGGAATTGCATGCAACTTCAAGACACTAAAATATCATATTTTTGAAAATTTATTCAAAATTTATTACGTACATTATGTATACTAAGAAAGATGGTATACTTTTTAAATTTAGGAAAATATTGACTCCTATGGTTGTTTAAAAAAATCTAGAACAACTGGTATTAAGAATAATTTACAAATAATAGCATTGAATAAGTATTTGTCATTAACAAACGATCATGAAAAAAAGAGAATATATAAATTTTTTATAGAAAAAATAAATAAATTCATGTATAAGATGGAGGGGGAGTGAAGAAAAGATATTTCTTAATTGAAAGATTACCGCGGTCTTTCAGGCTTTATCCATGCAATGTGCTATTAGAATTTAGAATTAATCGTTTAAGAAGTGAATTGGACACAGGACTGACGTAACGCAATTACAGATTTAGACCAATCAATAAAGTTAAGCTACAGCAGTCACAATCTGTATTTGGATGGGTGACCACCTAGCAGTACTGTTGTTGTATAAAAATAATAATCCACTTTGGTTAATGGCTATATAGCTGAAAGTAGCTGAAGCCAAAAAAAAAAGAAGAAGTGAATTCATAAACGATTTTGAAAGGGAAACTGGCAATGTAAAATAATATACCTTAAATATCTTTTCTCTGAGTTCAGGTATCGTCATATTCGTCTTAAAAATTCAAATGTCCTTAGATAGATGTAAAACAGAAAACCAAATGGACGGTTTTTGGCGCAAAAAAAACTTCATCTCTTCCGACTGGCAGGATGCATTTCTATAGTTTAGATATATATTAGATATATGATCTTAGATACCCAATATTTAAAAAATTTCGGATTTTTGGATTGAAATAGTAATATTTTAGTAAAAAAATTAACCAAATGTATCGAGTAGGCTATCAAAATAAAGAAAATTAAAAGAGGATTACAAAAATAGTCGTATATATAAATTATATGTTTAAATTTTATTAGAATAATTAATTGATTGTAAAAGTTTGTAAACCAATGTTTTGTTGATAAGAGTGTGCCGGGAGACTAAAATGTCTGAAATAAAATAAATTAATTAAGAAATAATAAACCGACTATACAAAAAAAATTTACGTAATACACTAAAACGACCGAAAACAGATTGATTAAATTTAAATGAAAATTTAAAGCCCAAGTTAAATACGCATAGTAAGTTGAGTAGCGAGCGGGATCCAATTGCAAATTAATAACCGAAAGAAAAATTTGATAAATTTAATCAATCTTGTTTCGGTCATTTCAGTGCGTTTAAATTTTCTTTTTTTGCAGTCGGTTTTTACTTTTTATTTTTTAATTATTTAGTTTTTATGAATTCACTTTGTAAATTTAATAAACTCGAGATTTGTTTATTTCAGAGTAGCACAAAGTTTAATTCTGCCAAAAAACGCTTCTTTCCAAGCCATATTAATTAACATTATATTAATATAAAATATCATTATGGTTATTACTAGAATTTACGGTCTTTTGTGTATCAATATGTTGTGTATTTCGTAAGCTTTTAAACAAACTACACTTGTGTGTTGAAGATTTACGACTTTCTAGTTATTCCATTTCAAAACCATCAGGAAGCCATAAAATCGATTAAATACAGCTAATATTTAAGCAAGATGTCGCCCAAAAAAACCGTTTGAATAGTTTAGTATTATTTTATAAATAATATTGCGTCTCCATGAAATATAACAAAAAATGTGATAGCTTTAAACTAAAAATTTTCCGTCGAAACCATACATTATTTCATGCTTTTCTTAATTAATTCAATTCAAAAATATCAAATGTGAAATGGTAATAAAAAAAATAATAATTATAAATTTGGTTTCAATAAACACACGGTGGCTCATTTCAGCGAGAAATTTCAATTTATATATAATTTTCGATAATCTTTGTTGGAAAAGAAAAATTTGTAAGTTCAAGCCTTACGCAATTATAAGCTTTTATTCATTCTTACCAGTGCCGGTGTAGGTTTTATAGAACTTCAATTTGATTGAGCTGAATTTGAGTATAAAATATAAGTCAGATACAATACAATATTTTGTTTTTAACACAATTAATATGCAACCTTTTATCATCTTACGCTTTCACCATATTATAAAACCATCTTTTTTTTTTTAATGTTAAACAAATATTCAAGAAAAAATAGTTTTAACTTACATTTATTTACGATAGATGTAATATTTAGCTTTAAAGCTTTTTCTTTATTAGTAGATATTCACAATAATCTCTTAAAACCCAATTCTATAGAAAAAAACATTCGTGTTCAGTGCAATATTTTCCATAAGAATGAATCGTCAATAATCATCTCAAACTACTTCGTTGTAGAAATGTATTCAAAGAAATTCGCAATGAATTGTTATTTACAAAAGGTATATCCATGACAGCTCTATTTAAAGAAATCTGGCCCAATGATGCAAAATGTATTTTTTAATTTTCCACAGTAATAATATCTTCTGCTTAAATCAAATGTTCTAAATCACTTTTTTCTTTTCCAATTTTGCTAATACTAATTTAACACTTAATGATTTTGGTACAAATAAGATAATTTTAGACTACCAATTACCAGAATTCTAATAAATAAATTAATCAAACGTTTTTTGTAATTCTGGTTCCCATTTCTGAGTTTATTATAATTTATTAAAATTTGATACCACCATTAGGTTGTTTTAAAGAAATGAAAAAGCCGTGCACCTCACCCGTTCCAATGGCAACAATATTCTGGGAACAATTAACGTATACAATACATATATTTTAAATTTTACAATAAATTAATATTATATGTTTCCTTTGACAACGTTCTCATTAAAACAAAATATCACACTTTTATAAAGCTTTATCTTTCATTAATGATTGTGTTTGTTTTGTGTATATATGTAGCCGCTACGATAATTAAAACAATAGACACAAATGGTTGTTTGTGATCAGAATAATAATATAAATATAAACATTTTACATGGTAATTCATTATACGGTTATTTTACAGTGCATGTTTTTATTCAAACAATACCAAAGCTCTGAAAAACTAAAAAATATATTTTACCACTGAAAAAATAAAATATTTCAACTTTTATTTTAAAGCTTTGATGCTATCTAGTTTATACGAGTGTTTATTGTTGAGCGAACAACACAATATGTTTGTAGAAACATTTGGTATGAACATCATATGAACTTCTTTTCGTACCGTGCATAGTATATGGAACAGACAACTAAATCGATAAAAGTGCTACGAACAAAAATTCTTGATAGTTTCGCAAAAAAATTCTCTCTCAAATTTTCATTTTGTAAGAGTTTTTAAATATGACAAAAATCAAAATTTTACTATAAAACGTAAAATAATACAGGGAATAATCACTATAAAAACTGATGAGGTAATAATGTTAAACTGTAGCAGATAACGAAGTTTAACGAAGATATACAGAATTAAATTTCGAAGAAAGTTCTAGTGAGTTGTTTAAAAATAATATACTATTATGTGATTTAAACCGAAATTTTATTAACAGTTGCAAGGCGATGTTATTTTCAAACGGCATTTTAAATCACAAAAACCCAATTACAATGAGGAAGAAAAATTTTGCAATAAAACAACGTACATTGCAAAAAAATACTGCATAAAAATTAAAATTAATTAAAAATACTTAAAAATTAAAAAATTTGCCGTAGGAGCCGAGTAAAAGAAATTTAAAAATGGTGTGGTTTGGCTTTTTTCGATATTAAATCGCTTATAGCTCGAAAAATATTAACTTTATCGTAAAAAGTCGCAAGACCTTTTTTATTGGTATTTCATCAAAGAATATATAAAGTTGTTTACATTGCATTGCCATTGCTTAAACAATTTCGGTTTAAACATGACACCAAATTATCGCACGCGCCGATTCCTACTAGCTACGTATATTAAACAATCAACGTAGTAGAATGTTTGTAATATACGTATCATGTAAAAATCCTCATTGAAATAAATTTTGGCTACAAATACAGATACACGTTAACCATTCTCCAGCCAATTACACACTTTTATATACCTTTTGAATATGCTTCCGTTGAATTTTATACTGCAAATAATTAAAAAAATTAGAGGAAATATTGGCTACGAGTACGTTAAATTTTATAGTAAATGCAAGTATTAAAAATTGTAAGAATGATGGTAGAAATCACATAAGTAATAATTCTTAAGATAATTTAAATTTATTAATACAACGTGGCATATATTCAATAATAAATAATATACCAATCACAACATTTAATTGATAATTCGTAGCCATAACAACTGCCTGAAAAAAAAATACAAATTCTAAAATTTAATTAAAATTTAATAAAACAAAATTTTAATGAACTTGTTCATTAGTTTTAAATCAAATTATTTCTCATTCCAGATAGACTAAAGGTTGAGAAATAGAGAATGTCCGTAAATAACATTTATTTCATTCTTTTCGATTAGTTTGTTTGTGTATGTTACGGTTAATGTTTAAAATTCAGTGTAATCTAATATATGTACTACTTATTCCTTGTATATTGATTGTTTTGGGTAATTAAACTTACAGAAAAGTGATTTTTAAACTGAATTTCAAACTATAACCGTAAAATATATTCGATTGTTTAGTAATCTAATGTTTTACACCTCCAAATTATAAAAACATTTACTCAACGATCAAATATTAATAATCATATTTTAGAATATACCAGAATTTCTTTAATAATAAATCCAAAAACAAATCCGTATTCATTTTGGTATAGGTGTTTATAGAATCAAGATAACTAACGAAAAGACGTTTCGAGCTGAAATTTTGGTAGCGTATAAAAGACATAAAAAGAGAGTTTCATTTCGTGAATCAACAAAATTCGTTTCTTTTGTTGCAAACATTTTTATGAATTCAACTGTTTGAATTCCCCATGATTTCTGTTCTATTTTAGCTAAAAATCACATATATTTGTAATATATGTATTACATATGTATTTATAACAGTATGGTCTGAATTTATTTAGAAAGGACAATAAAATTAATATCTTTGAATAACATTTGCGTAGAAACAAATTATACCTACAATTTTCGCAAAGTATAAAAAAAAAATTTTTTTCCAGCCTTATGAAAATTATAAATATTACTAACTGGTGTCCGAGCAAATTTTTTTTAAAAATTAAGCAATAGTTCTCTTATAAAAATTTATTTTTATATAAATTATCCCTTTATTTGTGCTCAGATCTGAGAAATTATGAATCCTAAACATTTTTATTTCAGCCAAAAATATAATTTTTTTGTCTTTACTATAAAATCTGAATCTGCAACAAAAAAAAAAAAAGGTTTTATGGAACTATGAGCGCCATTTAAAAAAGTTTAAGAGTTTTGCATATGTAAGGATCACTCTGTAGACTTGTTTGGATGTATTATTTTAATCAAAGTATTCGTTATACATTTTACATACCTTCATTATAATTAAATAATCTATATAATGTGATATTTATAGAATTTCAATTACTCACTCAAAATGAAAAAGTATTGTAATTATGACGTCAAATCAATTTATTTATTAGTAATAGAAAGATTTATTTTTGATTTTTAAATTAAATTAAAATAAAACTAAATAAAACTTAATAAAACAGAATACATTATATATTAAAAATTTTTATTACTACCTATTCATTGTATACTGATATTAGTAGTAATATTCTTGTAGTGGGATTGATTTCGTGAATCCCTGTGTCTGTATATGTTACGTGGGTAAACAAATACAAATATAGTCTCGAGAATAAATAATGGAATAAGTATGAAACCACTTGCATTCAATGTGTAATTACATACCTTAAAATTAAATTTCTTTTCAGCGAAATTGGTTCAGTGGTTTTATGTTAAAAAACTAAAAAAGGATAAAAAACTATATAAAAAAAGATCCAAAATATCCATGTTCGTAATTATTATTTGTTTATTCCCCTTGCTAGTAAGCTAAACGTGTGAACCTCGCGATCGGATGTTGACGACATGTTTTGACTATGATTCACACATTATTTTACAAAGAAAATATTAGCATTTACATATAGTCTAGTAGAAATCGACATATGAGTACCAAAAATTATTCTAACTTCTCTATAAAGTGTCGTACGGATGACAATATGAACTCGCGGTCTCGCGGTCATATTGTTTAAATCGAAACAATGGTAAGGCAATGTGAACAGTTTTATATATTCTTTGATGAAATACGAATACAAAAGGTCCTATTACTTTTTACGATAAAATTAATATTTTTCGAACTATAAGCGATTTAAAATCGAAAAAAGCCAAAGCATACCAATTTTTGAATTTCGCTTACCCGTACTTCTACTGCAAATTTTTAATATTCTATTTTTGGAAGTATTTCTAATCAAAGAGTTTTCTTATGCAGTATTTTTATACAATGTACGTTGTTTTATTGCAAAATTTTTCTTCCTCATAATAATTGGGTTTTTGTGACTGAAAATCCCGTTTGAAAATAACAATGCCTTGCAATTGTTAAAACAATTTTGGTCACATAAGTCACATAATAGTATATTATTTTGAAATAACTTAGTAGAAACTTTTGTTGCCTGAAACAAAATGTTTCCAGAAAAGTATAGAGCCTAAATTTTATTACAATATAGACGAACGAATGCCATTTCACTAGCATATAAAAGAACCGTATATTGTGTATTATAAACACTATTAAAATTTAGCTAAACTTTCTTCGAACGTTTCATTCTGTACGTCTTTTAAATTCGACTTCGTGTAATAGCTACGATAAACATCGGTATCCGCTTCGGTTTAGAATGTTTTTTATTGTCATTATGCCCTGTATTATAGTTATAAAGTAGGTGGTTGTGTAAACATTACCAATTATAAATAATGATAATAAAAATTTAAATAATTAAATATCATATAAATGATTAAATTAATTATTCAGGAAAGTTTTTTTCATTTAAATACATAAAGCTAAAGCTTGTTCGTGTTTATTTTATATCCCTAAAGAAATAAAAATAAAAAAGTAAACAATGTTCCTGAAGGAATAGAAAATTAAAAAAAATATATATTCACAAACAAAAGACAAACTACAATAGAAAATAGTTAAAAGAACTATTATAACTTTAATACGAAAATCATTTTCATATAGCGACTGGGAGAAATCTATGGAAAGCTAAAATTTTTTTCCAAAATAATAATTATTTTTTTAAATTCGTATTTAAGGTAGATTTCAATAGGATATCTACAAAGAATGTAGTGCTTTACAATGCTTTCATACATTTGAACTCTACATTGTTTGAGCTAAGTGACTTTTTTCTATGCAGTGGAGGATCTTGACTATGATACATTGTTTGTTCTTAATTTCACTAAAATGTTTTCTAATCTTAAAAATATACATTCAGAAAACAATATTCAGTATATATCTTTCTGTTAAGATCCCGGTATAAACCATTTAGAAACACATAATCACATAGTATAAATTTTTTGCGGGTAAAGATATTTTTTTGCACGAAGTATTTTTAAAAATTGTCCAATATATGATTAAGACTCATCTGCAAGGGCTGTGTAGAAATTTGAATAATTACCTTACTAAAATATACAAATATTTATTAAACTAACGATTTTAAACTCAGAACAACCAACACAGAATAAAGTGATTATATGAAAATACATTCATATGATCACGAAATACATATTTTTCAAGGTCAGTATTGGTCAATTTCATGTTCTATCTAGATTATTTTTTAGATAAAACACATAAGAGGTTGGGAATTAATAATATTATGCACTACCTCGAGGGAATCTTTAATCTAAATAGCCCCTATTTTATTCAATTTCAAATCTAATGTTAATTATTCAAATAATTTTGTAAGTTGTCACTAGTATTATGCAGCACCAAACAAATTTTTCCCGTTATTCTAGAAAATTATTGTAATTAGGGCATACAATTTCTTGGAGTGGTAACAATTCATGATTGGTGAATAATATTTGTCGGAAATCAATATTTTTTTCATTCTATTATCAAGTAAGGAATAATGGTTTTCTAATTTGCCACCCAGTTATCTTCTTATTAGAGGATTATTATCGCACGGTTTCAACTTATCAAAGCTCCAAAAAATGGTCCTGGTTTCATGTTAATAATGGTAATATCTACACCATTACATGGAGAAAGAGCTGTTTGGGAATTTTGAATTTAATTTTAATGATGCTTTTCCATGCTGTAAAATGTATTTCATAAAATTGTGTGGACCCAAAAGACCTATATAACTATTACAAATAATTACGAAAATTCTTATGATAAAGTATTCTATAATAATTTATTTAATACTTTTGAAATTTACTCCCAGCTAGTAGGTAAATTCTCACCAGTTATTTTTAATATGATTTTGAAAAATATAAATTTTTAATAGCATTATGAATAAAAAGTTTTTAATAAACTTTTAATTTATTCGACTATATAACAGATTAACCTATTGTTTTAACTTCTGATTTGAATCTACATGACGAACCAAGTCTTTTGTTTTGCAAAAAAACTAAATATGTATGTACTTCGACAACTCTTCTGTATGTCAACCAATAATGCTTTTTCTTTGACTCGTATTTTTGAAATAAATTCCTAAAATTTTTGTTTCTCTCTCAAGCAGTTTGTGTTAAAAATTCGTAAATATTTTAAGAGCCAATTCTAAAAGCCTGGATGTGAGATGCTGACATAGTGTGAGTTACTGACCTGATAGCGGACAGTTACTACACCTGTGTATTCGCATAACAGAAGCTTTCAATTCGCGTCTCTGGGTCACACATGTGCGAGTTTCTTCTACCCACCGTTTTCTTTAATAAACCACTACTTAAAACAGTAAAACAGAAATATATTCAGCAAATAATGTCCCGGTTTAGTCCAAAGCGTACGATATACCATAATTTCGCAATGTCGGCAAAAGAACATGGGAATCGCAGCTGAGTGACTGACTTGACTGTTACTCTTCTGACTAGACCAGCTTACTCTTCCGAATAGATGAATCACACTTTAACCAGGACTTTATAAAAAGGTTGTTACTTATTTTCAAGTCCCTTTATGAATTAACAGATGGCGCTATGAACTCGCGAAATGTTGTAGATCCCACACTTCGTTCACTTATAAAACAACAAATGGCGTTAGTTTTTTATACAGAATATTTAAGGTAGCTTGGTTGCCGCAATTCGAAGTCAAATACAAAACTTTTTTTTAATTTTTTTTACTATCAAATACACGAAGCATATAATAATTAATAGAAATTCACATAAGAATTTAATTGATATAATTTAATACAGTTTATAATTAAATAAATTAAATAATGTAATAAATAAAATATTATTTGACCAGTAGTCAACTGTTACTTTAAATAATTTTCAAAACATAACCCTGAACTATCAACTTTATTTTTTGTATCGTGAATTCTTAAATATAAATAAATAAATTATTTTGTAAGAAAATAAATTTAATATTTTAAAAAATATTTTTTACATTTATTAACGTTCAATATCATCTTTTTGTTGTTATATACCATTAAAAACGCTAGTTACTATTTGAAATTAGCGCGCTTAACGGAGCCACCATTTTTTCCCTAGTAAATATGGAGGATAAAGATAGAAGCCACTTGTCAATATTGAAGAATTAATTGCATGGAAAGTACGTGGTAAATTATTCTGAAATTTTTTTCAGTGTATATCTTGGATATAGTTTTATCAATTTAAAAGTTTTTTTGGCAGGGGTCAACTTTGCCAATTTTCTACAAACCTTCCATTTCCGGTATTATTTAACAAGGACACTCATAAGAGCTCTTTTTTTGCTAAAATTTAATTATTAATATCACTTAAACGGTGTGGTAAAACACCGTTTTATCTGATTATTTTTCTATAGGTGCATTTAATTATAATCTTTCGAATAAACACAAAAAATATGGGGTTAACTTTAAGTCATATGGGTACCAAATGGGTTGATGTAAACTACCTTGTTCATTAAATGATCCCTATTACAAACGAATATAGAGTCGTCAAGTTACCGTTTATGTGTTTTCGCTAATGTAAACATATTATGTATTATTACTTATTAATAGTTTAATAAAGTGATGAAAGAACCTTAAGTCCATAACTAAACAATTAATTATACTACTTATTCTGTCGCAAATGTATCACTTTATTAAAAAAATATTTATTAAGTACTTGTCTTTATTTATTATGATTTATTATACTTTGTTTGTACCATATATTATTAACATAGACATTTACCATCGTAAAATAGTAAATCAATAATCGGAAGTAATTAATTAATGGAATATTTTAATTTTGTTTAATAGCATTACCTATAGCACAACCATTTCAAGAAACAAACGATTCGAGTGTCTTAAAATTTAAAAGAGAAATATAATACTGAAAATATAAATGGCACGCAAAAATTTGTCAAACATTTAAGTGATTTTTTAACGATATCAGTGGAATATCTCTGCATTGAGATGATAAAAAAAAAAACATTTTAATCTTCAAGCTTCTTTTTTCGATAACCTTGCATCTTTCGAAATTTTCTTGTTTATAATTTTCACACAATCCTAAGAAAAATTGCGAAAAAGCAACACGTGATTAGTTTGAATTTTCTGAAACCTCTGTATGTCGATATTTCGTTGAGATATCCGACTTAAACAGCAAAAAGTTTTATTCATAATGTTCTATCTCGCTGAAGAAGTAGAATAACTGTTTATGGGTTTTTAATACATTTACGCCCAATTAAAAAATATTTGTTGAAACGACTAATCTTAAGCGTAACTTTCATATATCAATATATCCCGAATATGTCTCTAAACTTTCAAATTGATCCATTCAACCGTTTTTTTTGTTAAAAATGACCAAATTTTTTGAAAAAATTTAAGACTCAAGATCAAAGAAAAGTATTTAAATCAATAAAGATATTTTCTTAAGTTTTGAATTAGTTTTCCTCAGTTAAAATGCCCATTTATCTTTAAGTTATAAGAATTGATTCCAAGTTTTTAGTATAAAGCTCTGAAGAAATTCTTTTCTACAATACTCAAAATAAATTTAATGATTATCCAAAAAATTCATTAATGCCTAATGAAATCTGATTTAATTTAAAGAATTTTCTAATTTTCTTTGGGATACAACATCTACTATCCTTATTTAAAAATAACCCTTACAATAAATATAAACATATTCACGTAATTAAAATGTTATAATTTTTTTAATTAATTTAATGAAAATGTTTATGCAAATATAAAACCTTTAAAAGAAACAACCGATGAAAAGTTATGACTTTTTTTATCAGATTTCCCTTCTTTTTTATTTAAGATAATTTAACGTAAATCAAAACTGATTACTTCTAGGATGGTAAAAGATTCATAGAATACGACCAAGAAAACTAAAAAATCATGCTTATAATAAACATGAATTTTGCAATTATATATTAAATGAAGTCTGATTTGCCAATATATTTTAAAAATACCAACCGCTATTCGTTGTATTGACTGTCTAAGTCGAATCCACTTTAAGGTACCATAACCGAATTTATATTATCTTTATTCTCCATTCCTCATATCCAATGAATTTCATATCAAAATTTTTACAGATATCCACTTTTTCTTAATAAGCTGGGTGCCTAAAAGCGTATCATATCATTTATAAATATACGTATTCAAATTTTTATAGGGCTTATGATTTGTCTTATAACTTTTTTCTCTACCAAAATTCTGAAAAGTAGGGCTTTCCTTTTTTGGAACCCGTAAAATTTTTGATTGTATCCACCAGCTTTAAATTGACAGGATCATTTAATAACAAATGTAAAAACCGTTTCGTCCAACCAAATGTCCACTGTACGACAACCTGAAAATAGCAATAGTGAAAAATAGCAATTTTGAGGTTTTCAAGCAAAAAACATTCTGTTTTGTCACAAGTCACAAAACAATTTATGCATTGGTTTTTTAATGATTTTTACAATAACAACAAAACAGATCTTCATCATTTTCACTGATGCCGGGGAATTTTATGAGCTCTGAAAAAGAAAACGCACCATTTTCAGAATTTTCATAGAGAAAAAAGTTGTTAGGCTAATCATAATTCAGTTATGTAAAATTTTTTTTAATGATATGATAGTTTTAACCTACTTCGCAGACAATTCTATTTTTTAGACAATGTTAAGTAGCTAAATATTACACATCGGACAAACAACACAATGATTTATATATGATTATACGTATAAAGAAAAAAGAAACCGTACACGTTTTTAAAAAAGTGTTCGCATTATAAAGTTTTTATAATTTTAGTATTATTCCATAATGCAATGTTACGTATAATAAATGTACTTTATAGAATAAGTATATAGACATGCTTACATACTTGAGTCTTTAATTAATAAATATATATAATGTTTGGTTTGTACACTTGAAACATATGGTAGAAGATACGATACTCATAAGAGAATTACTTAATAGAAGTAAATAGAAATTTATTGTCTTTGAATTCTAATTGAAGATTTAATCATGTTTATCTATAAATATATATAATTGAAAATGTGTTTGTTTTTATTTGTTCCGTGTGTTTATTCTATAATTTACTAAAATAAAACTTAATCGCGGTGCTAATTCTATGCATTGAAATATTCTACAATTTCAACAAACTAATACATAATTTGAGTAATATGATCATGATGGATGCTGGATGCAAATAAAAATATTTTAAACAAAAAATAACCATCTTAAAACAAAGGATCTAAAAAGTAAAACATAATTTTGACTTTTTTCTTCTGACCAATTACTTTTGTTAGTCGACGCCAACCAATCAATTTTAAAGCTATGGATAAAATGAGCACCGACTTCGAAAGGTAATTGGTCAAATTATTTTTTAAATTTGAGTACATTTTTTGAAGGCGATTCTTTTTTGTTAAAAAAATTTTTTTTCTTTTAACTTTTGAGTTTTGAATACAAGCACGAAAATTCTGTATTTCGATGAAATTTAACCAGTAAAAAAATGTGTTGCCCCTTCCCTTCTCTTAGTGACATCAGATCTGGACCAAATTGAAATAGAACACACGGGAAGTACCAGCTTTCAAATAAAAAAATAATCATCAAAATCGGTTCACTCAGTCGAACAAATATAAAAAAATACAGTCAATTTAGTACTTCCTTTTTTGATGTCGGTTAAAAATACAAAGAATAAAATTTGCATTAAAACGTAGAAAATTTTCCAAGGCAGTGTAAATGTTATGGAAATTTTTCATTTAGGCATCCACGTCCGTCGTATTTTTTGATTATTGAAAATATGAGAGATAAAAAAAATTATAAAAATTTGGATTTTTTTAATGATTTTCTAACAATTTTTTTTTCGTTTCAATTCGAGTTTATACATACACAAGTCGGTTGATTGTGTATAAAAAAAGTATATAAATTACATTAAATTCAAAAATTTTGATGTACGATATACAATATGATCACTTATCATAGAATCACCCATTTTTTTGCAAGAAAGAAATGGAAAACATATTAAGAGCTTATAACTTATTAGATTTTTAATAAATTTTTATTAAATTTTCGATTTTTGTATTGAGCCTAGTTTCTCATTTTGATGGGTAAAATAGCAAATTTTTTTTCATTCATATGGATTTTTTGATTTTTTATATAATGTAATATAGCTTTTCATAAGAAAATATTTTTAGTTTTGTGATCCACTTACAAAGATTCTAAAATCAAATGCCGTAAATAAAGTTTCTCTAACTTGAATTATATTGTAGACAGCATTATGAGCAAGTTCAGATAATTTCATGATTCTTTGATAAATCAATAAAATAATTTTAATTTTATTTGGTTTTTAATTATTTGTAAAATGTAGCGTTTTCAATTCTACTTTTCTTTCAGTTAGCTTAATTAGATACTATCTATACATTTGCAAATGTCATTTCTATTTTAGTAAAACGGATATGTGTTAATACAAAAATATGTAAGTTGTAGAATCTGACAATCGTACACAAAATTAAAAAATTTGCTTGTGTTCATAATAACAAATATCTGGATGACCGAGCTTTGCTCGGTATTTTTTTTTTTTTTTTATAAATTGTGTTTTTTTGGAAATGATATAACGTTGAGGCGGAAGACGAGTCCAGCACGCTAACACTTAGCCACTCCAATGACTTTAAATATTAAACAAATATATCATTACATTATAAAAAATAATACAATTATAATAACAAAATCTTATTTGAAAAATATTATTCACTTTATTGTGTTGTTTTGTTGGGTTGGGTTGGGTTTAAAATTAATAAAAAAATTAATTTTACTCGTCGGTCGAGCCAGGATTCGCACGCGAGATCTTTGTATAAGAGCCTCACACGCTATCACTCAGCCACGCCAACGACTATATGACTATAAATATTAAACAAATATATCATTATATTATAAAAAATTTTCGATAAAACACGAATAAAATGACTTTTTCTAAAAATGATTCCTAGCTAGATCGATTTATCGCCCCCGAAACCCCCTATATACTGAAATTCTTGTATATATATATATATATATATATATATATATATATATATATATATATATATATATATATTTATATATATACAAGAATTGCTCATTTAAATATATAAGATATATATATATATATACATATTTGAATTTTGAGTTTATTTTTTTAAATTATTTGTCACACTATTTTTAAACTTTTAAGTGTCATTCATATGAGGCAATTTGCCCACCAGTTTTCCTTTAACTATTTTAGTAAATTTCTTATTACCAAACGCACTGTATTTTTATCACCCTAGTACATAAGAATTACCCAGATAAAACAAGAAAAAAATATTAATTTTATTTAATGTGAACAACCAATCAAAAGGAAATGGTAAACTTACAAATTGATTGTCGATAAGTAAAATCAATTAAGAACGAATTAAAAAGTTTCCAATCGGTTTTAAGTTAACATTTTAGCGGTCATCAAACTTAGAACTTCAGCCAACTACCCAAGTCATTTTATACAGAAGTTATAAAAATATTAAGAAATGCCGATGGGGCGTCGAATAAAAGAATTACAATAAATAAATACAACCATTATTTTACAGAAAGCTGCTTGTATTTTAATCTTGATCAATTTTATGCTCAAATTTTAATTTTATAAAAATCTTATAGCGGAAAGCACTTGGTTCAGATTACCTATACTGGTAACAAGTATAGTGGCTCCATTGCCCCTTTACCAATTCAGAGAAATAAGTGCAGGCGAATTTGTTTACATTTATCGTCAGGAGTTGTCTGGTTTGCTCAGTTGATCTTTGTAGTACTCGTTTCGTCTTGCTCATTTAACGATGCCATTTACGCTCACTTGCATGGAAGCAAGGGAGCATGTCACTTAATAGAACCAAGTGCAATGTATTAGACTAAACCGCAATTAAACAGTGCAATAGGTGAAAAGGAGTAATCCGTCGTCCAAGCAATTTGTTCCCAGTGACCAGATGATCATGAAGGAATGCTGTTTTTAGTGATAATAAAACGTTTTTGGTCTTCTTTTGGTTCTATAATGTGATCTGAGGCTAGCGCAGTGATTTCGCAAAAGTAACTTGCAAAAAATGGTTATGTATCCCTAAATTGTGGAAAAGTGCACAGAAAAGCTATCTATTGAAAACCGGCAAGAACAGTCTCAAGTCTGATTACATTGAACTACGTACGTTCAGTGAACTCATTTATTTTATTTATCTAATGATAGTGCGTGCTCTGAAAATAATTATATAAATCGTGCGTTGATATAAATTTTTACCTTTTTGGTTTACCTACTCAAAATAAATTCAAACACTCCCTAGCTTAGTTTTATACAGCAGCGATTCATATAATGTAAGTAGATTAACTAATTAAATTTGTGTCGTGTTAGAAAGACCATTTTAATACTGGTCTGGAAACAATCATCCAGTGATATTTCCAATTCTGATCTCCCCTATAGTATAACTACGAATTTTCCAAACGTAATATTGCCATTTATATTGCGTTTTTACAGTCTCGTATAAACATAATTGTAAATAGTTAATCGAATAAAATGAAAAGTAATGATTAGCAGTTCTGATAAGTAAAAATGAAAATCATAAAAATGGAGATACATATATGTATTACGAAAGAAAAACTTACAGTTAATATTTTTATGTTATAATACAAACATGCTATATCATGCTATAATATGTTTTTCAATTTACTATTTAGCGAATTTCTCATTCAAACAAATGAGATGTTGATTTTACCAATAATTTTTTTAGATGTTGTTTTTGCCAAAAATAAATATTTTTAAAAAGAATTTTTAAGGTTCGGTAAGGTTAATTTTTTTAATCAAATTGTGTTAAAGTTTCTTTATTTACAAAAAAGTCGCCGATTAATTTTAGTAAAATGGAAATTTTACGAAACTCAATTTTTTTAATACAAATTTTTTTACCTCTATTTTAAACATTAATTTCGACTAATTTTAATGAATTCATATTAATAGTTCTTCCTTTTACATAGTGACTTAAAAAAAATGTAAAGAAAGATACATTGTGAGCAGTTTTATAAGCAAACTATTGAAAGAAATAATCACGTTTATTAAATTTTAAAATAAAATAAAATTTTTGAATAAATTAATTAATATTACTGTAATTTAATTGATTGGACGTATCACAGACTATGTATTAACTATAACTATGTAATATCTATACGTTTGTTCCGCTTGAATTTTAGAAAACATTGTCCTGTTTTGCTGAAAATTGGAAGATACATATTTATCACATTCAGGAAATCTGGTTAGTTCGGAGAAAGTATACAGTATAGTCTCATTTGGCCATCAAAATAATAAATTTCCAAAATTATTAATTCTTGCGCTTGCGGTGTGTTGAAGTTTGTATTATGAATATTATATGACATAAACCAATTATAATAAAGATTTGAGGTCTATGGTATATTATTTTTGATACGAAGATGTTACCGTGAGTAAGGTCTAAAAATAAAGAAGTTATTTGAGAATTCCGAATTTTAACAATTAGTCAATACATTTTTCTTAATGGTAAGGACCTCGAAGCCGGTCCTTGAAAAATAACTAAATTTCGCTTTCCTTGATATATGTATGATAAATGTACCGTTGGAAATCGGCAAGATGGTTCGATTTATATGGCCGCATGGGTCTTTCCATTTTGGACAAATGGAACGACTTGTATATATATTTGATCAAGTTTATAACAGCTAAACTATAGAAAAAGCTTATACAAAAACTATCATTGATTGGTCAAATTGTTTCAGACTAACAAGTGTTCATTAATAATGTTTTACTCACTGTTTTGCTGTTTTTGGCCGGTTTTAAACTTTTTATTCTATAATCAGAAATCCCGTCAATAGATAAGTTCTAAACATAAAGTACTTACTTATTTTTATAGCTATGTTTAGTTTTAAAAAAATTTGCTGAGAATTTATTTAAATCGAATTTATGGCGAAGTTATTATTTGCAAATTTTTTAGAAAACATCGTGTAATATGAGGTAAGAAATCAAATTTTTATGATAACAATGAAAATTTAAATGGATTTTTTATGCTATTTATATTTCTGATAATTGACAAAGCTTGTATTTCATATAGTTTTTGAATTCCAGAAACTTGACTGCCATAGAAATTTTTTAAATTATTCTTAAGAATGGATCGTTCAGCTTACGCAGCTCGCACCAGACGAATTTTTGAATATATATTTTTAAAGTTTTCAATGAATCATATCTATGTTCTTAGAAAGAACAACTAAAAAAGGAAAGAAATATATTTCATACATATCTCCCTTCAACAGCTAAAATATCTAAAAATAGACATTTAAAATTGTTATATTCATAGTGGTTATTTCAAACAGATAGCATTTTTGAAAAATCAATTGCATGTTAAATGATGTTTTTCCACATTAAAATCTGATTTTAAAAACGCAAAAAAAAAAAAACTTTAAACAAATTATAGCTGCCTTTTAAACAGTCCATTCAAGCAGTATAAATTGATTAGATTATTCTATTCCTTCGGCCCCAAATAACAATTTGGTAAATATTTTATATTTTTGATGACCTATACATAAAGGAAGAGGATTCATCTTATTAAAATAAATAAATTGCAATAAAATTAAGCCATTAATCAACCAGTGCAGAATGGATATTATCGTAAAGAACATTTCCATGGTGTATAATGGCGTCAAATACAACGATTTATACGAAATCACATTTTATAAATTTTTATAAACAATATATGTTACATTCCAGTATTTATACTAACACCCTTTATCTTTCGAATAAAGACTCTTACCAAAAAATGCTTTTCATTGCAATGAGACATTTGTTTAATCAACATTCTTCAAAAAATCTTTATAGAATTTTTTTTTAAATCTAATGTATTTTAAATTATTAACTTTGATAAAAGCTTTTATTTTAGATTGCAATGTTTGTCCCATAACGAAAAATAACTAATCGCTTTGGTTCATGGGCTGAACACTTCCTGTAGCTAGAATACATCTTAGCCATGAAAATCACCTTGTGACACCAAGTATTAACTATAACCACAACTTATTTAGTATATTATGCTTATAGCTTATATTTCGTTCAAATAAATTTTTATACTCAACATATATATAAAATTTCAGAGTAGGGGAGACCAGGACTATAATTAACAGAGGTCAGTATTAACAAGCTCTATCTAATCTTTAGTATTGCTTTGACGTTTTCGACTGTAACATGCTGAATAGCGCGGTACTGGTCCTTTTCAGTCCGTACTTCATGAGAGTGAGCTATGTGAACATTTTTTAACTTTACAATTCATTCTTAAAATATACAATATTATGAATATACATTCGGTTTGTCTAAAAGCATACTTTATTCTTAAAAATGCTACATTGTTTAATCAGCGTAATTCTAAACCAATATTATGTTACGTTTATAAATGCTAAAAGTGTACCTTTGGGGCAATAATTACCAATTAGACGGGGCTAGTATTAACGTGTTAAAACCTACCCCAGATGTGGGGGCTAGTATTAACAGAATACCTTAATCTCTTTTAAGACTCTCATTTTGAAACATCGTCTGCCACAGACCGCGTAGATCCAAACCACCTATAGGATTGAAGTTAATATTTAAGACCTGCCATTTAATTTAAAATAACTGAATGTTTTAAGCGATATGCCCAATTTAGACATAAGCGAAACTAAAGTGATAGTACAAATGTTTAATGAACCGTCAGGCATGCTGAAAGAAGAGGTAACTCAAATGTCTTCAAAAACCAGTAGCTGGATCATCAGACATACAGGAAAATGATACTGATGTCTTTGTTGAAACTATTAGACCTCTGTCAAACGCTCCACCACGTCTTAAGTATAACCGTAAACGCGAAAGAAAATCTGCTATTCACACAGATACTCCAGAAAAGTCTGCTTTAGAGGAAGAATCTTAACTTAAGAACTGAAATAGAAGAAAATTTAAATGCAAAAAATGTTTGTTTTTTAAAACAAAAAATATTTGTTTTACATTTTTTTTCGCAAAAATGTTTAGACTAGACTCAATTTCAGCTCAAAGGTAGCTAGTAAAACGTACATTTGCGGTACATTATTATATATTGAAATATATACACTGGTGGATATTTATAGTACTAAAATAAATATAAATATCCACCATATATATAAAATAAATAATTAAAAATAGTTCAAACATTGATACTGAACCATATGTCGAGTATAGAAACAATTACCTCTGTTAGTTGTAACCTTCACTTGTTTAAAATATTAACTGTTTAAAACGAAAATAATTTATTTAAAATGTTTTCAAAAAAACCATGCACCTTGGTTATAACGGTAAAGCCACAAAAACACTTTATTCAACAAAAAAATAAATAAGGTCTTTTAAAGTCATATTTTATGAATACGTCTTTGTATAGAAAAAAAAAATATATATATATAACTTGAATTAGTCACCGCTGCCGTTCGCGAAAAACCACTAGCAAATAAACTTTTAAAAAACACATGACTATATATTTGTCTAGAAAAACATTTTTTTAACATAACAACAGTTTGTATTTAGTACTTTTGCCTTGAATAGAGAGTCTACGGGGTGGTTATTAAGAGGGGGTGGATGGTCTCATAGGGTGATATCTAATAGAGGGTAACATATATTGTTTATTAAAAATTCAATAATTTAAATGTAAAATGTTCTTGAAACATGAAATGTGCTGCTTATTTATAGTATGATGATATTAAAGGTAAAATAGGGGATCATGTAACTCTCAGACCTTAAGAATGAAAATTTTCCGAAATATACCGAATACTATGCCAAATTTCCTTTTCGTGAATCTTTTTCCACTTGCAACCCGCATGCCAATTGATTTTCAATACTAGATTTTATTGAAAAATTAAATTAGTGAATATGTTCGCGAAACTTCTTGATGTAACAATTGAAATACTTTTAATAAATGTTTAAGGTTAAATCATTAATATGTCGCTCCCTAGCATGTCATAATCTTCAAAAGCTAGAATCTAGATTCTTATTCCGATTAGTAGGTTTTGCAATAAAAACATATTTTTATGATTATTAACATTATTGTGTATTAGATCATGCACAGTTGCATAATCTAAAGATTATCATTTTGTCTCCAAAGAATACACATTAAAGTCCTGCTTTAGTCTACCATAATTAATGATATGTTTATTATAGTTATTTTCATTTATTGAACACATTTCCTATCTCTGGTAGCATAAGATATATAAAAGTATAATTCAATGATTTTTTCCTTAAATTCTAGAACGTTTAAAACGTTTCCAAGAGAGATTCGTGCTCATCTGATTGAGAGCACGATCCAAATGAAAATTAAGATAACTAGAATTGAAAAAAGATGGCATTCAATGAGCTCCATTTACTGCTATTCCAAGTACTGAAATGGAAAAGTAATTTCTTGTGCCATTTTTTGAATTCGTTTACTTTTACTTGTCAGGTCACGAAAAATAACTTGAAAACTTTTAGTAGCTAAGTTTTTTCATGTTTATAACTAAACGAATACCACTTGTCATAATTTTTTTTAGATATAATATAATTGTTTACCCTTCAACAACGATTTTCAGTTTTTTAATACAATCATATGGAAATTGGTTTTGTTATCTTCTAAACCTTTCGCTTCAAAATCAGCCACAATAGGTACCACATATAAAATATGCAATCTTTAACAGACAAAGTTGCACCTTGTGCTGCAAGGTATAAAAAATAATTAAAAAATTTATTTTCTTCGGAACGACCTTAAGGTCATTAATTATGTCATTAATTATTGATTTTACATAAAAGAGAACAATTTTTATTTAGCAAGGGTAACTCAAATAGCATGCAATCACTTTTAGAATTCGACGTAAAAGCAATTTAAACAATAATGTAATTGCATTGATTGATTTTGATCAAGATTATTTAAGCAGACAAACTAATTGAGATATTGAAACCGTAATGACTATTATATCATCAAATTTTGATATAACATATAATATATATGTAGGTATTAAGTTTATCGAAGAAATTTTAAAAAATGAGTCCAGGTTTCAAAACATCTATTTTGAACATTTTATATAAATTTTCACAATAAATTTGAATATTCTTAAAAATCCTAAGTATTTTGAAAATGTTTTATTGGCTTCCCTCCTAGAAATGCGTTCCAACACGTGCGTTCCACGTTGAAGTGTTTAAGTAATTTACGTTAAATATAATCAAAATATTTAAATTTCATCAAAAACCATCTGCTGAAGACACATTTGTTTCCACTAAAATATCATTAATCGTACTAAATACTTTTACCTATCTACATTTTTTAATTTTTTTAATTGCGTCAAAACTCTCAACATTCACTTCGGCCTACCTATTTAAATGGGATGGACGATTGTGATTGTCATGTGGAACGACTGAAAGAACATTTTGAGTGTTGTGGCTCCAGGTGGAACGCCCGTCTCAAGTTCACAATTATTAAACAATATGTCAACAACAACTATATATATTGGTGGTGTTCTAAAACATCACGCCATCACGCTAGCCAGAGCGATTTGATGACATAATCAATATATGCTATTTACCATTGTTAATATATAATATTGAGGACACCATTTAGTTCTGGCCAGCGTGATATAATGTGTTTTGAAACATGTCTATTATAATCACTTAATTTGGCCGCAAACCACAATTTACCCACACTATTTGTCAATAATTCCATACTACAATGATTGTGAAATATATTTTATGTTTGAAAACTATTAACTTTTTGTTTATGTTTATTATACGATCAATTTTTGTAAATAGTGTGATGTCAAGGATATATTTTTATTGCCGTTTACTTGAACTTGACATGTAAGTTTCTAGTTAGTGAAAATCCTTTGTTTTTACTTGATAAATAATTATAATCAAGAAAGTATAAACAGGTAAAGTAAAATATGGTTTATGTGACGGAAAATGCCCAACAGTTCTATGTTTAGATTTAAGAATGAAAACATGATAGATGATTGATTATTTTAAAGGTAATGAATAGTTTGACTTGACAAGGTTATGGAAAACTACAAATGTTATCAAGTTGATATAGCTACTTATTTTTGATTACGATTTTAAAATAACAACACGAAAAATAAAAGTTTTCGATATCTAACTTAATTATGAAGGAATCCGCTACTGGATTCCTCCATAATTAATTATGGAAGCTGCGTATTAAATTATGGAGCACCGTCGCCTAGATATTTAATTATAATAACCATTTAGAAGTTATATTTTTTAAATGCAAGCCACACAATTCGATGCGTAAAAGAAAATTTCGTATTGATTAACTACGTTAATATTAACATGCCTATATTTACTATATTTTGCGTTTTGAGGCCACAAACATACGGAAGCTAATACATTGTTCATTAGAATTTATAGACATAAATTGTATACAAACTATTCATTATATGTAAATCAAGTTCCATACAAAAGTTGTTTGTATAAATAAAATTTGTGTTTACACTTTATCTATAACTCTCACCATTTAGAAGTTGTATTTTTGAATTGCGAACCATGCAGTTATGGATATGTAAATGAAAAATGATTACTGCTATAAAGACAACACTATTTTCGCAATGGCATGTGATTGATGACGTCCTATATATAAATGTATAGGTAGCACTCTGCTATAAAAGTCTATAATCAATTTTTGAAAATGTATACATTGAATTAGGTATTGTGTAATTCCATTATTTCCAAGTACTATATTAAAAATTCAGCTTTAGTTAATAAAATATTCATTATACGTTTAATTGAAACGAGAATTGTTATCGTAGCTTTTTTAATTGGACTTTAACTGGGCTTTTTTTTTTGATAAAGGCCTTTATAATAAACACACTATGTTCGTGCAAAAATAACTTATTCAAATGTTATGAAATGAAAATATCTCGAATAGTTTTCCTCGAAAAATTTAATATGTTTTTTTCGAAATAATTTACGTTTTATATGCAAATATTTCATTCAAAAGGCACTACGTATTACAAATTCAGATATAAGGATTATAAATTTGTGTATTACTAGTTTGTATTAGAAGTATTACATGATATTCTTATTTTTGAAATATATAAGTATGTGTATATTGCTTATAAACAAAGCATTATTTGCTAAGATTTGATAAAATAAAAAGATTTATGCATGCCTTCAGTAGAAATTGAACATATTGGCATCTGTTGACATATTATGAAACTAATTTACTTTTCTTTTTTATTCAAAGCTTAAACCAATCGATATTAAATTTAGTTAAATACAGATAACCAACTAATACAGTTTCTCCGTATTAAAAAGTTGTATAAACGTACGTAAACCATTGACTTTAAAGTTTAAAGTATCGATATCTATTTTAGGATAGTATCTAATATATACATATATATCTATTTTTAGGGTAGTGTACTGCTATTCGCCTTCACAACATGTGTGTCCATTGTAAAATAATATATTTTTAATACGACTTATAACATTTTAGAACTATACAACTAAAACTAAACTAAATATTAGTAAATGAAATAAACTAAACTGTATTACTAAATTAAATAAAATTAACTAAAATAAACCTTTAAAAACTATCCCTTACTCTTTTAAGCCCCTCTAAAAATACCAAATTCCTTTGAATCAAAATAATTTTTTACGCAATATATACTTATTTTAGTGTAAAATTAAACAAATTAAATTTTTAATCTACATAATAAACTTTTACCCTATTGTTTAAATGTCAATTGTTGAGAATGGATGATTGAACTATTTTTTTTTTTGTAATAAACTTGAAAGAATACACTGAAAATATTTACTCCAAATAGTTACAAAAATATTGTATTATGATAATCAGTATTATAACATGGAACTGCCTCCGTGATCGGAGCCGGCAAAATTAATATTCATACATAATTTCCAGCGCCGGTAATTCTATTCCTAACCGGCAGATATTCGCTGCCTATCTGTGGTAACGTTAACTTTGACAGATCTATAACAGTTGTAATTTTTAACCTTTATTTATGATTCTTCTTTGGTATAACAAACGATAACTACACATAAATACAATCATTCTTCAAAATAAAATTTAAAATTGGCAAAAATAATGAACATTTAAACGATGGGAGTTTTTTAAAAATTAAATCCACTGAAATAATTTTTATTGTTTTGAATACTTATCACTCTATAGTAGTCTATCTTGGATAATAACGTCTTACCCCAATGGTCAAAATCATTTTAGTATATTGTGCTATAAATCCGAAGCACTTTATATTTAGTGCTCTAATATAATAACTTTTTTGGAAAAAACTAAAAAAAGGGCGGCATCAATTTGCATATCAAATTACTAGCATTTAGATCAGCAATACGCTTGTTTCTTATAAATGTTCATTTTTTCTCTTAATTTTCATTGCTGATGAATTATTTGCCAGGTTCAAATTTCCAAGATGGATTAAAATTTTCAAACTGATTCATATTTTCTTGGTTTTAATCATAACATATTATATCACAAACTATTTAAATTATTTTTGGTTAAAAAATAAATGTTATGAACCATAAAACATAGGACAATTGTCTATATTGAGAATATACTCAAACTAGAGCCATCACACCATTAAAAAATAACTACAAATATTGTCAGCAATTAATAAAATGATCGGTACCAGCTATTATATACGAATATTAATGTTGTCGCCGCTGACAATTTTAATTGAAAATATACGTTTCCGGTCCATGACACGGAGACAGATCCATTATAATATGGTTTTATGTAAATATGCTAAATTGTAGCGTATCTGAACAGTTTATGAAAAATTCAAACACAGGTTGTTCATTTTAAAGAAACAAACATTTTCGAAATTGAATTTATTTGTCTTATAGTATACAATTCATGCTACAGATTGAACATTTCTGATCAGAAATATGGTATCAAATTTACACTTTCGTTTTTTATTTATCTAGATGACGAACAGGTAGATGGAAAATTTGACGAAAAGATAAGAAATTTATTCCATAAGCACAAAAAAAAGAACAAATTTAATACACCTTCATATAAATACAAGTATGGACAAATTTCAATCGGTAAATTCGTTCTATAATAAGTTTAATTTTCTACCAGGATAGACGTACAACTAATTCGTCTATACTCAAATATTCCCAGATAATTGCATATATTATATAATGATATGAATATTGTCCACAACTTTTCCTCAGAGTATACAATCCTAAGCTAAATTTTTTTATGAACTTCACGGGTGATTACAATTCGAATAGTGGTTTTAACTATAACAGCACTTATTAGATTATTATATAACGTTATCTATGAAGCATTAGTGGTAGATATACACAGTTATTTATATTATTCATAAATTCACTTTACAATAAATAAATTTACATAATTTAGAATTATTTAACTTAGTTTTCTAGTTTCCTCTTTTATAACTAAAATATAAATTTAATTTCGTCATAATACAGAGTGTTTTTTTATCTTATATTATGTATTTATTTAAATAATATTCTTAATGATTCATTCATTGCCTTGTATTTGGAATAATCATTGGCAATATTTTTCGGAAAATATACTTTACAAAACCTACCCATCACTGAATCACTTTTGCTCTTAGTTTTTAGCGATATCATTACATTTTGATCAGCACTAACAGTAACACAATCGCATAGATAGTTGTTTTCATAAATAGTCAATTCTCATTTTATCATTTTTTCAAAACTGAAAAAGTTTTAACCCGATCATACTGCAAAACTATGCTAGGCAATACGTATCAATACGCAAAAAACAATTCAAATGTATAATAAGCCTGCAACGTACATTTATTACACATATGATGACCTAATGGATGACATCAAACAAAGATATCAATCAAACAATCCAAAGCCAAGCAAATTATTAGTTTTTAAAATAAAAACATGAATAGATCTTAGACCAGGGTCGATAATTTTTGAAACCAAAAAAAATTATAGTAGGATGAGACCCATTGGAAACGGAAGAGAATATAATACAAATGAAAGGTTACTTAAGTTGGATCAATAGTTGATTATTAGAGAATCCTCTCCGAACACATCCGGCAATGTGTAAAAAGTGTCTTAAATGGATACTTTGAAAGATGGAATTAAAGCTTTTCTGTTCATATAGTGGCAAAGGATACCCTGTATCAGAATCGTTTATGTCAGCTATACTTTTTATATATTTACCTTGAATGAAAATAGTTGTTATTAACGAAAGCTTAAATCAAACATATTCCTTCCCCAAACAGACAAATCATAGGTACAGTTTTAAAAAAATATTATTTAAATTTTATTTCCTTCCTGCTTATATAGTCGATAAATTTTGCCGTCTTTTACACACGCCAAGCTCACAATCTTATTTGCGACCTGAAAGCTGACACGATTTTACTTTTTTATCACTTTACCTTTAACATCTGTTACAAATAGATATAAATTTCTTTGTAATTCAAAAGAAGCCTGATTAAATGCTGTAATAAGTTTCACGCTAATATAGAAAAATTACAAAAAAACCGGGATATTTCGATTTTATTTATTCGCTTTTAATCGACTTCTAAAAAGGAAGAGGATCTCAATTAGGCTGTATTTTTTATGTTTGTTACAACATTCGACTGGGTGAACCGATTTTGATTATTCTTGTTTTATTTGAAAGCAGGTGCATCCCTTGTGGTCCCATTTCAATTTGGTCTAGATCTGATGTCCCTAAGCGGCAAATAAAAGAAGCAAAAACAATTTTTAGTGTTATGTGTGTTCACTAATAACTTTCGTTTCGTCGTTTATGAACCGATTTTGATGATTCTGTTTATTGTTGGAAGGGACATATTTAAGAGTGATATCATGATAAGGAAACCAGAATGTCCCGCAGGATCGAGCTGGAGCAAAAACAATTTTAAGTGTTTAAAGTTCATGAAAATGAAAAATTTTTTGTGGTTGTATAAAAGATAAGAACCGTCTTAAAAAAATGAACTAAAGAGTAAAAAATAATTTTAAATTTTTCTTTGTGACCAATCACCGTTCGAAGTTGGTGGCAGTCTTATCCTTACCTAGAAAATTATTTGGTTGGCGTCGACTGAGAAAGGTAATTCAAGGTCACAAGGACAAATTTAACTTTATTTTTTACTCTTTAGTTTTTACTTATTTTTTTCAAGGTGGATTTTTTGTTTACAAATTTTTTTATTATATGTTTATAAACTTGCATACATTACTTTGATCTCATAAGTAATATATTGATTTTTACAGAATAACTACCTGTATTATTTTTTACTTTAGGTAACATTCTATTCATAATATGAATCAACAGGCAAAATTTAACTTAATTGGAAGCATATAATTTATATTATGACGATAACAAGATTATTGTTTCCGTTTCGTCAAAAAGGTTATGATAGTAGCTAAGCGAGATATGCAAGCGAATCAATATTAGTGGATTAAATTTTACGCCATTAAATTTTGAACTATAAACGGTATATAGATATATACGTTCTACATATTATATTTCTACTAGTACCTCTGTGAGCTGTGGACCTCACTCGAAAATAAACCAAAAACTGCATCAGCTGTTATGGCACAGAAACAAGGAAGACAAAATCAATAGACAACTTAAATTTTTTGCTATTTTTCCTGATTATTAAAAAGGAGGTTAAAAATTACAGTTTTCCAAGAATCCCACATTTCTTCACAACGATTGCAAATAACCGCAGCTTCTTAGACTGCAAAAAAATAAATTTTTAGTTTATTCCAAAAAAAGGGAGTTTTCCTATTTCTTCCGGTTTATTTTACATTGGATGTAAAAAACCTTGATTTTTTTTTTACTTTGAGTGCAAAATACACAATCATTCTAGCTTGCACAGCAAAAAAGGTATTTTTGATTAATCGAAAATGAAAGTGGGCTGGAATTTTTCTTATTTCTCCTACTTATTTGCCCTTATTCTAATTTCATTTAATATCAGTTACTATAAACGCACATTTGCTATAAACCGCTTCTTTCTATTATGTATAGAAAAAAAAAAGTCGATGGGGTATAAGCGGGTATAACTTTTCCAAAAGTAAATTACAGTAAAAAGCAAAAGTACAGTAAAAAGCAAAAGTACAGTAAATTTCTTGAGTGATAAACATGCCTTACAAATTTATTCCAAATCGTATATTTTTAGTATGAATAGAAGAAAAATTTATATTTTTTAGATTTTCCTCTAATGAGGGGATGCAATTTCTGACAAATATGTAAAACAAATTTGATCGAAATCGAAGAATGCATTCGAAAGTCACCGCTAGATAGATATATAGATAGATAGATACAAACGAAATGCAAAATCGCCTAGCTATATTGTAGACCTCACCTCGTTCGATCAATAATAACAACATTCATGAAATACTATCCAACCGAAATATATTACGTATCATCTGGATAATCATCCTATCGTATTTACTATACTTGCTCGTCAACAAAATAATAGGTATATTTTATATCCTTTATAAGGAGAATTTGTTCGTATTTTTGACCAAGTACATGTTAGCTATAACTTTTTTTTTATTTATTAAAATTTTTGTTCTTGCTTAATATTCTTCATCATAGAAAAGTGCCAAATGATACAATTAGTCAAAAATATCCACGAAGGTTTTCGAATGCAGGTCATATACATAGGCCAACTAGCAAAAGAATTACATATACATTGTATTAAGTATTTGATTATATCTATGCATGCACTTACCAATTCTTTTGAATGTCATATTAGATTATATTATGGAAAACATACATGGCTTGAGGTCTTCAGTTAGATCTTTTCAAAATCAGTAAGTTTAATGACATGCAAGCCAAACTAAATTTCTTTTATATCGAAGCAATGAAAGTCGTTTTTCTACCCTTAGTACTATAACGAAAATGGCGGTGTCGAAGCAAATAAAAAGCAACACATTTTCAAACGTACATTTAGTACGGCTACATTTAGTACACTGAAGACGTTCTGATGACTCGTAATTAGTTTTTTTTACTTGAATGAATCTGAAATTTGGAAGGAAAATAAATTAAACTTTCTAAAATTGTAAACATTCTTGAACAATAGCCTGCGTACAATTAACAACTGAAATGATTAAACCAAACAGCAATATCTGAAAGAGAGCACTTTAACCTGAACAACTGCAAATACCTAGAAACGCATGTTCAGGGACGCACTTAAACCAGTAATCGCTGCTTGTATTTAAGACTGGAGAGGGCTCCCTTAACGGAATCCTAAGAATGAATTTGGGTTGATTTGTCCACTGAAACTTAATCCAAATTTTAAAACACTATTTAAGACAACAAATTCTTAGCTCGACTTCAGTTAAATTTATTATTTGTACCTTTCGTCTTGATTATTGAGAATGTTTTAAATTCTTAACGATCGTTGTATACCCCATTTTGTTGTAAATGTTCTATGAATAAATAATCAAAAAGGAGTGGTACTCATTCGTAGATTCCTATTTGGATACATTTATTTGCTTGGGCAGAAATAACTTCCGTAAAATCAATCCATCTTGAAACTGATCTCTTTATTACAACCTTAACATTATAAAACTACCTCTACAATTTTGTATTAAGACTATAAATTTTCGACGATAATTTCTCCGTGTATCTCTTGTTACCGTTAAATCCCTAAACAGGTGTAGTATTTTAGTATCTGCATATTCACTATGTATATACAAATACAACAAGTTTTACTATGTCAATATTTTCCCCAAATGTATTGTGTACAAATACCAACCCCGTATACATATCTTTAGGTATTATGTGTTCGATGTACAATCACAGAAATCAGCTTCGTATTTGTGTTCCTTTGAGGTACGAATTATTTATTAGTAAATTAAAGGATCTGTTTAATAAACTTCAGAAAAATATAGTTGGCTCAAATTTAACTGTATTTATATAATCTATTCTCAGTATAACTATCAGTTTTCATTTTTACGTGAATTGTAATATCGTTTTTCTTAACCGTTTTTTACTTTAAAGTCAATCGTATTTTACTTATGATTAAACAAATGCAGGTGTAAAATGTGGATACTCGAATAAAAACTATGTGCTTAAAGCATAATCGGGAATTTAAACCTGCGATTCTGGCATCATAGTAGTATGTTTGATACAGAAACGAAAAACACTCCTTAGATCAAAACATCGACTAATCGTTTGATAAATAGGACGTAAATAATCTTCAAACTGAGTGTTCTTATCTTCTATGAGCAGTTTCGGTAGTACTGCGTGGTGGAAAATATACATCCGATTCGAACAAAATCAGTGTCACATAAAATTTGCAAATTTATCGAATAATATCAATATTAGATACTAAAGCAATACATCTTAACAAGGAAAAATACAGAAAGTATAACAAAACAGATCAAAACTGTAGGTGGGTTGCAATTTAGTAACAAAGAATCCCACTTGACATCGAAATCCGCAAAGGTTAATTTTTTCATTGTTTACATGTGTATTCACATTGATTAATAATAAATTCTAGCATTATTTCTGAGCCTCAAATTCGTCGTTGAAATATACAACAATGAACCATGGACTTTTGATAATGATATATCTATAGTCTGAGCTATTAACCAACGAAATAATCAATCTGTTTAATATTAAACCAGCATCCAGATCAATTTCAAAGTTACCACTTAACACAAGTTTTTAAACTCAACTTTTTTATCTACATTTTTTTCTAATAACATTATTTTTCTATTATTTTTCTGGTATCCTGATCTATAGGTATTATCAGTATAATTTAAATAATGTGTATTATGGAAAGTGGTTTTTAGAAAGAATGTGGTAATTTTAATAAAATTCAACAGCAATTAAAATTAATTACTCTTTGACATTTTTCTAAATTTTCTATAATATTTCAACCCATGTAGGTAGGTCAACACCAGGTAATTTCTTGGTTACATTAATGTAGTGCGATACTGTTGGATATTGGTTGGAAAAGTAAAAATAATGAATAGTTTGTTAGCCTTAGAGTTCGCTATGATTATGATACGAATTGCCTTAGCAAAAACGCAAAATAATTGAAAGTTCTTATTTTCTTATACATAATTTAAAGAGACACATGCATTTTAATAAATCATTTTCGATTCGATAATTTAAAATCATTGAACTTTAAACCAGCTTTACAGGTTTCTATGACAAACCGATTATTTTATTGATATTAAATTTTAATATTATTTTACTAGACATTGGAATATTTCTAAAAGTATGGTTAAAACCACGTGGGATGTTTGATTAGATATCCTGCATTGTTTATAGGAAAAATACTCTAAGACAGAGATACTTTTTTCAACATTTTCAACAGGGTGCCAAGATTATATCACGTGGATTTACTATATACGTATATACGCATTATTCTACGTGTGTATTACCTACGTAAGTAAATCAAAATACTACGTTGCTACGTATCGTAGGTGGTATGTATATACGCGTATATACGCCACATACATACATACACACGTTTGTTATTCTTATTTTTGTATACTGTTGGTGTTCCTGCTACCATGGATACCAAACAATCGATAAACAACTATTACCTAAACATTACGGTATACGTAATATATGGATGTGTACTCGAAATGCAGAATTGTAGATTCACTTTGTTACCAAACTTTATATGAATTAATTTTATGCGTTAGTTGTCAAAAATGTTTCGAAAACTTAAGAATTTGGAGAGAGGCTGCAATATGAGCTATTTTAATAATCACCATTGTTAATCAATATTTCATGATTCCATATAATTAGGAACATAATTTTACGTAATTAATTAAACAATTCTCAAAAAGTAGAAAAAGTCATGTCTTGCCATCTTGCCCTCTTCCTTGGATAAGATGTTGTACCCGCAGGGGCAAGATGAAATTATTAAAAATCAATGTATTATTCATCCTTATAGTATTTACTTACCAGCACACTTACAGTAAACCCATTTGCTGTATGCCGCACATGGAGTCCAGCGGTCATTTAACAAATAATAATTACAATACAGCCATGGTGCTCTATCCTAGTCCTTACTCAATATCTTGTTCTCTACCCACATAATGAATGTTTCGAAGGTAGTTTATTAAATAAAGATTAAAATAAGGATATCAGTGGCCTCGATTATAGACGTGTATGTCTGCGAAACGTAGATTATTATTATTATTATTATAACTAGCTAAAATATTGTTGCTATTATAATAAAGACAGTATCGTGCACCCCCGTACTTTGTCACGCTCTCTCATTTCTAAATGAATTCAAAAATTTTTTTCTAAAAACAATGTTTTTACACTTAGATAAACAAGTGCTAATCAAAAGTATGATTGTTGGCGCATGTAAATTACCTTTTTTGTATTTTTTTTATGATTATTATATACAGAACAATGTCTCAAACAAAATGAAAGAACATTAAGAAAATCAACCAAAAACCGATTTTATACTTTTATACAGAAATCAAGTGGAGTTTCAACCAATAACTCGGGCCGACTACAGCTGTTACGGTGGCGGTATCATAATGTGTCAATCATAATGTGCAAAACCAATCATGATTGGTCAATAGGTTTGTAATAGTCGTACCTCGCCTTGCCACCTTTTCCCAACATTATGAACAATTTTTAGCCCCTAAAACAATACCTACTATATGACGTGCGAAGCGAACTTTTTGTCCACAGGCACCTTATTATCCTTGTGACAGAAGCGAGCACTGATACTTAGATATGTTTGTATACTTTTGCACCGGGTAATGGCCTAGAAATGAACAAATAACAAAACCTGCTATAGCTGAATCAAATTTTAAGATTATCGAAATAATCCTTACATCAGTTAGTTGATTTATATTTCGACCCAAACGAAATTTTAATTTTTTTTTCCTTTTTTAAACCGTTAATACATTAGAAACAAAATTTCCGTATAATATGACAAAAATTAATAGCAAAATTAATACATATATAATACATAGACCATTAAGTAATTTGACAGAAATTTATCATTTATAATCATCTTCATTGTTAGATTCTTTAATTTTGTTTATTATCATGATGATGGGTCATCATGACAATCAAATTACCTTCCGTCTGTGAAGATTTGTGAAAATGGTATTGTAAACTATCCGAATGAAAAGTCTTATTCCAACCTATTCATTTCCTATTTAGACCGATTCAATTTTAATAGGATCGTATAGGACTTTTTTATTAGGGCTACACAAATTTCAATTTTATGTTATGATACCAATAATTAGAGAATTAATATGTTTTAAGATATTAAATTCAGAAAAGCATGGTAAAATAAAATCATATTGTTAGTTATGAAACAGCATTATTCCTTGTCTTTATGAAGAAAAAAAATGATTCCATGTAATCATTTTACTGTAAAATTATAATGAAATCCACAACTATATACACAAAAGTCAAATAAAATATAATATGAATTTGAAATATTCTGTTATTGTAAATTTTTCGGTCCAAAAAATACAACAAAAAACTTGATGAAAATTAATGGTTTTTATCTTCTATAACCACTAACAGCATACCTACATACAATTGTACCAATCATATTATATGTATACTACATGTATAAAGTATTCGAACGATAAAAGTTACCTTGGTGAATAAAATTCCACCACTCAATGGACTATTAAAAATAGATTTTCTGTTGTTTGATTAAAAAAGGAAAAAAAAGTTCTTCTACAATTCTTTATAAAAGTTTTTCACTTTCACAATTTTTGTTAAACACTTTTCCTTTTCAAAAATCTTATACAGAAGAAAAAATTGTAGTAAAAAGATTTTATTAATGTTTTTGTTTTGTTATTGCTTTATGACTATCTAGCAAAATTTGTTGATGTGATTATCGTTACAACTTTTCTTTACTAATATTATAAAAAGGAAACATTTGTATGTTTTTTATGTATGTAACGAATAAACATTACTGGGTCGATTTGAAAAATCGTCTTGCACCTTTGGGAAACTATATTATACTCGGGTGATATACGCAACTGTTTTATCCCTGTATTCCTTGGGAATGTGAACTACGCGATTGAAACCGTGTGACGTCGCTGTCTATTCTAATATTATAAAGAGGAAATATTTTAATGCAAGTCTTTTTGGTATAACGATTAAGACGATTTTGCATTTCGTTTGTCTGTATCCATCTACCTTTTTATGTTTGTTCACCTGTAACTTCTTCAACTACAACGTGTTGTCCGATTTTGATATCAACTTTAGTAAACACATTTATCAAACTCACAAAATTTACTCTGTAGGTTTTGAGAAGATTTTATTCACCCTTTGGAGAAAATATTGAAAATAAGCCTATGATGTTTGATATTTTTCTGTCGATGTTATATTTGTTTTGAAACCAGTCCCACCTTATTTTGTGCAATCAAGGAATAAGTTTTGGTTTATTTTCGACAAGAATTTTACATCACACAGAGCTAATAGAAAATTATCTTTAATAAGATTAATTGCATTTCATTTTCTTTTATAGGAGGAGAAACTTTTTTGGATTTTTTCTATTATTTAAGATCAAATAGATCTTACTAAAATAGGTCAATTAATTATCTTTCTTGCAGTAGTAAATAGTTTGTCTTTTATTTATTAAAAATCTTTATTCGTACGTCTAGCAAATTTTGTTTTTTAGGTTTTTCACTATTGCCACTATTGCCACACCAATGCCACTTTAGCCTAAAATATTGATTAATCCAGTGTTTGTATATAGGTCAAAGCAAGCTAACTATCACTAACGCTCACAATGTAAAATATCCGTTCTTTGATTATAATTAACTCGAATTTAAGACGTTCAATCGACTTCAAATTTTAATGGTAATTGTATCTTAATACCCTTAATGAGTAAATAAAAACTTAGAATTTTTTACACTATGACTTCACCAGCATAACTACCTTACTGAATTCCTTGTTGCACTGTTATTTCCAAAAATACCTTCTAATTTTCATCAATTATTATATTATATTTTAGAAATTTGTTCCTTAATTCATATTAGTCTGACCATCTTTCGCTACGACTAATCTTTAATCTATTTTCAAAATGTGTAATTTATGATATTTAATGATTTAATTAAAATTATTTATTAACACTATTTGATTTCCTAAAATTTATTAATAATTAAGAGTATTTACAATTTAAGAACGTTTTAATATCTGGGTTAAAAAAATTTCAATATAATATCGAAATATTCCGCTTTTTAAAAGAACCTCTTCCAGGTTTAATGAGAATATCGTTGTCTAGAGTGATAGCTGATTGTAAGTTATAATTCGAAAACTATAATATCAGTTTAAAATCCTCATTATAAATAATATATATTTGCAAATCAATGTTATATGCATATTAAACGTTATAAATTTAATGATTTGTTCTTATTAGAATAAATAATTTCATATTGAATAATGTATTTATGTGATTCATGATTTCATTTAATATAATTAAAGTTATATGCTTAGATAAAGTACAAGTATGTATAGAACATATTGTGATCAATAAATTAATTCAAAGATTATTTATTAGCCTCTAGTATGCTAGCACGCCAAGTGTAAATATTGACTTGAAAGTTAGTTTAAAATACTGGTCACCCATTGGGTCACCCACCTAAAATTATAAAATTAAATATTTAAGATATAAAGCCTGACCAGAATAAGAAATATGCTGAATATTTATGACCAATTAGCAATCAATTATTTGGACTGTTATTAGACTCAATATTTACACTTTGGTGTATTAATAAATATTTTTAATAACCTTGAAAATTATTAACTCAAAATTTTGAGAAAGTTGTGCCCGACTAAATTTTGAAATATGCTGAGCATTTAGAAGTAATTATTGACTGTAAGTAATTATTTGAAAAACAGTGTAAATGATGCCAATATGAGACCTTCGGTGGTAATAACCAAATTTCGTAATCTGCTGTGGTTAATCAATTTGGTCAATTAATTTGACTACTTTTCCCTGAATATTCGCAATATGTAATACAAAAATATTTCCAATGACCTTGAAAATTTAAATTTTTATAATCAAAGTAAACAAAGCCTGATTTTGAAATTTCTAGACCATTTATGACCAATTCTTTAAGTTAACTTACAAGCCGATATTCAAACTTTGACGTGCTAGCATCCTAGAGCCTATTTATTATGTAATAGACTTTGTATTTACTATAATAGTTTTAGCCGTATACCGGTTGGATCATTCAAGTATGTAACATATAATTGCTGGGTTATTTTGTACTGGATAAGTTCTGTAGATACAGCTAAATTGGTGGGGGTGGGGGTTGGTGCTGCAGCTTTTTTTTATTATTTATTTTTTTGTAGAACAATTTTTTTATTTTTAAATAAGCTTGAAAAAGTTATACATATATATACTTCGAAAACAAAGTCAAATTCTATGTAATTTTTTCGAGGAAGCTTTCGATTAAAATAAAGAAACAAATTTTGTTTTATATACCAGGGTAGAAGCCTTAAAAAATGGTAAAAAGTGGAAGAAAATTATAGTAGGATGAAACCCATTGGAAACGCAAGATAATATGATAAAAATGCAAGGAAAAATAAATTACGGTCGAGTCGAGTTCGGGGAGTGGGAGGGGGTGAGTGTTTAATGGTAAAATTCGGTTTATTTGAATTTCCGGCAAAATTAAAAGTCCTCTGAAAAAAAGTTAAATGACAAAGTTGTGGGAATTAAAAAGATCTATTTTCTATAACCTCAAAATTTATTTAAATCAATCAACCCACTCATTCTTTAGGTATTCGATGATTATAAAACGGCTCTTTAATAAATAATAAATTATGGAGAGGTTAATAAAAATTGCATTTTAAAGATTATTTGAGAGATTTTTTTTTGTTAAAAAATATGAAATAACAATAGAAAAGTGTTCTGTGTATGTTTCAAAGAGGTCTAATAACTATATTTTTAGAAAAATGAAAAACTAGACAAAAATAGAGTTGAATTTGAACATCTTGTAACTTCCCAGTAAATCGTATTAACGCACGTAATCGCAAAATCAATAATAATGAATATTTTTGGTATCAAAATACAAATAAAATTGTGCTTTCTGACTTTTATGAACAATACAAAAGCAATTCAGTTACAAATATAAATTTGGTATGTTAAACAATTGTTTTTACAAATAATTTCCGTAAACCGGATTGTTCTTGCCAATTAAGGTTTGTTAAATTTTTGAATGCAAAAATTTTGAGCGTTAACGCGCCTTTGCAAGCTTTTAAATCTTAAAAATATTGGATTCTGCAAATTAAGCACATACTACTATCTCATTTTCTATCCATAAATAGAAGTAGGTACTTGTATTATTACATGCAACTATTATACACATCCAATTTTGTTCAAATTAGAAGTGGCAAAATGCCACCCGTTATATATGTATTTAACTATTTCAATATTTAATTAAATAAGGAATTGTTCGCTCAATGAGCAAATGAACTGCGTTTAAATAAGTTAAATAATATTTTGTTGTCCTTGACATCAAAAACAACTTCGATAGAGCGAATCGAATTTATAGAACTTATTTAATAGAATTATGCGGACGATTTTTTATTATTTCATACTATAAAATATATGAATGAACTCAAAATATGTTAGTTAAAAATAATACTGGTACGAAATACTTTAATTTTTTAGAAAAAATATATAGCAATAGTTGCATGACTTGTTACATATTACATATATACTACACAACACAACTATAGGGATACCTAAATTATTAGCGACATGCATTTAATACAATATTTAATAATATTATCATGTACATCCGTTTCCAGTTGCCTCAAGTTCTTTATCCAACTTAAGATTAAATTTGTATGGGAAAGGTTTAATTATTGGTTACCAATGGGATGCTTGCCACCATGCCACATGGGAAACAAATTATGAAATTGTATACAAACGTAATTTTTAAATTAAAACATCGGGATTTATTGACTATTTTTCAAATAAATATGTGGTTATTTGAAAATTTCAATTTAAAGTTTCAAAAATCTTTGAATAATTTTTTTTTCTTTAGTACTATAAATCATTATTAATATTCATGAAATATGATATGACACATAAATTGATTGTATAAAAAATGATTTTTCGAATAAATTTCTATTTATTTGCCCCAATTTCCTAGATCAAATTATTTTGTATTTTTATAAATACGTATTCCGACTACAAAGTAGTCATCGTCAGTATGAATTAGCTAGTTGTAATGATTCTCTGAGGAGATGTTACTCGTTGCTAATTTAGTTTGCACGTTAACCAATCCTATTCATTTATATTGCTAATAATAATTGCCCATTTCTTTTTCTTTCGGTGAATATAATGTTAATCAGTTTTTTTTATTATTATGCTATATCAAATAATAAGGTACATGAGACAAATAAGGACTAAAGAATAAAAAGGCCCACATTGAAAATTCCAAGCCTAAATAATTTTATTTTTTTATTTCATTACAAATACATATAGTAAATAGTATAGAAATAATTTGAAAGTCGCTGGTGGCATATTCATCAATGACAAACGATTTGTCAATGGCCGGATAATAATTGCAGCGTTTTACAACTTTTGATCAAATAAAACCGTAACGTTAAAAGTTTAATTGTTTTCTTAACATTGATAAGGAACAGTAGGACACAATAAATGTGATAATCTGAATAAATTTGGATTTTTTCCCCAATTTTCTAGATCAAAAAATTTTCTTGTATTTTATAAAAACATATTTCGATTTCAAAGTCAAAATGGCCAGTTTCTTATGCACCAAAATATCTTCGTGCAAACCATCACCAAATTAGCAACAAGTAACATTTCCTCAGAGAATCATTACGAGTAGCTAATTTATACTGATGAGATTCAATCAAGCAAAATATTCAACTTTCACTAACGGGTTCTTAAATGATAACGTTATTGGTATTTTAACTCTTGATTCTTCCCATGTAATTTTGTTACTTTGCTATGTTAATTTTAATTTCTTTATTTCTGTCACAGGTTAGATACAAAATTTTACATTACAAATTCTACAAGATTGTACAAGTTTTATGAAAACTATTGATACCTCGACCTCGGAATCTTTTTTTATGAACTAATGCATAGACCGACTGAGTGGCCAAGCGAGTAATGGTATAATAACCTTTAACTGTTTGACTACTTAGACCGGGAGGTTGCGGATTCGAAGCCAAGCATCGGCAGCCTGATCAATTATGGGGCCGTTGATTGATCACACTGTGTTTGCTTGGTGGATTAGAACAAGTATCCGACTTCACCAAAATCATAAGATTTAATAAAATGACTAACATAAGCGGCTGTAATTTAAAATAAATAATTATTTTATAAAATTTATGCATAGTTTTAGCAAAAAAAGCCTATTTTATGTTAAACTGTCAAGAAATCAAAAATCATATTGAAGTTTTTTCTGTTTTTACCAAAAATATATTTTACATTTTTCTTTTAAATTTATTGAAATATCAGTAAAATGTTCGTGGAATTGTAAAATTATGGAAACAGATGTAAATTTATGCTTAGTTAAAAAAGGTGAGTGCAATTGTACAATTGATTTTTCAATGAGGTTTTACTATTTACATTAAATTTATTTAATAATTATTTAAAGTTATTATTTTACTTAATTACAGTTAATTAACTTAAATATTCATTCATATGGATAATATAATTTGGAAAAATTACATGCGAAAAAATGTGGCAGTTAAATTGAGGAAAGACACTAGACATTATTCTCATTTTAAATATATAATTAACGTCACGACTTTAGAATTGCGATAATTAAGTATTAAATGTAGGAGCCATATGTAATTACTTGTCTTTAGTATTAAAGAGATCAACTACATAACTGGCCATATTTCAATAGCATACAGTGGGAATTCTGGTATTGATTAGCAAAGTGTAAATAAGTAAAAAACTACAATAAACGTATATAGGTTGTTAATAGTAAGTATAATATGTTATATAAGCAAGAAAGTTATTTGTATTTTTGGAAAATGTAATCATTTTTATCCTTTCAAATAAATATAGAAATATGCTTATTTATTAGCCTTAAATTTCGATCTTTAAAATATATATAAATGAGATAAAAAATTATTTAAGGAGAAAATTGAATTTTGTTCTAAACTCTTCAATTTGTAATAGACAATTTGTTCATTGTTACTTCGCCGATGAATATTTTCCAGGACGGGGAAGTTGGATTTGGTAGTGTCAGAGAAAATTTTCAAAATTTTCCCCTTTTTAGTTAGAAGTTATTATATGAATTTCAGATAATTGTACGGTAGTCTATTTTTTAATGCCAAGCATGATATTACGGCAGCAGTGCATCATAACTCAATTTTCTTAAATAAAAATTTGAGCACCTCATTTAATGTTGCAGCACCTGACAAGCATCTAAAAACCCTACTAATTTTGAGCATATTTAAATTCAATTTTGAATACTTTTTTTCTATTATTTCAAGATGTCACTGCTAGCTTGATGTTAGTGAATCAGTACAATAATTTTATTGTAATTTTAACTAAATTATTGAATGCACACCTAATTCTGGTACTTACATTATAATATAAATATTATTTACATTACTCTGCCAGCGTGATTTCACGGCAACAGTACCTTATAAAGATTCAATTTTCTAAATTAAAAATATGAGAATCCAATTTAATTTTTCAGCACCTAAAAAGCAACAAATTTTGTGCATATTGAAATTCAATTTTGAATTCTTTCCTTAGATTTATCTAACATTATCCATTTTAAGATTAAAATGGACAATCTTAAAATTACCTACTTCTTTCTATACAAGCTGTGAAGACAGGGTTTTATGCATTCGAAATGAAATTAACTCATCAAGACAAACAGTGGATTTTGGTTAAGTTTCGAGTGACTATTACAACTCATGGAACTATCAATTTAACATATTATAATATAGTCATCTATATTATCATATAAATCAGTGCGTTCTTCCACCAATAACATCAATTTGAATTATTCATATATTTCTTAAAGTATACCTAAATATTTATATTTTAATATTCTTATTGTTTACATGTTGAGAAAATTATATTAAAATGAGGCTCATCATATCACATTATAATATCAACGATACCATTCATACCATTTGTCTATCTGTCTGTCTACTTGTCCATTCCACACATTATCAATGATGATAATATACCTACCAAGGTTGTGTGTTATAATTCTTTTTTTTTCACTATGACCTCGATTATAATGATGTCGATCATAGTATTATTATATGTATGTGGATATAAAAATTATGGTATTAAAAACTCGCATGTCCTCTATACACAAGTAGACAATACATTATAGCAACATGTCTACTATAGGAAAAAGGTCAATTACTCTTGCTAACTTAAAAGTTAATTTCTTAATAATAACAAAACAATGTTCATTGTTCAAATACTCAACATATTTAATCATTAACATTCATAAAATACACTAAATATGCAGCCCACATTAATATAGTAAATTTGTGTTTTGTTTTTTGTGTATTAATTTGTCACTTTTCTTATGTTACGTGATTTTTAACATGCAAAAAGATATATAATTATAAAAAATGCTTAACTAACGTCACTTTTCACGTAATATATTTAGTACATAAAAAATATTTGTTTTTATTGAAGTTTAGGACTGTTGGTACTTGGCTGAAATATAAGTTTAACTAATTTTCCTTATAAGCATTAAATATTTCTTTATTTTAATAACCTAACTTAATGTATTGAATGTCATATAATAATTGAGTTTTCTCTCATTTTGTGTTACCATTTAAAACTGTCAGACTAAGCTCTATCTTTGAGACGAAATTTTAACAACAAATTTCCGTTAAACATTCACCAAATGTGTGTTTATAATCAACATTAATTTCGGTTGGACTGAAATGTTTACTGTGTATTTGTTAGCTGATCGCATATTTTTGCACAAACATTATTTGTATTCTAATTTTCTTCTACTTCTTGAGGTAGGCCATGATTCTCTTAGACCCAACTGATCACTATCAAAAATTTAAAATTTCTTTTTAGGTCTTGAATGCGCCACCGCAATTTCAGCTCGCTATCTATTTTTGCTTTTTTGTTAACTTCTATAAGGACAGACCGACAGATATTTGAAAATGGACTAATTACGTAATTCTATAAACACTGATATACACAAATTTAGACTTTAATATACTCCACATTTCATATTATGGCAAATTAGTTCAAACATTTGAAATTTTTTAATTTATATGCACCTGTTTTCCAAAGCACTGTTTCTGTTTCAAACGAATTTTCATTGTTTCGAGAACATTACTTGTTTTAAAATAAATATAAAATGCTACAAATTTGTTTAAATTTTACATTTATTCAACTATTTTTGTGAAGTATCGATAAAATCAATACAAAACACAAAAATCGTGTATTTTTTTAAATATTGTTCACATTTATATAAACTGTTTTGTTTCTTCTATATAACGAGACATCAAGTATTCCAATAGTAAAAGTTTACCCCATAATTTGAGATGGACCTATAATATAAACTGGCTAGCCAGTAATAATTTATTCATATTTAAGTTTTTCAAATTCAAATTTTAAATATTTTAAAAGTTATAAAGTATCACAAATAACAGTTTCAGTGTGAAAAAGATTTCTTTGGATTGCGAATAGAATCATTGGACACCTTTGGTTTATGGTTTTCTTGTAAATTGTTTTCTAGAATTTGCTTTTCTCATTCATTTTTTGTCTCATTGACTTTTTATTTATGAAAAATTTTATTAAAATTAATCTCTTCGATGAACATAATTCTTTGTAAAAGTATACAAAATAAATAATAGTTTAAAGAAACTAAAAAAATACATACTTACATACGTCTAAAGCTAATAAAAGCGTATTAATAAAAACTAATTGCTCCAAGTTCTAATCGTTTATGACTGCTTTACTTTATGGTGCGTTAACACGATACAAACATTTAGTCTACAGACATCAGACTTTCTCTATATGGCCTATATATTTTACGCAGACTTTTTGTCTGTGTATTAGTTTGTTTAGTCTGTGCTTAAATCTGCATACTTTTCTATAGAAATTTATATGGAAAGTCTGAAGTTAAAGTCTATATCGTGTAAACCCTACATTAGGTTTTGGTTTATATTTTAAAATTGAGCATTCACATTTTGACATACGTCCAATAAATTCAACTGAAATAATAAGAACAAGAAAACGCATAACGTAGAACGAACTTTTAACTTTATAATCTATGTTTGTTTCTCTGAAATTTTCGAACTCGTATTTAGATTTTCAGGAAATTAAGTAGACTAATTTATCAAATTCAGAAAATTTATTTTTAGGTACAATAGCTCTTTTGGGAAAAATGAAAAAAAAAATGCCAACTGCTTCTAAACATACAACATAAGTGATGTTTTTTAAATTATCCACAACTGTTAAAAGCTAGTTATATAAGGAGTGTGCTTCTAACAATCTATTGACTTAATAACATGTATTTCATTAAATTTTCGTGCATTAATAATTCAAAAAATACTTCAAAATTTGTTACCTTAGAAAATTCTTCGATAAGACCTCCGTTCATGACAATATTATTCATACCAAATTTCATAACATATTGATAAGTACTTTTGGAGTTATGTGAGTGCGAAAAATTTTTACATAATGGAGTGTGCTTCTAATAGCTGAGGATAATCCCTCTTAATTCCATGTTTATTGAAAAAATTCTCTACAAATTTTTTTTATGCAAGCGATAAAGATACAGTTTTTTTTTTTCATTCTAGAATAATCATGATAAATGAGTTTGCCACTTTTGGAAAATTATTTTAAAAGAATATCTGGGAAGGGTGACGGTATAACTTCAAACCTTCCTCAAAACCACATATAGACGTTAAAAACCTCTGTATGCAGTATATTTGCCTTATCTAGTTTTGTAGTGTTTACATTTTTTTTTTTTTTTGTTAAGTATTGTTATGTTCTACTATTATTATTTATTCTTTATAAAATTTTTTCTCATTTTCCTTCTTTTTTGCCTGTCTATGAGTTTACATATATCATTCATACATGCATTATTAAAGTCTTTGTAAAGTATGAGAGAGAACAAAGATATATAATTTGTTTAGTGTGAGAATTTTTATTTTGATTTATGGAAAGAGATCTTTTGTTATGTGTTCTTTTTTCTATGCAATATATTTTTGATATGTAGAACAAACTTCATATTAAATTAAATAATCTAATCCATAAAAAAATAAAGTCTTCAATTTAAATATGTGCTATATTCAATTTCAAGGAATTATCATTTTGGTTTTACCAATTATCAGGTTGGCTTATACCAATATGTTCTTGTATTTACTAGCAAAATCCCGGTAGTTTGCTACCGTAGAAAAATATGTACAATAAGATGGTCTCCGGCTTCCTTTTACCATTATATATGCCCTTACCATTTCATATACATTACAAAAAAACCCTTGATTACACAGAAAAAAAGTTGGTATCCTTGGAGATTTTCTCTTAGATCTTGTGTTAACATCCAACATCCATATTTTAGCTACGGCTACGGCATGATTTTTGCTTAGAAAGTATTATTTACCTTATATAATGTCTAATACGATTACTGAAGCCATTAATTCTAGGATTCTACTAGAATCCTATCATTATATAAAATGTCGATATTATCAGATTATATTTGATCGAAATGACTTCTAAATAATTTTGGTTCCGAAAAATATCCATTTCAGATTGCCCCTTCTTTAACACGAGTGTAATATTTTTTTCATTTAGCTAGTCAATTTATGTCAGATTCACTATCAAGCTAAAATCAGCACTACAATTTTTTAAGGTATTTCAAAGGTATGGCAATGAGTTGATTTATCATCGATATGTAAAGTTTAACTTTAAATTTTAATTGAATTTAGATCGTAAGTATAATATTATAAAATCGAACATGTAGATATTATATTACAAAAATCTATAAGTATAATAATAATATCAATATATTATATGTAATGTATGACATGACTCATTAGTTGATTGAAAACTAAATTATTATTTACCCATTGTAAAGAGTTGGTAAACTAAATGGCAAAACAAACAAAATAACCACATATTACTTGAATTTCATCATAGAAAAATTTTTTATGATATACTAGCAGACCCGCTCACGCGTTGTTGTGACAATTTTGGGACACTCGATGCTTCAATTTGTATTTGGTGTAGGACACCCGTGCTAAAACTGTATCTGTCTCGCATGTCTAGAACATATTTTATTGCAACCTATATGTTATTCTGATATATAAGCTACATTCTTGTAAAATTTCATTAAAATCAATTCAGTAGTTTTTGCGTGAAATTGTAAAAAATCATCTAGACAGCCATATATCCGTACCGTGCAAAATATATGGAAGGGACTGCTTAATCGATTGATGCAGTACGAGTGTCTAATAAAATATTCACATATTAGAAAATATTAATTGTTCAATTGTTTGCATGTAAATTGTCAAACAAACATTATTGAATAATTACTAAAAATGACATTTAATTGTAGTTATTGGGTTAAAAATTATATGAATGATTGAAGTAATTGCATTAGGATTTTTTTTTAATTGCAAATATAATATTAATGAATTGTTTTATTTCTTACCACTTATGAGCCTCAACTTACACTTCAATAAAAAGACCTTACCTTAAACAAGTTTTCATAAGATGGGATTACGAAGAATAATCTAAATTTTCTACGATAACACTACACAAGCAAAATCATAAGCAGAAAGATACAAAACAAGTGATCTAGGAGCGGCCCGCAAAGTCCGCAACGTCAATAGTTTGTTTATGATTACGAATGTGTGTATTTTTTTGTCTTTTTTTATCCTCAACTAAAAACTGCTTGACCGATTTTGCTGGAAACTTACTCAGATTTAACTTACATAATTTTTCGTAAGTCTAGGTTCCACATCGATATCCTTATTTGTTATCGAAGCGATAAATTAATACGAACGCACAGACGTACATACATACAAACACACATCTCTCAAAATTGGATTTTTATTCCAGTGACCTTGAAACGTAAAGTTGTCAAAATTCGGGATTCAGAAATCTGACCCATTACAATAACTTCAATGTGTTGAAGTTTTAAAAATGAATTTAATATATTTTAATTTGATTTGGTGTTCAGTGTATCTATTTATTGGCATGATTAAATAACTAGCTGAGTATTATGAGTATGTAAAAACTATGTATAACCTACTCGATATACCTATAATAAAAGTTATTTATAAATCAGTACCTTCTCTTATTTCATCAATATTTCAATTTCAATTAATGTTATACCAATCAGTAGATAAAACTAATTTATAGTTTAGACAGTTTGTTTAATAAATAAATTAATATTTTTTCAAGTTCATATTTGCAATTCAATAATGAAATTTTAAAAAATAAACCAATAGTTATAGATTCAGAATAATTACTCGTGATGCATGAATATGTTTTTTGAATGCTTTGGGAAATAGTACATACTAAATGAATTTTTAACTTTTTAAAGCCATATTGTGACAGTAAGTAAACATATATTTAACTTTCCAATGAGAAATTCTAATAATGTACTGTTTTGAATCCAAAATTTTGACATATCTTTATGTATATGTTATGCATGTTTACGTTTGAATAAAACACAAAACTGGCATTTTTAGAGAGATGCATGTGGGTGTGCATGTGTTCGAAATTTTTCGACTCGATTATCTCGAAGACATAAAAGCTATCTACGCGAAACTACTTTCATTCGAATCTCAACTTTCTGGAAAAATAATGAAAAAATAAATAAATAAATAAAATAGAAATAAAAATAAAAATAAAAATCGAAAGGTTAAAAGAACAGTACCAAATGATGATCTTCTTTACATCAACCATACATCTTCCAACGTCAGTTTGGTACTCGATTTTCAATGTCAAAAACTATTACTATTAAAAGATTGTTTTAAAATAACCTTGTAAGCCGGATTCAAAGTCATCACTTAGTCCATTTCTACTTTTTATACTCGACATATATAGAATATGTCAGAGTATATTGTATATATATGATCAAGTTTGTAACGCTACAAAATATTGAAGCCACTAATAAATTTGTGTATAAGTGTTCATAGAATGTCCCAATTAGTCCATTTCCGAATCTCCGTCCGTCTGACAGCCTACGTTATCAAGATAATAAACGAATATTCGAAATAACTCATAAACGAAAAGAGATAGCGAATTGAAATTTGGGTGATATATTTAAGATATGAAGACTGAGTTCGTGACTATGCAATCAATTTTTTAAAACAACTATACTTTTGTTTGAAACTTTAAGCTCAACAACTTAAGCACGATAATTCAAATTTAGTTTATAAGCATATATATATATAAATACAATACAATTTATTATATATATATTTAAATTTATAACCGTGTAGGAATGTTATTCCTTAATTTATTAATTTTAGTGAGACAAAATTCAGCGAACTGAAAAATAAAAAATTTTATATCCTTAGGTACTTATTTGTATATACCTACATTAGGAATGAAAACACGTTGCTAAACGACAAACTATGTACCTATATTACATATAATTATTTTTACTTTTAATTGGTTAGACAACTTGTATTACATTTGGCGTCTCCTAACCTACCATTAGATATATTATATCTAATGTTAAGGGTTAAAATAAGTTGGCGTGGAGACGAGGACAATTGTCGTACGCTAAATATATACATAGCCTGAATGTGAATTAAAACGTAATAAAAATGAAATTTTAAATAAACTGATTGTTCGACGTAAACTGAATGTTCAATAGAGTTTATATTTTTTTACAAAATCAATGTATGTCTTTTTATATCAGATCAGAAAAGAATAGGTTTTAAAATTTCCAATACACATTTTATAATTTCAAATTTTTATATTCTCCCTGTCGATTACCGGTATTTTCTCTGATTCTCCCTAATATGCCTTGCACAGTTTGATTAATCCAATACTCAAACAAAAGTTAACAAAATTGAAATCCAAACATTACTGAAAAGAGTGTTTTGAATTAAAAAGCTGTGTTTTCTGAATCATATTTAAGTATTTTCAGAATAACGTCTTTTGACTCAACTTCAGAATTCAGCATGGGATACTTTGTTTAGCGAGAACTTCACTTTCGGACAATTTTTTGTTGAAATATTAAAGTTGTTTTTTTGCTTTTGTAACTCGACAACTGCCTGTTGTCAGCATTTCATGGTGAATATTTATTTTATTTATATTTCATTCCACATAAAATGACATTGTACATTACCATTGCGGAGAAAACAGATTAAAAAAATAAAATTTCTAATAATTCTCATTTCAATAATATGCTCTTACATTTTCAAAGTAATAATTTTTTGCAAAACATGAAAAATAATTCCGACCTTCGCAAAGCAATGAAGAATTCAAAATTGCAACAAAATTGATTAACTGCGTGTATCTTGCGTTAGATTACGGTAAGCTCCCACGTGAGACATGCTTAGACCGTAGAGCATAATGTATATATCTAGTCGGAACTTTATATACATAATAACTAGTCATATTTCCACAACACATATTTCCGCAATGTCCGCAAACTATTTCAAGACTTCATTAATTTTCAGTGCACTGTATTAGCCCATCACTATATTATTAACTTTTTGATTCAAATCAAACTCATACCTGGGTCGATACAAATATCATATCGTTAAATAAATTTCTAAATATAAGTTTTACGATCCGTTTTAATTCGTAGTATCCGAAAGCACACGCCTTAAGAAATCAATGAAGAGGGCCCCGAATTTCATTTGAAGCAATCTTAAAAATGAATTAACTTCACAAGAGAGTTCCAGACTGATTATAATTAACAAAAACAAAATTAAAACAAAAAACAAATATTTTACTGAAATCATTATTTTTTATATGAAAGATAAATGAGAATTTTTAATACACTGAATTATATGCTTGCAAATTCTTTGCACCATGCTGAAATAAATTAAGTTCATCGTTTACACCGTTTTTTTAAATAAATTAAAACACTGATAACGGATGTTTTTTAATATATTCGTTATTTCTATGTATATTTTAAAATTGTAATGTTTCTTTTAGAAATATTTTAACATTGTGTGCCCTATATTAACAGGTATACTAAACAATCAATGTATCTTAAATGCAGAAACTTGATGTGTGTATTATCTTACATATAGACAAACTCTAATCAAATCCATGAAGATAGCAACTCTTTCTGCCAGTTTTATACCACTTGTCAGATATTGCTATCCACGAAACAACAACTGCATTATAAACGGAAGAGAGATTTCACTTTTGCTTAATTTTACTTATCAGTTTTGAAAATTATTGTCTATAATTTTGAGGTGGTAAGTTTGGGAAAAAGCATCGTTATGTATCTCGAATTAAAACAAACTACTGTACAACTATTATAAAAGTGATAAATCATCATTGGTAGATGATTTTTTATTCTTTGTTGTATGTTAGAATTAGCTTCTTGATGATGTTCCTTAGAATGCAATTTAATATTACTAGTTGAAAGACGTATCCCAGATCTAACCGGAAAGAGGTGGTTGATTTAAAATAAAGTTTAATAACAGGTAAATTATGAAATATTGATTTCTGTTAAAAAATGATTCTTGATCATCTTTTTAAATTAAAAACTATAATTATTTAATTTTACTACAAAAACATCAATTTTTCAAAGAATGAGTGCATGTTTGATAGAGCAGTTTACCAAGAGTATGAAAATTTAAATTTATTATTGAATCTTGTCATTTTAAGTTGCGTACCTGTAGCTTTTGAAGAAAGTCTCGGCTCGTCTATGGATAAAATTGAACTGTATAGATAAAAGATTAAAAGTGGAATACAATTTCTAGAAATTTCCATTAAATTCCTACAATTATAGTTTCAAGTTAGGTTAACGTTTCAACACATTTTTTAAAAATATGTCTACATTTCAAAATTTGTTTTTCAAAAGGATATGTATTTGTTAAAAGGACAGGATAAGTGTCTGTGTTGATGCAAATATAAAAACTAAATATATAAAAATGAAAATTCTTCTTCTTTTGGATATGGTAAAACTATGGTAAAGTATTTTTGTTTCGACTAAAAAGCACATAATATTCTATACATTAATGCATTGTCTTATAATACATAATAATAATTCTATATTCAAATTGAAATAAAATTTTCATATGAAGTAGTTTTAAAATCTATGTTTATAATGTATAATTCTACTATTCTACTGTATTATATATATACTGTATAATTCATACAGTAGAATACAGTAGAAATTCATACACTAGTATGACATACAAATATTTTTATTAAGTCATTACCAAAGCTAAAACTTTCAGCATGGTATTCGTAATGACAAATTTACGTCGAGCTCATTCAATTAAGTTGTGTATTTCACGAAAATGATGTATTCTTCATGAAATCTGTATAAAATATTTACCCCTTTTATAAAGAAGAATATCGCATATTATTTCATCATCAAAACCATGAAACATTTATTTATTACCCAGGGTAGTTAACATAATATTTTTAAAATATGTTTAAAAATAATATTTTAAAATTTAAAAAATAGAAACTCCTCTTTATCACTAGATAGCGTTGTCACCATTTTGTCACCAAGTAGCATAATTTAATTTTTACATATCAATAAACTAATAAATAATAACTAAATAATAATATTTTCACAGTAAATTAATAGTTTATAAAAAAATTCACACATTGACATTGACATATCTGAAAAACTTTCGTTTACAGTTAAACAAAAAGATAACAAACTAATTTATGCTCAAAAAGTAAAGACTCTAATAGACAAATATTTCATTTCAAATAATACGATTACCAAAAAGATTGCGGTTATTTAAAATTTACGGAGTAGATTTTATTCTTGTCTTTAACTTCTACCTAAAAACAAAACTACATTAATAAAAAATACAAACTTATATAAAAAGTAAAGAATTTTATAAATTACACAAATTACGCGAATACGGTTTTACCATCAACCTCAGCAAAAGCATCTTCGGTAAGAGTGAAGTACCCATCCTAGGTTAGTTAATAATAAACGTATCATTCCTTTTCCAGAACGCGTCAACTCTATCGCAACTTACGCTTTACCTAATACAGTAGCAGAACGATGCAAGTCTCTGGTGATAATCAACTATTATAGGCGATGCATGCTCAATATAGCTTCAATTCACTTGGTGCGAATCGGCACCAAACTAAATAACAAACTAAAGACGTTTAACTAACTAAAGACGAAATTCACAACAGTTAATTCCATCAATTATTTTTAACAGTAGACGCATCCGATACCGCAGTTGGAAGCGCAGTCGAACAACGGCAAGGGTATATACACAAACCTTTAGCATCCTTTCCAAACAATTAAGCGATACACAAAAACGATATAGTACTTACGATCGGAAATTACTAGCTATTCACAGTACTTACTGGCCACAAACCAATTACATTTGCATTCTAACGAAATAATCCAAACGCTTCACCACGACAAATTAGACATTTAGATTTTATATCCTGATTTACTCCTAACATCCAGTACCATTCCATTTGAAGAGATAGCGCAAGCACAACAAAATAATACCGAACTAATTAACCTGATGACAAAGGACATTAGGAAAATCATATTCGATGCATGAATTGTCCAAAGTACAGTAAAATTGATCACCAATCGATTTGTTTCGCCTAATATACACAAAGATTGCGCTAAAAAGACACAAACATGCGACGCCTGCCAAAGATCAAAAATCTGGAGACACAATAAAAGTCTGTTAGGCAAATTCGACATTCCAAACGAACGGTTCGCACACTTAAATATTGACATAATAGAACCGTTACGTCCGTCAAAAGGACTAGACCGTTTTTCAAAATGGCAGGAGGCTGTTAATTATTGGTTATTAAATTGACGAATTTGATTTTGTCATTTGTTTTTACAGCTACTTATCAATTACCAAATCAATCTCGGATAAAGGTGAAACCATACTTATATTATGAAGTATCGGATGTAGTTACGAATTTACTAAATGTTTGGTGATCAAAGCGTTTCAAAAAATGCTCAAAAACATAAATAATTAGGCTGTGGTGGATATTGGAATAATGTTATATCCGTTTCGGATACATTTATAGATATGAAATTAATTCGAATTATGGATTTCAAAGCGAGAACTTTTTTAATTTTTAGTAGTTCGCTTCTGTTCTCATATTTTATCATCATAAATTTCCAATATGTAATTTTATAATAATGTTGAGAATAGTCAAATATTTAATTTTTTATCTAAATATTTTAAATGGATATTTATTGTATTTAGTATAAATTAAGAACAGAATCATCATATGTAGATTGTAGAAATTATTTATTATTGAGTATTTAAAGTTGTTTCATATACTATATCTAGATTGAATATTTTAATTTTGAGTAAGTACACTAATTTCATGATATTAATTTTCTTTGATAAGCATTTCGTTATATCGCGATATATTTATTAATGGTTTTCCTTTATTAATTTTTTTGATTATGTCTTAAAACACATAAAATTTCTTGTATATATTGTATTTTATAAAAGAAACCATAAACCAGGAAATTTATTTTCCAAATATACTTACTTAATTTTCTATAATAATTATTCTGTTGATTTATATCATTTACTTATCGTTGTTTTGATTAAAATTATACAATTTCATAACTTGATTCTATAAGCATGGTAGTTTGAAAATCTTTTAAATATTATTATGAATTTTCATTGTGATGGCGCCTATAAATTCAAATATAGTTCTGACGCGTATAAATTCAAATATAAATTGAAAATATAGCACTTAATAGAATTTACCATTTTGAGTGCGCGATGCTGGGGAATTATTCAAATGAATATTAATTTTTAGTATGTAATATATGTTTGCAATACATACAATTTTATATCATTAAATTTTATGCTTGGTACAACAAAACTATAATGGAATACTCATATTTTATGCGAGATAGTTTAATCAACTAGCAGTTGATATTTGACTGGTTAAGTAGAATCATATACATAATTATCATCAGATGATGCATTGATTGTTATAATTTGTTGTAGTTTAATTTCAATAACTTATATCATTGAATTTGTTTAAATCCTTTTTGGTTTTAGTTTCATCATTGAGTTATTATTCTGAACCCAAAATCAATCCTTAAATCTACCCTGTGAATCTTAGTCTTCAGGGAGATTATTCATATTGGGTCTAATTAGATATTTTCCTTGCCATCTACCTATCCTATTTATAAATGATAACTACACAAAATAAGATTACCATTTGATATCCAATAATTCTATCGGTCTAAATAATTATTCATCTGCCCTTCCCAGATGAATAAAATTTACAATACCAAAAGTTTATAAAAGATTGAAGTAAAATTATCTCAGAACTTAAACTTCGAAATAAAGCGGTAGAGAATGAAAAAAATGTAAACGCTTATTTCGAAAAGTAGAAGGTATAAGTATTTGAATGAGGAAAGAGTGATTCCGTTATTATTGTTAATTACGAAAAACTAACTGTTTCTTAATTTTCTAAAAAGTGTCGTTAAATGGACTTTGAAATGTTTCAAAATGTGCACAGTTTAATTCTTTTTTCATATTTACTCATTTTTGCTACTTTTAATAATTGTCCCACAGCAGTCCCACCGGTAGCTGTTTGAACGTCTGTATGCCATATTCATTGTACAATCCCCTGTTTAATTGTTTTTTCCTCTGAGCTTGCTAGAAAGTTTCTTGAAAGCATTATTTATAAGAAATGAGACATCCATAATAAAAACACTTTTCGCGCACAAATGTTTGCGAAAATGATTATTCAAATGTAATTATGTTTGATATGAAAAACGAGTCATGGCAAAGAGTGTTGTCTGAAAAAATAGTTATAAAGAAAAAATACTTTTTTGATGTTTTCTCGATAAAATATTTTTACCAAGACTTACGTACTTTTGAATAAATTAGAAAGAGAAAATGAAATTTTGTTTTGTGTTGTTTGTTTTATGTTATATAAGCCTTAAATATAATTCAGCCCACTTGTTCGGCAAATGCCGAACATGATACACACTTGGGGTCGGTTTTGACATATCCACGTTTTGACATAACATCATTTGTTGCGTTTATATGATTATTTAAATGAAAAAAAATCCTTTAAGAAAAATTACTTAGTTCCAAGTACCTACTTACTGAAGTCCATGAATAAATTAAATTTCTAATACATATTCCTATTGCAATGTTTCTTTGATAAACATTTTCTTTGATAGTAAACGAAAATAATTTATTTGAAAACGGCTTAATCTATTAAATATAATATAATAATTAGATATTTTACTTCTGACAACGTTTTATAAGATTTTTTAAATAATTATCGTGAACATTTTGGGTGATCCACTTTGTATATTAATGGATTTACTTCATACACTCTTGAATTTCAATAAAATAAGTCGACCCCGCCATGATGTTATCCTTATTCATGGGAAGTAACGTGACCTGAATTATTTATAATATATATATATATACGTATATATATATATATATATATATATATATATATATAATATATATATATATATATATATATATATATATATATTTAAATAAAGCGTTTTTACTTCAGGATTTTAATTTACTTTTTTTAAAATTCTTTAAAAAAACAAGCTATGGGCATTCAAAATTTCTAATTAAAATAAGGGAAATATGAGCTTATGAAGTCAACTATTACCTATATAAATAATATGCTAAAAATCTGATCCAAAAATGAGACGAATATTTAATCTTTGACGAGGTTATAATTTCTTTGTTTTTTGATGAATTTTAATTTAATTTTAAAGTTTTCAAAGTTACTAGAAAGTTTAGTTTCACATTTTGATATAAACCGTTTACCCTATTGGCCTATTATTAACTTTCTGAAATTTAATATCGTTTTTCATCCCAAAAAATATTTGAATTCACTGGATCTCTGGGGATGTGCCATATTACCTTTATTCGTTACTTTTTTGATGGATCTACCTTGAACGAACCTTTACATTATTTATTAAGTTTCATTACGTATATGAATTTATAAGTAAAGGTAGCAATAAAATACTATTAAATCCCATACAAATAGTTATTATTTCATATAACATAAAAACAAACAAAAAAATTTTTACCTTGTTTTTGTTTTTATTTTTAAGTTAACTAACTCTTTAACCTACTACTTTATTTAATAGTAGTAACTTAGCGTATTTCAAATGAAAAGTTAAGATCCGTACCGATATCTATATCTGAGAATCTGACCGCTTATTATCCATATTCGCATCCGTATCCGCGGATCTTCATTTTGACCGATCCAGCATATCTCTAAATTCAACTTTTTAATGAGAATTTAACAACAAATGTAATTTTTTATTTTGAATACAATTTTTATACAATTAGATGGCGGTATCTAAAGGTGTGAGGGTTTATACTCTCATACAATTTGCACCAATTAGCTTGTCCAAACTAATTTGCAAATTATTGTGTATGAGCTGAAGTATGCTCAAGACAAAAAATTTGGAATAAGCAAATTTATTTTGTTAGATACTATAGAAACTGGACTATTTACTTGAATGTGATTAGCTTACACACATCATGTAGTTTGCACAAACGAACCGAAGTTGTGCTAACCGTTTGCACGTTCATGTAATTTGTGCAGGTTACATTATTCAAACAGCTGGTTGGTTAATAATATTGAGCAAAAATTTACGAAGTCTGAAAATTTGTATAAATCTTTAACAATGTCTAAGCATTGAATCGAAGATCCTACTGCTGAATAGTTGTGGAAGATACTCTCTCACTCTCATTCAAAACTTTGTTCGATCACGTGATATGTATAAAATTGAAACAAAATCAGATGGAATTTAATAGGTATAATGCAAATGTAATTTTTGATTATGGTTTCTGTACGTCTAATTTTTCGTATTTTTATCATAATTTGTGAAAATCTTAAATTATGGAACGAATATCATAGACTTTGTCTATATCACCTTATTATTTCATTTGAGCTCGATTACAAAAAATCGTGTCTTCGTAGCTTGCACAGAAAAAATTCGTTGTTTCGAATTTTCCCCAAAGGGAGGCGCTATAAACTATTGTTTTCCGGCTTCAATATAGTTATCATTTCCTTTTACATCAAACAACAAAACATTCTACCGTGTTTAAATTGATTTTTGGAGTTTTATCCTAATAGAGGAGATTTTTTCCCAAATACTATACAGTAAATTTCCTAAATGTGATAAACGTGTCAACTTAATTTCTATAAAATCGAAAAAAAGCGTTTGAAAGTTAACTCGGAAGCAACATATATAGATAGACTGGAGGGATTGGAGGAATGACGACCACTCAACAAAAATAGAAAATTGTGCTAATTTTATTGCAAAAATTATGATTAACTACATTTTCACATTGGTTACCTGTCTTTTATATAAAAATAAGATAACTTTTTCAATAACACGTTATAGTATACTAAAAATTCTTAAACGAAATTGTCAGGCGTGGGGTAGTTACACGTTTAGAGGGATTATGAAAAACAGACTTGTTAAAGCTGAGAAAATTAAATCACTATATTTTTATTAGAATTAGGTATCTAAAATATATCCAAAATAATAATAGAAGTTCTTTAGAGAATAGTTCTAATATCAATATATATGCTCATAATTAACCCTTGTTGATTCTAAAGGTTTTGTTTTCCCAAATAAACATAAGCATGAAGATTTAAGTCAAAATCAATTACAATGATATAATTACATTCCACTGTCCCATTTAGTCTAGGAAAATACTGTTAAAACTAACATATTAACACTCACTAGATTCGAAATTATTTCAACCCTTCCGATTTAACTTTCAAACGCTTTTTTCGATTTTATAGAAATTAAGGTAACATGTAAAACTTATATATATAATAATTGGAACAATCTTAACTACTAGTTGTAACCAATTAGATAATTATAAAAAATGCCAAAATCATTTATTTTAATATTTAAAAAAATTCACTGAAATCGATGTTTCGCTATAGAAATAATGGCTATTAAAAGATTTTAATACTCGACATGTATACAACATGACACAGTATATTAATTTTAAAGTTTGTAACGATAGATGTTAGTAATATTCAAGACACAAACAAAATATTGGTATAGGTGTTCATAGATCACCTAATTAGCCCATTTCCATCTATCCGTCATCAAGATAACTTTTGGTGGCGATGTCTAGGCACAGAAAGTGAGTTTAAGTTCGTTACTGAGCATAATCGGTCCATTGGATCTAAAAGATCCATGTCCCAACTTTTAAACCATAAGTGATAGAAAAAAATCTCAAAAGTCAAAAATGTTTGTTTTCTGAAAAAAGCAACTCTTGTTTGAAACATTTTTATTAAAATGTTTTGAATCGCCACAATTTTAGTTCAAATTCAGCTATATTATTATACATGTATTTATAACTATTTAGACTGGATATTTAGAGTATTTTATGAATGCTAATAATTAAAAAGAGTTTAAACATTAATACTCAACACATCCCAATTATCTTAACAATTACCTCTATTAGTTTTTATCTTCACTTGTTTGGAAATATTTCATGATAGAATAGATGTTCGTGTTTAATCTAACATGAAGTTTTACTCTCTCCTGATATTGAAAGACAAACGAAATCGTCCAGTTGAAACATACACATTCAATTCGTTTGGTGAAAACGATAATTAAGTAATACAATATTCTTGAATAAAATATTTGGAAAATTTCCAGTGTTCGTGAAATGGAAGTATTTACCTTTAATAAAGCTATAAGAATATGTTGTGTAACCTATTTATTTGTTTATTCTTACAATCAGTACAAGTAGTTCCGTGAACTGTAGACCTCACTTAGAAGTAATTAAGAAGTATATAAATAATACATACACAAAATTTAGAATATATCGGACAAAATCCAAAACATGATCTTAGGCAAATTAAATATTATTAATTAAAAAAATTGTTGTTATACTATAAACCACATTCGTTCGGTCAAAATTGAAATGCATGTAACAAGTGTCTCCTTGTACGTAAACTTCAGAAACGTATATATCAATCATCCATTTATGTAAATAATATGTAAGCACCGAGAAGTACTCAAAATTTCATAATTTTTTGAAGACACTTTTTAACTACAAAGGACATTTTAGTGATTACAGTATATACTATACAAGAACAGCACGCCTCATTCCCAGGCTGTCACCCATCCAGCTACTGACTGTACCTGATGTTGCTCAACTTTAAGAATCGTTTGAGAACTTGCACATTATGTAATAAAAATAATAATACTACATGTTTTAAATAGTTATTAGATTTCAACTGATTCTTCTTAGGAATTGAATTAATCTAATTATTATTTTTTGTTTTTTTTGTTTTTTTTGTTTTGCTTCTAGGATTTTTTTATGTGAATTGCAGAAAAATTGTGTAAAAAAATTGCTTTTATCTTAGTTTTGTATTTTAATTATGTAGAATTTCTGATTTTGTTTATTTTGTTCAATATTGTATGTTGTTGTTTTTATTTTTTGTATGGTTGAAAACGGTATTTACATTTTGTCATCAGTGGAGTAAATTTGATTATTGTTATCAAAATATATCAAAATATGTGATTTCATTGCGTTTATAATCCACTATTTATAATCCATATAAATAATACAATACTTCGGAGTACTTTCATTCAGTAGTAATATCAATATCCTCGTAACAATTTTAGCTACGCTACTGTTTGGTTTACAATTTGATATCCAAAAATAGACATACAAGAGAATCTATTTTTATCCTATAACTGTGAAAGTAATCAATAAAAGGAAAGTGTAAAACCATAAAAAATTTTCGTATCATATATGTTCAAATCACGAACAAAATAAATATCAAACATTTATTTCAATCTTCTATTATTATGGGATAGTTGCCCAAAAATTTGTTATTATCATGAAATATTTAAGTAGTATACTAATTAATTTTTTTAACAAGTCTAGAATAAGCATAAAAATCTGTAAACAATTCGATTTTATTAAAACACCTTAGGAATGTGTCATAATTTCCAAATTTATACAGCATTAAAATAAATTACGCTACATTTGTTATGGATTTAATTGTTTAAACAAAAAAAGTATAAAAACATTAAGATAACAAGTTGCATTATCTGTTTTTTTTTTAAATATTTTCTATCATTGTGTGCACTACTTCTGTGCCATATTTGAATGCATACATTTATAAAAATGACTGACGTGTTTTGAAAATCAGCAAAAATATTTGAAACTGAATAAAAGAATTAAATTAACTACATATTTTTTGATAGCATTGAAAATAAGGATAAGTGAAATATTATAAAAATTTTCCAAACCCGGAACATTTCAATTTCAAATCCTTCCAGGTTTTAACCAATTAGAAAATTAACAAGTTAGACAAATTTTTTAGCGAAAAATCTTATTAAAATAGGATGACATGAACATACAAATGTTAATATTCCGAAAACATTTTAATGAAAAATACAATTCTTGTTTTATTTCTTTCCTATCGAACGCACTGAGGGCTACTTTAACTAGAAGAGTTTTGACTATTGAGGTATATATATAAATGTTATATATATCTATTGAGGTATATGTGTTGTCGAATTTCGATAAAATTTGGTAGATATGTTTATCATATTGGGGAAATTTCATCGCCTCTATTGGAAAAAATCCCAAAAAATACCAAATTTTTCGATGCGAATCAAGCAAAACGAAAAGGCATAGTTATAAAAAATAAAATAACTAAAATTTTTTTGTATCCCCTAGTCTTTTTGAAAAAAATTTCCAAAAATATCAATTTTTTGTTTGTGCAAGCTAGTCAGATGCAGTTTTTTCAATGAATTAGAAAAGATCAAGAATAATAGGAAAACTTAAATTTTTCTTTACCTCTTTCCTATGGACAAAAATCTTTTCAAATGCCTTTTTCTTCCTATACAATCTAGGAAGAGGGTATCATTTGAAATTGAAATGAAATGAGCACGGTAAGCAGGAAAAATTTATATTTTCTTTTGAACCTCCACCCCTCTTCCACTTATTTAGAAGAACATACTATTTTCTTTAAATTATTGGTTAAGCTCAAAGAACTACTAGTACGGTAATTTATATTTAATCAAATTTCTTAGTGGACGCTCACGTAATTTTTATCAATTAAGAAAACTATTTTAAGTATATGCAAACCAAAAATTTTCCTTTAAGTACAATCCGTTCAACAATCCCTGTTATATAGAAAATTTGAGTAAGATTGTTATTTGCATGAGTGTAAAAACTAGAATTTACTACGAAATTTATCAGAAAAGTAAGTTATCAGAAAAGAATATAAATCTATATTTAATAGCCAAGGTTTGATCCTTTAACTTAAATATTTGTATAAATTTTAACTTTGTTTTAATTACACATATTGTACCTAACGCGAAAGTCCATTTGTCATGAAGCCTTCCATGTTGCCAAATCTTGCGACTAAAAAACTGTGCAAATTATATTGAACGTGTAAGCAATGAATCACAAGTTCAATTGTATAAATGTACATAACCAAATTGAATTACAGGAGCGTGTAATAACACTTAAGTATTAGCAAAAATGACTGTGTAGCCCATTTTTACATAGTTGTTGGAACATAGATATTGAAATTTCTCAATAATTAATACTTAAATTGAATTTTTGTAAATGAGCATAAATTTTTTATAATGCCCTATTTTATAAGTTGTAGATTATCAATTTACTAATATTTAATACTTGTCAAGCTAGCACAGCAAAGTATCCAAATTAAATTTAAATATGCTCAAAATGTAGTGCTTTTTAGGTGCTTGTTAAATGCTGCAAAATTAAATGAGGTTCTCAAATTTTTAATTAAATTAATTGAGACATTATGAGGCACTTTTGCCGTGATATAACGCTAGCAGAACAACTAAAAACTATAGGTAAATATATAACGTAAGTACCTACTAAAATAAGATGCTTTTGTGGAATACCTTCAATACCTATCAATTTAATCAAAATTACCAAAAAAATTCGTTCAGCATGAAACTTTTCTTCGATGATTCATGTTGGACGGATTTATTGGGAAACTTTACACACCAGAAAAGCACCTACAAAGCAACTTATAATGGGACTTACATTATATTGAAAAAGTTATTTTTTCACATTGCTCTGCCAGCGGAAATTAATTTGACTCAATTTTCTTAATTAAAAATTTGAGCAACTCATTTAATTTTGCAGCACCTAAAAAGCAACTAATTTTGAGTATATTTAAATTCATTTTTAATACTTTTTTCTGTTCTTTGCTTTTTTACTTTTTTAAGCAGTGATTAATGTTTGTGAATCAGTGTAGTAATTTTTATTGCAATGTTGATTAAATTAATTTATTGAATGCATAACATTTAATTCTGATAGTTATATTATAAATTATATTTTTTCCCATTGCTGTGCCTGCGTGATTTCAGTCAGGGTGCATCATAATCATTTTATTAATTAAAAATTTGAGCACCTTATTAAATTTTGCAGCACCTAATTTTGAGCATATTTAAATTCAATTTCGAATACTTTGCTATGCTAACTTGACTAGTATTCAAAATTACCATCTGGTCATTAATGCAAAACCTGCTAAGTATCAATTTTTTTTTTTCATTATATTGATTCGTGCATAATTTAAGTCACCTACTACTGCTCGTATTTACCATGTAGATACAAAAGGAATACATTTCCCGTAATTTGTATTTAATGACTATCCGTTCCACTGATATTTATATACAACTTATATAAGTATTGTGCAACAAATATATCTAACAATTGTTCATTTATATGCATATGTACTGATAACAGCTGATAAATACTGACATTATTATTGTCTGAACAATATATGTATAAATAAAAACTTAAGTTTGAAAAAACTAAAACCCTAAAAAACTTCGAAAATGTAATCTTAAAAGTACGAAAAAAGAAAATATTCTTGGCTGAAATTAAATAAAGAGATGTTCACAGAATAGTCGTGGTCGCAAGTCACGTCAGCCTGTGGATGTCAAATTCAAATTCCGGCAATGTTTTAACTTCTATCGTTTTAAGATAGTAACGTTATAGTCGTTTATCTATTGAGGTGAAAATATCATTTCTAATTGTGTTCTTCATATCTTCATTCACAAAAATATCGTGCCACGTTGTTCAGTCGTGATGAACATCTGAACTCCAACTACTGAACCGATCACATTTTGCAAAATGTGTGCAGTTTGATCTAACATGAGAGATATGATAGTTTATATCTCAATTTATAGTCGCAATATTTTTGTATTGCAATTTATTTGTTTATTTTATAACAAAGAATTGTAATTATCTATGAGTTCAATAAAATTCTAGCAGATGGCGGTATTTGGTAATTTATCGACTGAACTGGGCAAGTATCCAATAGATAGTTTTATGTTAAATCAAAGTACCGAGTGTCACATCACGCGGAACTACGGAACCAAATACGATCCTATAAGAAAGGTTAAAATTATACCCCTAAAGAGGCAAAATTTGTATGGGACAACGTGAGTTGTCCCATCCTTAGTCGAATCTACTTCAATTTCTGTAATATAGTTTGATAAAATGGGAAAATTATTTTTCCAAACTTTTTTCTGTGAAAATGTCCCGCGTAGCCGGGTTTGTAAATACTACAGAACTATGAAATAATAGAAGTGAAAAGATTGATTACACAATTGCCGAAATTCGGCACCTACAAATAGACGACGTGGCGTTGCCGGCTGAACATAGTTTCGCAAACACCTACGCCACAACCTGTAGACATCAGTCGACAATCTGAAAGAACAAATCTACCTTTCTGTATACAAAAAAATATTTAACGAAACATCATTTAAAGTGTGAGAGTGCGGTATCCAATACTTCTGATATTTGTTGTAATTGTAAGACATTGATAGACGTAAAATAACGAGATATCTCATTATAGTTCAATACGTATTATTATTGTCATTATGACTATCCTTTCGATATATTTCGATATGTTTATAGTATACCCAACAAGAGTAAATTGAATGTTTGAAGTTTATTGTAACATTTTTCTTATTCTTTATGCTTTATATCTTTGTGTTGAGGTAATTTATTAATAATTTATTACTTTTAGTTGATAAGAATTTCTTCTGTTGTTAATGAAAGCAGAAAAATAATTACGATTACTTTTTTCACAAAATCTAAATTAATATACATTTTAATTTGTGAGAAATTATTATTATATGGAAAAGTGCTATAAACTGTGACCTAAGAGATTTTTCCAACTGCTTTGAACAGGTGTTAATATTGAACAACGCGGGTGGTGATTGATCAATGCCGATGAAATATCCAAATCAGAGAGACGTCAAAAAGAAGTTCTTATTAGTCTTAGAGAGTTCTTATTAGAGCTCCTTAAGAAAACTTTTTTCAGAATTTCTGAAGAAATTAGTAATATGAAGTCTATGTTACAACTTGTGATTTATCAGAATTGAGCTCTCAAATTGTATTTTGTCTCGTGGTCTTAATTTTTAACGTTATACAAATGTTTCGAGATTTGGTATTCGCAATATTGAGATGAAAACGAAGGACTTGTCGAAGAGTTCATCTCGAAAAAACATTTTTAAATATAAAATCTAATTTTGATTTTTATGTTAGTAATTTTTTCGAGAAAAACTCTTAGGCAATCCCTCTATTTTCATGGAAATATTGTGCACACCCAATTTCAAAACATTTGGATAAGATTTTTTGGAGTTATTTGAGTGCGAAAATTGAAAGAAACACATTGTATTTTCTATGTAATTTAAGCAAACAACTTGTTAAAAAAACACTCGTTTATGTCAATAACATCTATGATAATACCTCTTAAGCAAATCGGCAATGTTAAAAAATTCTATTTCTTTATAAGAATTTGTTAGGAAGGCTTTTTGGAAATTTTTATTCGGTAGGGGCATCCTTAAAAAAGCCCGGAATTAAATATCAATAAATATTTTATACATATCATACATGACATTGTGGCGTAGGTAGAGGTTAGCATATCGTATCAGCGTCTCAGTCTAGATAAAGTATCCAGGACAAATTTTTTAATTTATTATAATAAATATTTTTATTCCAAATATTCTTAGTTTTGAAGTCTTACAAAAGAATGCTTAAACATTCATATTTATGAAGTCAGAAAATAAAAATTATTAAAACATTCTTATTTATGAAATCTTTAGGTGTTTATTAAGTGGCTAATTCGACATCTTAAGAACTTCTTTAAATGTTCTTTTGACCTACTACTAAACTCCATTACCAGCAACTCAGAAATGACAGGAAGGCACATGCGACCTAGGCCCAAGTATATAAATAAGTACATAAATTGGTCTTTTTCAGAGCAATGTTTGTACCTTCTGGACATCGAAAAAGCTTTCGACACGGTTTGGTACGATGGGCTCATCCACAAACTTTTAAAATTTAATTTACCAACCAACATCCTAAAATTCTTAATTTCCTATTTATCCAACCGTAAATCCCAAATCCATTAACAACAAAGTACATCAAACCAATACTGTCTCAAAGCTGGTGTATCTCAAGAAACCTTACTTGAACCCCGCCTCTTTTTATATTATATCAACGATATCCCGAGAGATCGAGCTACCGAAATTGCTCTCTTAACCGACGACAAGGCGATCTATTGTTCCTTTTGGAAATCAAAACTAGATTCGACTTACCTCCAATTCCGGTTATCCATTCTTGAAAGCTATTTCAAGTTATGGAAAATCAAAATCAACCCCAACAAGACACAATCTATTGTTTTCACTCGAAAGAATAAATTTTCCGCCTACTCACTTGGATTGAAGATATTTCATACACAAATCTAGCAAACTCAAAATGTTGTGTATCTGGGAGTAACCCTCCAAAGGCAGTTGAACTTGACACAGAATGCCAAAAAGCCCTGGGACCATGGGAAACTTTGCAGGATTATACCCATTACTTGCGCGAACGTTTCAAGTATCGACTTTACAAGTCATGTATCCTCCCAGTACTCACGTACGCAGTCATCATCTGGACTAACGTTACATCTTTGGCTATCACGAAGATACAGCAATTTCATTGCCTTCGAGTGATCTAGAAAAACACTTAAGATTTCTATCCGAAACTCTCCACCGCGAAACTGGACACCCGACTATCCACAACTTTATCCTATCAATCTTAAAAATCATTTTTCCAATCTCTCCGTAACAATCCTTTCCCGGAAATCAGCAAACTGGGTCAATTTGACCCACATTGACCACTGGGTCAATGCTCTTCAGAAAAAATTCCCCATGCCACGCAATGTCTATTGCACCTGATTCCGGGGTAATCTTTATTTTTTATATTTCCGTAATCTTTATTGTATATATCCCTAAGTATAGGGATGGCCTATCCATCCGCTTAGGTTAAATGTTCTCTCATTGATTTTTATTTAAAATTTTTCCATTTCCCAAACGATGATGTATTATTGATAAAGCTTAGGCTAGGTACTACACTTTGTAAGTTGTTAATAAAAAATTATCAAACTATTATGTATTCGCAAGGTATTATCAAACAATTTATGAATTCGCAAGGTATTAGGCTCAAGGCCATCATTCGTTTTCAATTATTTGTTGTAGAGATTAGTTTGAATGTTTACATATTTGTTCAGAAGATGTATTGTTTTTTTTTTTTATTTGTAAGAGGAATAAATGATTGTAGTTGCATTGTTGTAGGCTGTCTTGTTCTCAGTTTGTCAGATTAATTTTAGTTGTGATAATGTCCATCTGAATCATTTGATGGAAGTTTCGGGATCTGTGTTGTCTCAACTGGTTTTCTGCAGTTTTTTATACAATTGTACACCAGTGTAATTGCATTTTCAGCTTTAATGTTGTTTGGTTTGAAGGTGCAGTTTATGTAATTCCAGAAAATTATTGGATAATCTTAACAAATTTAATTATTTATCCGCTGTATTCTTAAGAACAAAAAACTTTATTAATTAAAATTTTTAATTCTTATTTCGTAACAAGGAAGTTTACAACTGTGAAAAATATTTGTATTGCCGTTATTTGGTAAAAACAAATAAATTTTGAAATAAAAAAAAGTATATGCTATAAAAAGTTTTATTATATAAATTCAACAGGTTCCAAAAGCAGATTGGTTTATAGGTGATTTCTGAATTGTTTGTTCACATCAGTTGTCTGCATCATTATATGAGTATAAAATTATCGGCAAAAAGTTACAAAAGATTCATTATTAAATATTAAATGATAAAATATATATAGACACGCATTTAAATGATTTTTACAAAATTATTAACAAAAACAGGAAAAAATATTTACATATTACCTTTTATTTGTTGATATTTTGATAAAATTTTGATTCAAATTTTAATACCCATTAAATCTATAAAATTTAATTTTTTTAACTATTTTAATCATTGCGCAACTCTGTATGACAAATTCAAATTAGATTATACATAATTTTTATTACTAAAATTTAATAAATACTTCCACAAATAATTTCATTGTGGCCAAATACGATTCGAAGTTGGTGCTAATGAATATATTTTTTGATAACAATATGATTAGCGCGCGCCGACTTCGAATGGTAAATGGTCACATGGAAATTAATTAGAAAAGTTTTTATTTAATTTAAAAATAGTTTCTTGATTATTTTTATTATAAAATTTTTTAAATTGAATTCTTTATAAAAAGTGTATCTTAAATATTTTTTTCTAAAAACCTATCCTTATTGAATGATGTTACAACAACGATGTTTTAAAAAACATTAAGGGTTTGAAATTGATGATTATGTACGATGTCCCATCCATAATTTTATTCGAGTTATAAAATAGGAGATTCTTTCACAGAAGCACATAACCATCTGAAATCTACGAATGAAAAAATAATAAGCAACAACTTAAATCTATGTTTGAAAAAATTATGCTTTTCGAAAAATATACGAAATTAGTACTCGTATATGTAATCGGTATAATGACTAGAAGTTTTTTTTTTATTACTTCGTTATTACTAAAATTTCAGATTTAAAATTTTTAAATTGTATTTAGTCAAACATAGAAGTGTCGTCACCAATCAATTTTTTTCCAAAAAATAAATGGAAAACAATTTTCCAGAGATTATAACCTTTGAATTATGTCATGGACCGTCGTTTAACATTTTGGTGTGAAGTATAGCAAATTCAGTATCAGTCATAGACTATTCTGTATCCATTAAAAGAAATAATTTGTAATGTATTTTTTTTTCTGTTTCAGAAACAAATTTTCTACAAAAATGTCGTCAGCGAGAATTGAATTGGAAAGTTGGCTACTTTATCAGTGTATAACCACCGAATGCAATCAATGCCTTTGTAAGATTTATTTTAAATTTTCTTATTTTAAAACTAAGTGAATTCTCTCGTCATTTCAACCATCAGCAAAATAGTAACTGGAATGTTATAAATAAAATTTTCCGAAAAAAATATGCAATATAATATTTATTAAAGAGCAGAAATTAAATAGTTTCACGTTTCTCAATTTTGTTAGTAACAAAAATTAGCCGTTAAATCATTTGAACAGTATACAAAAAATTTGTTTGCAATAAATAAATATCAGAATACAACACTTTTTCTACAAAAACCTGAAAAATTATCAACAAAAATGCAGTCAGTTTGTAATATTAAATGTCTGCTTAACAAATAATCCCGCTGCAAAATAATTATTGGTCAGCAAGATTTCACAATAGGTCAGCAAAAGAATCATGTCTATAAGTAATTTATAAGAGAGGTACACATTTTTAAAAAAATGGTTATCAATATAAGCATTTCATGGCTTCAATCCCCTTTTGAGTTAAATATCCGAGAGTTCCCTTATAGTCGAATAAGCAAAGGCCAATGGCGTTTTAGCTTTTATTTTTTTAGGGTTTTACCAGGCGTTATTTAGGGTAGAGTTAGTATATCCACTCTGAGTCAGATTAATGTAAGAGAGTTACTCTTGCAGATTTCGTAATCTTGCCTATATGTCAACAATATGTAAGAAACGTATCCTTTGCTGTTTTATTTGCATAACAAAAAGCTACTAAATTTTTTGGATCTTTTTACGATGCCGAGTTTTTACTCCTTAATCCACAGAAAAACGAGTTTTTAAAAATATTCTGTTTGCCTGTCTATGGCCAAGATATCTGCTGAAAAAGAGCGACATTAATTTAATTTTATATTTAAACTTCTTCTACTGTGTATGCCACTTTATTCGAGTTATTTAAGTTTTTTCACAAATGGCTCTAACGATTTTCTTCCAACTCAGTATATCTACAAAACATTTTAAGAACTAAATTGAGAAAATGCAAATAAGGGAGAGGGGGCCATTCAACTAATCATATTTTGCTACATTCATAATACTGTTCATACTTTAATTCACTTTTATATTAGTTTTGCTACTCGTTTTGTTTCTTAACAAAAACAAAAATAGTATTAAAACAACGCTCATAACGTTGCAGTATATTTAAGCTATGTAACCGGCAGTCCAACAATGTACACTTTTACATACATTTAATTTTGTGAATAACAATTCCTGTTTATCTGAAGATTGGATTATTGCAAACGAATACTTTATAAAGAATTTTAACGATATAAATATTGAAAATTGATAGTAAGAAATATTCAATAGATTAGATAAATCCAAGACATTATCACTTAAAGATAATAACAACAATTTTTTTTTTTGTCATATTATTTGGGCTTAACTCTTTATAAGTTTACAAACGTATTAGGTTGAATGATGTTTTTATAATATTTTTATTTGTTTAGTTATTGTATTTTTATGTTTCTGTTTTTATATTTTTTAGGTATCCGTTTTGTTCAAAGTTTTCAATAATTTATATTTTCTATTCATTTTGAAATATTGTTGAGTTTTTTTTTTTTAATTTTGTTTTACGCAATCTTTCATTTTCATCATAAAATGTCGAAAACAGGTATGTTTTTGAAGTATTTAACATTATTTTTATGTTTTGTTTTGTATACATATAATATTTTTCTTTATTCTAAGTTAATTTATAAGAAAGTTTTGTTTATTTAATAATTTATTCAAGGTTCAAAATGATGAGTTTTTTTTAAATATTTTTTTTTTCTTTAAATTATTATAACTAGAAAGTTTGACTTTATGTAAATACTATCATTCAAAATTCCCTACCATTAGGGTAAGTCCGCGGGAGATGGTCGTAGTTTTTAGGATACGCTATAAAAATTAAACTAGCAGTTTTTTTCCAAAATATTTATATTAAACCAATATTGAATAATTTAATTATAAAATAACACAAAGTAATCAACAAAATCTAAGATGAAAACAATCATGAAAACTTTTATATAAATCTCGACTGGCCATTTCTCATGAGGTGTTCGGAGAAGATGGCCATATCAGGTTTATCACCCGTATTTTATTATTTTCTTATTTATTTGTCTTTTTTACTTTTTAACGTACTTGTTTTTTATTTTTTTTTGTTCTTTGACTATGTGAGTTAGCATGTATTTTAAATTAGACCCCGGACTCGGTAAGAATTCTACATGAGACATTTCTACATTTTCTGATCAGAAATTCTTATCATGTGCGCATACATATGATGCTGTCTGAAGTAGTATCAGAATTTCTGATCAGAAAATCTTGTGATGTTATCTAAAGTAGGCCATCTGTTAGACAAAAAAGCAATTAATAAATTTAAAATATTTGAAACTTCATTGGTTCGTTGTGGCTTATTGTCCGTAACCGATGATATTCGATTACATGGGGTTGCTTTAAATTTTTATCTGAAGTATGATTGGATTTTCTTATACAAATTTCTTATAGGGCTGTAAGATGGTGTGTGTTGACCATCAGATTTTCTTTTCAGAAAATCTTACGGTATGTGCTGGCCCTAAGGTTTTAGATGTATAAGGACTATAAAATAGCTTTTATCTCGGATTAAAAATAATTGGATTGGCCATCTCTCCCTTACGGCCATCAGACTTACCCTATAATATAAAGTGACGTAAAACTATTTGTAAACCATTGAAGTAATAGGTTCCATACATTACCAAACATTTATATACCATCATTTCCAACGTAATTAATAACTACGAGGACAGATCAATTTGTTTCAAAGATAGAAAACCAATTTTTTTGGGTAAATTTTTGGGTAAACTTTGACTGACGTCAAACATTTTTAAGCGTTCAGAAAAGTATTATTGTATATAGTTCCTCAAATTAGCGTTTGTGTGTGCGATGGCTTCTTGTGAACCATTGTCCACTCAGCCATTTTTCTTTGTTAATTTGAAAATACACAAAAGTTACTGGGGGGCAGATCCAGTGAATACGAAGAATGATCTATCAGTTCAAACTTCAAGTACTCAGTTTTAACCATTGAAACTGCGGTTCTGTTTTTTCTCAGTTGAGAGCAAATGGTACCCATCTCGCAGCATCTTGTGTATTTTTTTTTCATTTTTTCTAAACAAACAAAACAACTGACGATAAAAACAATATCACGTTTTGAATATGGCTACAACTTTGCCTAGTTTATAAATACCTAGTTAGTAATTAATTATGTTAACTAACAACAGGCCTTTAGCAATGCTAAGAGCGAAATCGTTTTGATTTTCTAAGGACTTATTGACCTGACCTAGTATTTTTAAATCAATTAATTTAGGCAAACCGTTTAGGTTCCGTTGTTGATTATTACATTTTATGGCTTGGCGAAGTGGACGGAGTTGTCAAAAGAGTTAATATTTCGTTACCGTTGATTATGTATTCTACATCAAAAAATTAATTGTACTTGTATTTACAAAATTTAGCGTTTTGATTATGTAACTATTGACAGTTTTGTTTTCGATCACTGTTAATATTGTGTACAGTTTTAAAAAACAGAGAAAACATGTATTCTTCACTTGTGAACTAAAAAATATATAATAGAGGGAGCACCTTCAGCTTCACAAAGTTATATTGAGTTTCGCATTTCAATTAAAATTATTATATATTTGTTAATCCACATATAAACAAAGCGTATATTCTTAATTTTTAAAACCATATTTTAAATTTAAGACTCACACTAACCAAATATGTATCTTCCTGTTCACTCGACTATCAACTGTCTATTTTGAAGCGTTTTTTCTTTTAAATTCTTCCACGGTATCAGTTAGATGACATTATTATATTGTCATTTGGTCTAACACGTCTCTATAATTTTAAAATATTTGAACGTCTGAGAGTAAGTAAAAAACCGATAAGAAAGAAAATTCAAATACGAAAGATAATATGTGTATGGATGGACTGCATATTTAATGCATTTTAAAAATAGTTCAAACTTTGTTAATCAACCATATGTCGAGTATTTAAAGCATTAAAACAGTTAGTTGTTATTTTCACTTATTTCTTAACTAATTTCTCAAATTTTATTATCCATACATTTTCAATTTCACCCATTAAAATTAACAGCCAAAAATCATTAATCATCACTAAATTTAGACTTATTTTTAGCGACAAATCATAAATATAATATTGTTTAAAATTCTATTCCCTAGGATGGAACTTAGCTTAAATTCCTTCCTGAAATAAATAAATTATCAAAAATAATTATCTCAGTCTTCTGTATATATAACATCAATATTTTAATATTAATTGAAGGGGGTAAGGGTATGTTTTTGATTCTATAATAAACACAATCTGGCATGTAATATACATTGTATTTTTTTTTCAATTTGGTATGTACAATCTTGACAAGCAAACAGAGGGAATGTCCTCTTTTTTTCCCCGAAAAAAGAATTCTTAAATAATGATCATAATTATATAATATAATTAGAAATTTTTTTTATCGAAAAACACGTTAACAAACCGTTCATTTTCATATTAAGATTATACATATTTCATACCAAATTTCATAACATTTGAATACTTATTTTTTTAGTTATTTGTTCGAAAATTGAAAAACTACAATTTATATATTAAAGATTGTCTTATAGAACTCTTTATCAAAAACATAGCCCCACTTAAATTTTTTTTTTAAATTGCCTATAGACTACAATTTACCGAAAATTTAATTATTTATAATAAAAATAATTATATAAAATTTCTTTTCAAATGGAAATTCAATTTATTTGAAATATAATCTAATTTATATTTTAAGATCAACAAAACCGAAATCACGGTTTACTATAGTTAATTATTAATTATGTTGGAAAGTAAATAATAAATTGAAAATAGAATTAATATTTACAAAATTTTTAATTATTTCGCTCTCTTTCATATTAAATTAATTACTGTAGCGTTCAACGTTTCACTTTTTAATCAAATTTTTATATGCAAAACATATAAAAATATATATATTTACTTTTTTATTTTTATTTATTTTAATGCATTATTGACCTTAAGGAAATTGGTGCCATAATCTATTAAGTTTTCGAACTGTACAAAATATGATTTTCCATTCTTTGTGGAAAATATTCATATTGATGATTTTAGTAATAAGATAGTTAAACAAAGCTACAATGAATTCAAGCAATAATAGTATGGGAGCTCGTAAACAAATCATGTCATTCATACCCGACCCTCTAAAAATTTGTATGAAAATTAAATATAGTTAACAACTTTTTTCTCAACGAAAATCCAAATAAGTGGGCGTTATTTTTACGTATCTTGTAAAATACTTTTAATAAATTTGTATTCATAGTTATATACGTGATTTTACATTTTGCTCCATTTTTCTAATTAGATAATTTAGAATTTCTTTCATTTGAGGATTTTGAAGGACTTCTATACCAAAGTTGTAGTTTATATATTTCACAATGCTAGACTTAAAACAAGTGAAGATAACCGCTTACAGAATTACTGTTTAAAAAAATACACTTGAAATATAAATAAATAAATATTCACTATAAAAAAAAATCAAAAGAATAAACAAAAAATATATATGTATTATAGTATAGCTACATATATGTGTTAATTACCTGAATTTAAGGTGTAATTGTTGCGAATCTAAACAGTTAATGGAAAACGATTTTAAACAATAGGATCTTTTTTTATAAAGAAACATTTTTTTGTTTGAACTTCTATCTCTTATAGTTTAAACAGAGAGTCAACGATTTCGCTCGAAATGATTTCGCTCATTCACGAATCTAATTTGTTTTAAGTTATCATATACTTCCAATTCTATGTGGCTTATACATACGTGAGGCTCGAACAATAGTTTAGCGATTTTAGCCCCAACTGATTGATTAGTAAAGAATATTGTTTATGAAGACGCTTTGTAGATAATTTTTTTTTCTATAAGTATGACTATATTATTATCACCTAAAACCATAAACTAGTAGGAATCAATCGGTGCATGAATACCAATAATTATTTAACTTCAATTTTTTACGTTATACCCTTTAAATTGTCCTATTGAAGATATAAATGCTTGTTCTCAGGAGGCAACTCGGGTCTATATTGTTTAAACTGAAATTGTTTTGACAATTGCATGAAATTATTATTTGTAAACTAAGAATTTATTTTATATTCTTTGATGGAATACGAAAAAAAAAAGATCCCATGACATTTTACAATAAAGATTATATTTTTGGAGATATAAATTTTTAATGGTTCGTAAAATGCGAATTCGGATGCGTATGACCAATTTAAAATATGCAAAGAAAAATAATAAAAATGTTTTTTCTTTGTATAATAGTTAAAAATATCCTTAAGCAAGAATAGAAAAACTTGCATTTTATATAAGAACTTTCTAGTGGTTAATTGCAATTCAAGGCCAATGTAAAATCAACACACTGTTAGATAATTTTTCTCAAAATATTTCTATGGTAATTCGAAATATCTATAAATCACAGGTTTCGTATTACTCGTTTTTCATGATCCATCTATGTCAAAAAAAGACACATTTTATAAGCAAACAAGTGATTCATGTTTATTTTAACTAAATAAAAGATTATGTCATATATATGAAGTGAATTAAGATTAAGGTTAATTATTATTTAATTTGTAACTAACATATTTGACTGACAGAGTCATTAATACAATTACACCAACCACCTTAATCAATATTTGATGTACAAAGTTTGTTGTTTTTACTTTTTTTTTTATTTATTTATTTTGAAAAATGTTAATAAACGACCAAACTTATCCAATTATATTAAAAGTATTTTGTTTGTTTTTTTTTTTTTTTGTCATTAAATTATTGAGGTGTGTCCTGTGATGTTTAATTTTTTATTTACTAAATACGTTGATTATAATGATTACTTAAAATAAAATTACAGTTATGAATGAAGGTGCGTTTCGGGCACGCGATATTGGATTACGAGCACAAAAGAAGATATTATCACGCATGGCTGGAAAAAATGTTGCACGCGCTTTTATTGATGATAATACTGCATCATTATTGGATAATCTGTATCGTTTGGCTAAACAATTTGTAAGTATTTAATTATGTTTATTAATAATGTTACGGTTTTTTTTTTCATAAGATTATACTAAAAAAGTTCAAAAATCGCGTATTAAATCATCTTTTTTAAGTTTTTTGGGAATAGTTTAATCCTGAATACTTTAAGAATATCACTAAGTAGACTTGATTTTCATTTATTTCTTAAAATATACCTACTTTTCCAAACATATTACTTTTTAAATATATTTAATTCTTATATACCTAGGATTTTTAATACTATAGACCTTTTATCTTTTAATCAGAAAATCAATTAAAATTATAGAGAAACAAATGAAATAAAATACTAGTAAATAAACCCCCACTGACATAACGTAATTACTGATCTCCACCGATCACGAAAGTTAAGCAACATCTGACACAACAATCAGTACTTGGATGAGTGAGTAGTCTGGGAATACTGATTGCAGTTGTTGTATAGAGTATACCCACCGTAGTCACTCTATGACCTTAGTCCTTGAAAAGTCACTTAAGATAAATTTTTTTTTTTAATATATAAGTGAAATAATCATTAGTCTATTAGATAGTTTCTAAAATAAAGGTATAGTTTTTCCTTTTTGAAGGGTGTGGTTAAATATCACTTTTCCTACAACTATTAGCCTTCAAAGACGATCAGTCAACCAAAAAAAACCCCACCATTCAACTGTACTAAACCAAGAGATTATTACCATGGAAAATGAAAACCTTTTGATTTTCAAACTCCTGCCTTAGAAACTCTGCATCTGCGATTTATGGTTAGCCAGGAAAGGGAAAAATCATTTGCCACACAAATGAGGTCGCTTTTTTCCAATTTAGTCTTTTAAACACTCCAATAACGCTATGTAATAGTCGCTGTTTTTGGATTTTCCTTTTAAAGATAGTCAGTGGATATTATACCATTAGTATCCCAAAATACAGTTGCCAGAACCTTGTCAGCCGACTTTTGTGTCTTTCCACGCTTTGGAGTCGGTTCATCACGTGCAGTCTACTTGGTTGACTGTCGATTGGACTTCGGTGTGAAATGATGGAGCCATGTTTCATCCATCGTCATATATCGACGCAAAAATTCGGATTTATTACGATCGAACAGCTCCAAACACTCCTTAGAATCATCGATTTGTTGATGTTTTTGGCCGATTGTGAGCTCGCGTGGCACACACTTTGAACAGAGCTTTCGCATATCCAAATATTCATGCACGATATGACCAACACGTTCCTTTAATTTCTTTAGGGTCTCAGCTATCTCAATCAACTTCACTTTACTTTTATCAAAAATTATTTTGTGAATTTTTTTTATGTTTTCGTCGATAATAGCCACTTTGGAGCGTCCACTGCGTGCATTGTCCTCCGTGCTCATTTCGCCTCGTTTAAATTTAACAAATCACTTCTCTACGGTTGATTTTCCTGGTGCAGAATCCGAGTAATGTTTTTCAAGCCAAGCCTTGGATTCAACTTTTTTTTTCGTCAAAAAGCAATGATTTATTAACACACAAAATTTCTTTTTATCCATTTTTTCAAGATAACAAAAGTCCATTCAATAAAAATGCTATAACTCAGATACTAATAGTGCAACAGCTATCAAATTCAACACACGTCTTTTGAAGATTAGGGCTAACTAAAAATGATATATGGCTTTGACATTAGTAGCACCATCTATCTGCCAGCCTACGAACTTTTCATATTACTTTTATTCACTTATTTATTAAAATACTATGTAATTCCTATATATAAAAGATGTCAGATAACTCTAAAACGAAAAGAGATAGCAAGTTGAAATTTTGGTGAAGAAGAGAAAACAATTTCAAAGACAAGGAATGTTTGTTTTTTAAAACAAAAATATAATACTCTGGAAGGTCTCAAGAGTTTGTCATATCCTGCTCCATGGAAATGATTTGTGATTCATAGCTGGGCGTAGTATAAAAAAACTCTAAAATTACGAGTCCACTTTTAAAAATGTCCATTGTTATTTTACAAAATAATTATAATTTCTGCGCAAAATTTAAGTTTTTCTCGTGACTTAATATTCAAATTTTAATTAATTCATTTTCATTCAAATACTAAACAGATCTGAGACTTTTACATTTAGCACCGCAATATTTTCAAGAAATCTCAATTAATAACTTTTTAGCTTCGTCTTAAACTAAAAGATAGCTTAGAATTTTTTGAACAGTCTGTATCATATACGTATTTTACTTATAGTTCGTTTTCGTTAATCAATTGTTAACAATAGTTTCAAGTGAACATTTTTACTCTTCAATTTAATTGGTTATTTGAAGGTTATTATACTCATTTATAAATAATAATTCACTATTATTTATAGTATTCAATATGTCACAACATATTTATAATGTAATATGTATTAACCCAAAAATATGAATGAGTAAAGAAGCCTTAATGTGACCACGCAGTGAATGCGCGATCACTTGACTAACGAAAACGATTCAACTTTAGTATAGACATGAGCTTTCTATTTCAATGTTCATTCAGTGTATGTAATACACAGATAATTGCTATAACTTTCATAAAGAGACTCATGTTAATTATAATATCCTGTGGAAGGAAATTATCTAGAGTATTATATTATTAGTCATTGAAAACAAGAAGTTTGGTATGCACTTCATCAGTTTTTTAACATTCTTCATAATATTTTCTAAATAGGTTTATCAGTCGGCCTTCATACAAGATGTAAAGTGATTTATTAAAATCTCTTACCGATCTCAAAAATACTTCGTAATTGAAATGGCAGTTCTATTATTGCCGTTCAAAGCTGCAACGTTAACTTAAATTTTATATGATCCGCATATGAGATGCCATATACAAGCTTTCTCCATAAAATTGTCTAAGTAAGGTTCCACTTTATCGTGAACTTGACTTCACTTCGGAAAACAAAAATTTTAAATTCTATCAAATTGTACTATGATCACTGATTTTCGCAGTTGAGAACATGGCCAAAAGTATGAACGTTATTTGTTGATGTGACGTGAAATTTTGTATACGATTGAGATAGAATCGCTAATAGTCCATGCTTTGGACTATTAGCTTTAATTATTTAATGGTATGCTGCTTTTACGTTGAAACGAAGAGATTTATTTTAAAAGCGAATACAAGACTTGTGCGGTATAACAATACTACCTCAAATAAGGGTAGGGAAGATTATGAGTGAGGTGTTAAGAATGATTTTTCGAGAAAACTCTTTTGAGGTCTTTCTTCAAAACTCAAATTTTCAGAATTTGAAGCCATTGTAGTCAGATTATGGATTAAATTGATAATAAAATATTTCAATAGACATAATCAACATAATATTAACGTTAAAGCGGTGGTGTGAAAAGGTTAATAATCACCTCAAATTGTGTCCAGTCGAAAATGATTTAAACTTTCAAATTTTTATAACTTATTATAATTTTTAAGTAATTTTTTCTAATTTATTAATTTATTAATATGTTTTTCTTTGTTTTTTGCAGACTGATAACAAAAAAGAAGCAGAAAAACTAGTGAAGAATATTATAAAAGTTGTAATAAAATTAGGTGTGTTATATCGCAACAATCAGTTTTCACCGGATGAATTAAAGCAAGCTGATCGTTTTAAAAATAAATTCCATAAAGCGGGAATGGCTGTTATATCATTTTATGAAGTTGATTATAGTTACGATAAAAATTATTTATTATCAGCGTTATCAGAATCTCAAAAATCATTACGATACATTGTTGAACGGCATTTGACAGAAAAGTCGTTAGCGCGTATCGATAGTATATTTACATTCTTTGGTAATGAACAATTTTTGGATGCAGTGTTTAAAACAGATTCTGAATATAAAGAAACATTAGGACGATTAGTTGCCGATTTGAATCGCGCATTGGATAATGGTGATCTTTAGTTTAGTATATTTTATGAATTTTATTATTTTTTACAAAATGCTCAATTATTGTCGAAAAATTGATTTGAAATAAATCAATTATTTTGAAAACAAAAAAACAAAAACCAAAATTTAAAAAAATTGTAATTGTGTATGGTATCGTATAGTGTTAAAACTTCGAAGTATGGTCTCAGATATTGTTTTTGTTATATTTATTATTTACTTTTAAATTTACTTCAAAATAAAGACTGATTATTATTTTTGCTAATTTTTTTTTTATTTTATTTAAATTTTTTATAAACATCTTAAAATGTTTATTTAGATAATAGGTTTTTCAATGAGGACTAATATACAACGACTAAACGACTTAGACAAATTATTAGGTTTTACACCAAACGAAGCGAAATGATTGTTGTCCTTTTCTTCTTTGTGGATAGTTGTATTCATAGTCCTGTGTTGTGTTGTAACGCTGAATATGGGAGTATAGGAGCAACTCTTATCTTGTAACATATGCCTGCAGTATACTGTACGCACATGTGCAGTCAAGGTTATATAAATATATTTATAAATATATAATATTTTTTACATAAATAGCTTAAAATACAAAGAAATACTCCTCTGCAGCATTTCATAGACAAAGGAGATAACAAAAAAGGGTATTTTTTCTATCTTTGTTTAATAAATTAGATAAAAAGATATAAAATTTGCAATTGGCTCTACTCTATGTGTCTTATCTCCATGCTTATAGGTACTCAAGCATCATCATAAAAGTAGTATCTTCCTACTTCTCTGAATCTATATGAGGGAAAAAAATAACGTTTAAATGTTTTTCTGAACGTTATTTTAAATTCAAATCCTGCAACTCTATATAAAACAATAATTTAAAAAAATATTATCAAAATCACAAGGACACAAACAAAAAATCGCTAAATTTCGCAAAAATCTAAAAATTCGTGTATTACTCTGATAATGAATGGAAACCAGAAAAAATGTATATTAATATATAGGTACAGCCGAAACATTTATTGGATTTGTAATTAGTTCTCATTGAAAAAAATTTGAATTGTAATATTTTCTTGAAGAGGGTATAAAAAAAGTTTTTTGAAAAATGTGCTGTTCTGTATTATTGGGTATTTTTAATTGTATGAAACTATTAAAAAAAAACAATCAGAATAATTAAGATAACCGAAAACCTTGTATTAATATTATATCTTTAACGACTCCTTTCATTTTATCGAATCATGTGACATAATTTTGATTATAATAGGGATTGTTTGAGTTCTATTTAAATGATGTACATATCTATATAGATTTACTTTGAACATCTCGATTACAGCTACAGTTTAAATAAACATGAGTAATAAATATTATGTTCAATATAATACTTTTTCATTTAGGTTTCGTTTATATTAGCTAGCTTTGAAGCTACGATCCAATATTAAACAAATTAAAAGTTAAAACATCTTGAACGTAAAATACTATTTGATATAGTTTAAGTCTAATTATCAAGTGCCATTTTAGAAAATTAGCGCTCGTCTAAACCAAAAATTATGATCTAGGTGGTATTCGATTTAGAATGGCCCCAAAAAATTGTAAAAGTTTTAAAATGTTTAGTAAAAAGAGAAAGGTATTTGTTTGTCGCGGATATCACCAGAACTGTAATACTAAATTCAAAAACAAATTCTTAAATTGCTTAGAATTCTCCAAAAAACAGTTCGGAACTGTAAGTGAAGTATTTACATTTTTAATTGGGTGATGAAAATAGAGTTAAATACGGGTGAACCATCGCGGTCTAATGCCATCTACACATAATTCGTTCACTTTAACAAAAAAACCTGAAATTTATCAACAACAAAATTTTTTTTTTCCAAATTTTCCGATTATTTCATTTTTTTATTGTTAAAAGACAAATAATTTTTTTTGTTTTCATTTTTATTATAATTATTTAAATCATTGTTACAAATAAATTTCATTGTTTATGAGATTATTAATACAAAAAAATTGATATTTCCTGAACGGCTGATTATGCGGTTGTTAAACTTGGTGCGCAGAAGGTCGATCGTAAGTCGGCTTACTTAGTTTCGTACCACGGACGGTATGGCTAATGAACTGTAAAAATTTCGAGTCTGTAGCTCGTTTGCCGTTGTCATACGACGATATTCAAAAACGTACCACCAGATGGCCCACCCAATACTACTGCTCTGAGCAGGTAAATTTTCTTTCGACTTTAATACAAAAACGGTAATTGCATGTTGTTATGCGATGTCTATTCTATAGATATTTAAGGATACATAATAATGTTTGAACCTAAAATTTTAATAGGATAATTTTGTTTTAATTTCACTATTTTTATTTAACCACCTAGGTGCATATTACGCAGATACATTGTCCATATAAATAAAAAAAAGATGACTACCAATTCACAAATGTTACATCGCTGGTAAAGGGAACTGCTTTCATACATTGTAGTTATTCATATAGTTCTTATTTTAACGGTTAGAATATCGCTTAGTATGAATTCAGTACAAAAATCTATAAAATCGGACCCTATTCGTAAAAACTGCCAAAAAAAAAATATTAATAAAAACAAAAATACACATATCACAGTATGGTAAATTTTTGGTAAACATACAAACAAAATTATGTCATGATTTCCATAACATTTATTATTAATATATAAGTAATTTTCTAGTCTTTTAGTTATTAGTATTAAGTTTAAAACTTATATAAAGTTACATTTAAAAATATTTATTGTTATGTGTGAATAAAATAAAAATTGCTGTGAAACAAAAAACGGCCAGTTAGCAGATGTTCGAATTTCAAAACTTTGAAAAATGTTTTGCGCATTTTATTTTCATACTTTTGATAATTTAATTGAAAGTCTATCTATCTCTTAAATATTCGTTCTATAGGTAATTAGAATCAAAAAAGAGATATCAATAACAAAGACTAATAATATATTTAATACTATACACATTTGATTTTCTAATGTCTCACACAAATAATTATCAAAATAAAAAATAAATCTTAACTTAGAAATGGAGGACTATGCAAAAATTAAAAAAAAAAAATTTTATTTTTATTTTAGAATTTCGTTACGAAAAGCCCACCGTTTTGATGTCAAGATTTTGTATATTATATTTTATACTATTTGGATTATTATTTTTTTGAGTTATTTGTGCGCAAAATATCAATATATATTGAGTTATTTGTGCGCATATATATACACTGAATTAGTGTAGAGATTATCTGTATTTTCAAATTTTTGAAAAATATTATATTATTTATGCATCCTGAAAACTGGCTTAGAGATAGTAAATGTTTATTTTTACATTTCTCTCTAGTTAAATTACATGTGATGTAATATTAGTTGCCTATAGAATACAAAAATGTATCTGAATACAAAAGGGCGAACCAAAAATTATTACCAAAAAAAATAAAATGTAAAAAAATCAATTATGAAAAATTTTGATCATATCATAATTTGAATATTCTTAAGGGACAAAAATTATATTTCGGACAAAAAAAATATTTTTATATTTTTATAAATATAAATAAACAAGCCCGCATTATAATCATTCGATGTTAATAATTTACACTTTAAAATTAATGAGCTTTTTTTAAGTAAAAAATTTATTTTAAATAAATTCATACAGAATATGACCAAAATTCATTTCACGTAAAAAAAGTGTTCAAAAAACATAATTAAGACCAAAATTTTGTTGCTGCCTACACCGAATTATGCCCAAATATAAGCACATATTTTATAGTAAATTCAGTCCTTAAACTTTCGGACCCTAGTATTAAATATTTAGACATGTAGGCAATTATACGCTTAATATTATAATAATAACTTTATTGTCAATAGCAAACGGATCAATTAGAACATAATTGTTGTTACTACTAGATTATAGATAATTTTCATAACCAATACTTTTTGTTCTATAGCACATCTCTGCTACATGATGTGATTTACGTCTGGTCTTCTTACAAAGCATTAATCGTGAGCAAAGCTGAAATGCATAATTTTATGAAACACTATATTCATATAAATATATGAATATAGTGTTTTTTAAATAAACAAAATCTCGTAACTAAAACAGTACTTAAATAATCTGAAGTTAAAACCGAATGTTTTCTTTTGTTTTTTATAGATTAGGCCAAAATAATAGATTCAGCACTTTATTAATTTTTGGAAGATCATTATAAGCGTTTTCCTCTTCATTAAGTGCTAATAAATATTTACTTTTTTCAGTATGGATCTGGAGACAGTTTGCGATATGTTTGTTTACAAACATTCACATTTCATCTACATGTACATTTTTTACACAGTAGTGTGATAAATTTTAATTTGTTATATTCCTTCAATGGAAGCGTCTTTACTTCAGGAACATGGATTTGATATTATTGTTTATAAATCTTTAAAAATAAGCAAGATACGGACGTTGAAAACCGGATTAAATAAATAGAAAAATACTTGCATATGACGTTACTTGCTAATATCTCGATATAAATTACATATAAACTATCGTTTTCAAGAAACAAATTGAAAATAATCTCTGATCGCTTATAGTTTTTAATCAATTTTAAATTAATTTTCGATTTTTGCTGATGTTGAATCTAATTTCACATTTAGATATAAAATATAGAAAATTTTAAATCAATAAAATACTCTATTGTCTAAGAATTTGTACTATGAAAAAGTGGAAAAAAATACAGAATATGATTTTGAATAAAAGATTTCATTATTTAACAACCATTGAAAAAACTAAAGTTATTTTTTAAATATGATAATGGAAAGTTTGTGTGACGAATTTTGCACAGATTTTAATGTGTCTAAGTCTACCCTTTTTAGAATTATTCAAAACAAGAAAACACGTGGGATTCACAGTTTATTGAAGAAAAAGGGAAACTAAAATGAATGCGATCATGCAAATGCAGTAGCAGATATAACGAATGCTATTGGAGTAGAAAATCTGCTACATAAGTAAGATATTCTGTAAATGAGTCAAATGTCAACCTTTCTATTTGAGAAACTGAGCCGAAAGTCTCTATAACTGAGAAATCTGTTAAAATGATTAAAAAATTCTTTGAGTTCCCAATTATCTAGGTTGCATTTCATATCTCATAAAGTGTACTTTAATAACAGTACTAAGCAGCTAACCATGTTATAAAAATGATTTGAACCAAAATATTCCATTAGTTAATTTGTCCATGGCTGTATTAACAATACCATCGTACTACATTTAGAGACAATGCAATTTTGTGTAAAATCACAAAATAGCAATCTATAATTACGTACCATGTTCAGTGTCTCTAGATTTATAGAACTTTTTTTATCTAGTTATTCAAATAAAATTAAAAACTCAAAAGAATTCAAAAAAGAAATTGAATGGATAAAATTTTTTCATTATATATATATATATACACACATATATATATATATATATATATATATATATATATATATATATATATATATATATATATATATATATATATATATATATATATATATATATATATATATATATATATATATATATATATATATATATATATATATATATATATATATATATATATATATATATGCACGCTATCTTACATAATTCGAATTTCTTGATGCGGACAGTTCAACATCCAAAAAAATTAACTCATAATTAGCATTTGACCATTTCCATTTTAAGCTCGCCGTAATAAAAACTGTACTAGTGTGTTACGTCTGAGTTAAGCAGTTTATTGTTGGCCAACATTTCATGCGATATACAAAAGGAAGAACAACTATGTATCTTTTAAAATAAGATCAAAACGTATGGGCCAAAAATAGAAACGGGCATCTAATAGATAAATTTCCGCAAATATTATGATTTTTCTTTTTTAAATATTTTATAAATTAAGCTCAGATTTGAATTTTATATGAATAACTTGTCTAATAATTAAAAAAATTTATTTCCTAGTTAATAATTAAACTAACAAAAATATAAAAGAGTAAAGGCAGCGTAATAATTCGTGTAGCTCATCAATATTGTACAAATAAAACTCTAAACATTAATTATTTCATAAAAATTGTATTTAAAATAAATATACTTTTTTCAAAAATAAAATAAAATTCTACTCATTTTTTTATGGGATACAGAGGTACATAATATACATATAATACAATATTATAATAGTTTTTAAGTTTTATAAATATTAAATAACAATTAATTATTAATTATAAACATCATTTTAATATATATATTTATATTACACTCGGAATTTCATTATTAAATGTATCACTTTCAACAAATTATACATTATTTGTACTTAAATAAAAGCACAATCTTGAACACAAAATGTAATTTTTTTTTAAATTATCAATTTTATTAAAATAGGGCAGTTATAGAAGGTAAGTAATAAAAGAATTTCTTTTATTGATATTGTCTTTCAAGCAGGAGTTTACGGGCGGGTATATTTTCTTTTGCTAGAAATACTTGAAATTGTTCTGATTTATGATAAGGAATATTGCGCAAATTGTCTGATAGGGAAAATGAATTTAATTTTCATTTGTTTACTAAGAACAAATTCATTTTATATCGCACATAATTTATATAGCTAAAGTTGTATACTTTTTAAGAAAGAAAATCGGTAGTCGCAATTTTAACCAAGAATGGATTGTCAGGCATCGCCTAACAGAGCATTACATATTTGCTTTGGCAAATTATGAACTTTACATTTCCAAATATTTAGTTCACTACAATTTAAAGTTCTCTTCACAATAAAATTACTTTTTATTACAATTTCCATCAATTTTACAATAATCACTTGCCAGAATTTTCGTAAATGTAAAAAGTGTTAGGTTAAGCAAAAGTAAACCACAAGATTTAAAAAGTAGATTTTATAAATGACATTATTGTGTGTACTGAGGCTGATTCTTTAAAAGTAAATGTAAAGCAGAATAAATAATAATCAATACTAAGTCAGAAAATACATGAATGAGACATAGAATCATTTAAATCAGATAAAATGTTGTGCTATCACCACACTAAAAGAAAGATTAACAAACCGCTCTAACGGAAAGACATTCATTGTTTTGTACGATACATACATATAAGTTTACATTCACAGTTTATGTGTAATAATCTTACAGATATAAACATGTGACAACCCTACTTACACTCGCAGAACACTGTGTTAAAAATAACATGTAAACATTCTACCACAATGCGTCGAAACATTTACCCTTAATTCTTTGCCAAAATAATTTTATTAGTTGATTAAATTTTTTTAACAACTTTATACTCCTATGCCTTCGTACGCATCAATGACACTTTTGACTGACATAATATATATAGGGAGACAAGTGTTAATGCAATCAAAATTGAACAATTTGAGTAATATTTCCATCTCGAACTAAGTTCGATGAAAAATAAATAATTCAAAAACTTAACAATTATTTATAATAATCAAATTTTTGTTTAGAAAACGTAACTTCGAAAAAATTCGACATTTGTCGAAAATGATACAAAGATGTAGTGTCTATTCACAAAATTTGAATTTAAGTATTTACTTTATTATATTCAAAAAAACATCTGAGATCATTATATTGGCATTTAATATCATAACTAAACTAGTAAAAATGTTAAAATCAATAGAATCATTAAAAAAATATTTTCAATAAAATACAACAGTTAAAAATCTGATTTTTTAAATTATTTTCACATAGCGTGGTGGTCAAAATAGATTAACGAAAATACTTGCCTATTGGAAAATTTTATCGGACAGGGTTTGCCATATAAAAAATAAAACGTCTGAAATAGTTCTCTTAAAATAACAAATAATAATTTTATGGAAAATTAATTAAGATATTTTTATTATTTGCCTTACCGAGAATAAAATTTCTTGAGTTCTACAGGAATTGTCACACATTTTTGAGTTTCTATATCAATCACCACACTCTTACTTAAAAATTTTAGTAATTAAAAGGTAAAAATTCTTTACAAGTAAGCAATATGTAATACTTATTTACTTACAAAAGCTAATTAAAAAATAAATTATGAATATAATTCATAAGCAATAGTTTATGCGGAATTTAAAATATTTTACACCTTATTTACAATAAATTTTATAACGCAATGTTTTTGTTGTTTGGGTGATCAGTGTTGTGATCCTTCACAAGAAAAACTTAGAAAAATCTAACTAAAGACATAAATATCTTTTAATTTTCTTTAAAATATAATATGAACTTAGTAAAAGACACATATTATGTAGTCTTTTAATTATGTGGATAAGATTTAATTGGAAATATTCTCCTCGATATTTCTTTATGTTTTGCACTCTTGCCTAATGCTAATATACTACGAATTATAAAATTTACACCTTTTCTTATTTAGTTCAAATATTAAATACCTCGACATTAGGATTTGATTTTCCAAAAATTAAAGTATTTTTTTGATAACTTTAAAAGTAGAATACCATCATTTTAACCAATTTAAAACTTACAAATTCAAAGATCAGGAATCAAAACCGGACTAAGTCCAAAAATTAAACAATAAAAAGTGCGATAACTACTGAAGTATAAAAGTTTCATAATTTTGTAGAAGTTTCTCAAGTTATGCAATAAATTTATTTATAAACATCTACATGTGTAAAAATAAAAGCGTAAGTTTTTTTAATTTGTTTTTTAAGTATCATTTCTGAAAACTCCGAAAAATATATTTGATATATCTGAGAAATAATTTAATAAGTTAGCACTGTGAATAATTTCTCTAACCGTTCGTCCTAAAGTATCATTCATAAATATTGAGGAAATACTTAAGAAAATAATGTATGTCCAGTAAATATAGCAGCATAGTTTCGGAAATCTCTGAATACAAAATATTTAAAAGACGTGTTTTCAGATAAATAATTTAATAAGTTAGCACTGTGAATAATTTCTCTAATCGTTCGTCCTAAAGTATCATTCATAAATATTGAGAAAATACTTAAGAAAATAATGTATGCCCAGTAAATATAGCAGCATAGTTTCGAAACTCTCTGAATTCAAAATATTTAAAAGACGTGTTTGCAGAAATAAAAAAATTAATATAATAATATTGTTTTATATTATTTTTGACATAATTCGTCTTGTTTGAACCAATGTCTTTTGATAGGTATTGTTAACATTCAAACAATAAAATTATTAATCACAAAGTGTGTTAATTAGCAGGAGTTGCGGACTAAACGTAAAATTTATATTTTTCTTAGTAATTAATGCATATTTAAGTTTTTAACACTAGCGTACAACATTGGTTCTATCATTCCGTCAATATTGGGAACTTGCCTTAATAGAACCTTCGGTATAAATATAATGTTAAACTATATTATCAACAAAATTAACATTTATTATTTGATCAGATTTTATCTGTATTTTAAAATATTAACCGTGCTATTCTGACTAGGATAAAAATCTATTTAAAATGACTAGAAAAAACATAGTTTAAAAAATTTAGAAAAATATTATTAAAAATTTGAACTAAAAATTCGATTAAAAGATAATTATTTTAACTATCCATTTTGTCATGCCAAAGTCCAGTTAAATAACGATATGATGCATTAATTATACCCCAACTAAAGAATGATCTGGTGCCATTTGTGACTAGCCCACGATAAATATTTATCATACTTTTATTTCGTTCATAATAGACTTCTTTAAATACTGCACTAAAACTTTGAAATTCACCACCTAATATCCTTTGTGCATTAATTTTAATAACATTTAATGGAAAGAAAACGGAACTCACAAAAACGCCAATTATGGCTCCGCATAAAAAATCACTGCTATGCACGCCAACAACATTCGAGACTCGTAATTTTATTTCTGAATCATCGAAACCTTGTTCACGTATCAAGAAGAAAAGTGCATTTGATGGTCCATTACGTAATAAAATTGGCACCATTCCACGGTACAATTCGCGATAACCATATTCGATACGAATAATTTTGAACGCATGTGACATATTTTTAAATCTTTTATGATATTGATTATCAGCCAAAAGTGTTTGTACCCTTTCGAATGGCATTAAAAGCGCTTCGGCTGATCCAGCAATAATTCCAGATGTTATACATGCAATTGGCTCATTTACACCCATACTTAATAAAGGACGTCGACAATTTTCATATACACCAAACATTAACGATAAAGAAATTGATTTTTGTATTAAAGGTGGTAAAATACCCCGATATAGATAATAGAATCCTTCACGATATATTTCACTTATTGCTGATGATAATCGTAAATTCGATAGCATCTAAAAACAAATAAAATTAATTATTATATAAGTGGAATATATTTGTGGTCGATGGCACTTACTTGTCGAAAAATGACTTTGTTAATAGGATACGTGACGGATATATTAATTACAGCTGCCCCCCATCCGCATAAGAAATCTTCAAAATGGAAATTTTTCTTTACAGCACTTACAACGGGAGTATGAAGTAATTTTAATTTGTCGATTACACTCTCCAGTTCTGTTTTTTCGTCTTTGGAATTTTCCATGCTTCCTTCTTGAAAATTATGTAATAATAATTTATGATCCTCCTTACGAAATATTGACAAAATGAATATAGGCACCCCTGAATATATTTCGATGTACAGATATTTTAAAATATTATCCTTCAGAATTCTGATACATGTTTAGTAATTTTTCTTCTTTTTTCGCTAAATTAATCCCGTAATCGTCGTTTTGAGGTTATGTACCTCAGTAAACTCAGTTTGAATAACATTTTTAATATTGTGAATTTATTATAATTTTATTTTATTCAGTTTCACATAGATTTTAATCCCCTCAATATTTATATGTTATAGAATAATCGAAAAATTTATAACTAGGGTCGATGTAATAAATTATGGATTTTATTCAATAGCATCAGTTGCAATCAAAATGATCAAAAACTGAAATATGAACTATTGACATATAAATTATTTTTATCTACTAGAGAGGCATAAATTTCTTTAGAAAATAAACCCTTTTGGATAGAAAAAAATTTTAATCGATATGGTCTCTGAAAAAATTGAATAAAGAATTTTTTAAATGCACAAACAGGCTGAGAAGCAATTATTTTAACCTCAAAAAGAGTCTGAGTAGAATAAAAGTAGTCTCTAATTTTTTCAAATCTCATGAATGTTTTTGCTCCGTAGTCCGAACTGTATTGAGCGCATAGAAATCATATATAATACTACAGTATTATGGACATAACATATATTTGAATATGGTATTGACGCTTTAGGATGCTAACACGTCAAAGTGTGAATATCGCCTTGGAAGTTGATTACTAATTGGTCATTAATGGTCAGCATATTTGAAAATTTGATCAGACATTATTTCTTCATAATAACAAATTTAAGGTCGTTTGAGAGATTTTAGCACTTCACGTCGCGAATATTAAGTCGAAAAATAGTCAAAATAATTTTTTAGATCATTAAAAATATATCAGCACGTCTAAGTGTAAAAATTGACTCGAATAATAAGTCCAAGTAATTGGTCACTAATTGCGTCATAAATGGTCACCACATTTCGTATTTTAGTCAGGCTTTATTTTATGAAAATTTTAATGTCACCTATTGTTCGAAAAGAAAATTAATGGTAAAAATTTATGGAGAAAGTGACTCATGCAGCCCTGTATTGAACCCTGTGTTATATACAATTAGATCGACCTGTTATTTTTGTGAAAACCATTTCTATAATATTTAAGCCATGTAACGTGATTAAAACAGTCAAATTTTATTATAATTATTAGCTTGATGTTGGTTATATGCACTGAGAAAACCCTCCTTTATATTTAATTATATTTTTTTATTATAGAAAACAAGAAACATGTTTTCGTGTTTTATCCTGCGGGCTGCATCTTTGTAAAATATGTATCACTGCATTATGTCACTTTAGGTGGATTTTGAAAGGGCAAAAACATAGAATTAATTCAAATATGCCAATAACTCTACAGAAAGTATTTAATAGCTTTTTATCGGATATTTTATTATTGAACTTGTTATATACGTCGTTGGTTTCCACTGTTTCCAGTCATTTTATTGATTGTTATCCAGACCTCGAAGTCCGAAAATGAAAAATTTGATATCATTTATAGTAATAGGGGTATTAATTAATAGACAATATATTTGTTAAGGCTAATAAAACTTAGGCTTTGTGATAATTTTTTTACTAAAGCTGATATGGGTTGATTTTGTTCCGTTAATTTTGTTACTTTTTATAACAGTATAATATGAGTATAAAATTTGCGAAGTTTCCACAAAAAACAAATGGTAAAATTAACTCAGAAACTGGTATTCTCCTTTTTAGTTGTATACTCAAGTAAACAATAAACGCGACGACCTGAATCTTCCACGCTTATAAAATACACTAATTTTATGGTGTAATTTTATAATTTTTTCAAATTAAAATTAATCTTTTACTTTAATTCTGATAAACAGCTCAACAAAAAAATCTCACATTTGTTTTTGCGTATAAATAGTAAAAAAGATGTATTTTACTATTTATATTTATATATATATATATATATATATATATATATATATATAAATATATATATATATATATATATATATATATATATATATATATATATATATATATATATATATATATATATATATATATATATATATATATATATATATATATAATTCTCATATCGTTTTTTTATGTTATAGTTTTACACCTGGCTGGACCAGGTATTATGGACTGCTCCAAAGTCAAATTTTATGATACAAAATTCGCATATATAGCTATTTTCACTCACTAATGCAAATTAAAATTATTTAAACTTACATTTAAATGTAATTACTAACTAAAGAATAGGTTTAAATTTGGGTAAGTATAAATTGCAATTGCAGTCCATAAAATATAAAATGTCTTAGTTATAGTCAAAAATAAAACAATTTAAATCAAGTAAACTTATTGTTTAACAATTAATTACAGCTTGTACTATAAACCTTATCTATGCGTGAATCTAGATGTGATAACGTAGAATTTAAAACTTTTAAAACTTTAAGTAAATTTTATTTCAAAGAAAAGAATTGAATTGCTTACAAGTGTTTGAAAACTAGAAAATTACACGGTAAATATTCACAATAAATTGTAAGTTAAATTTTAAATTGACATTAAAAAAAAATACCGTAATTTTTTTATGACGTGTAAATTTTCAATTGTGATTTTTCTTACAATATGTTACAAATTATTAAATCTAATATGCTTTTTTAATTCGAAACTATTTATTTATATATATATTATAAGAATACATTTTATTTATTTCTATTAGTGCTAACAATAGTTGTCAAAATAGAGAATGTAATCGTAACCGCAACAAACTGTTACCGCAAGTATCAAGGATGGAAGAGCGTTTATTATTATTGACCATATATTCTCTGTTATTAATTGGCCAAAAACCCAGAATCCCCTGCTTTATATTCTATGAGTGTTCATTATGATACTTTTCTCATTATTTTAAACACGATTTTCAATGCTTTTTTATCAAAATAAAACAAGTTAATATAACAACAGAGTTAATTGCTTAGATAGTTGACATATGTTGAGTATCAATGTTTGTTTATTTTAAGAAAACACCTTTAAAACTATTTTTGTATTTAAAATTTTCTTCTACTTTTTATGATTCAAAAGCTGGGTCATGAATCCATTCGACCCATTTGACCGATTTTACTCATTTACGAACTTGATCTTAATTTTTACGTCAAAAATACACCATCCAAATTTCAACTCACTATCTTTTTTCGTTTTTGGGTTATCTTAATCATTAGTGACAGATTTATGAACGGATGGACAAACGGAAATGGAGTAGGTGATTCTATAAACACACATACCAAAATTTCGTTTGTGCGATCAATATTTGCTAGCGTTACATACAAACTTTAGACTAAAATTAATGTACTTTGACATATTGTAGGTCAATTAAATTCTATTAAAGTTGATTCCGATAAGAACCTATTCTAAATTAGGAATCGGATTGACTATTAAGAAAAATTTTCGATTTAAACCTATTTATATTTTGAATAGGAATGAAACGGAAATTAAAAACCTATTCGAAATTCCGACTCAATTCTATTAATCCCTAATTCAGTTTCTATAGGATTTATATAAAAAACGTTTGTATGTAGATTTTACGCTAAATTTTGTTGTTATCAATATCAGGTAGATACGTGGCAGAATCAACTCTGACTGATTAGCCGTATAGGTCAGAATATATACCTTAATTCTATTTTTGGCATTGTTTATTAAGTCCCACTTGTATGTCGGAAATCCATAAAGAGATAGTTTACTGCTAATATTTTTATTTTTTTTTTTCATATTATTTTAAAACTAAATTTTAGTTGAAAAATTTTTCATTAATCTGCTACAAATTAAAAAAAAAATAAAAATAAATTCTGTCAATCATTCGTGTTTGAAAAATCGTGTCTAACATTTGATTACGCTTCAATACAAATTTTTAATATTTTATTAACTATATATAATAACCTTAAAGTGAAATAGGCATGCAATATGTCTTAACAGTATTATACTCCCAAACTTGTCATTCAGCGCGATTTTAATTGGCTGGACTTGTATTTTATTCTAAATTAACTGGATTGATATATTATTCTACATTATACATACGATTTTGATAACAATATATTGAAAATATCTACGATATACAAATTGTATTTTATTACGGTCTAAAAATCAAATGACTCCCCTTTTAGACGTAAGTGTTTTAGATCCTTATTCTATCGATGGTTGTGACCAATAACCCATACGAAACAAAATATTGTCGCTACCTAGTAAAAGTTATAATGAAAGATCGAAGTCTTATATAATAATTTTTGTAGATATTTTCTTTTTGTAGATAATCACAAGACATGCGACAGTTAAAAGGCAAAACGAAGGAAACTAGTAAACAACGAAAAGAAAGGAAAAAAGAATTTTCGAAAGCACCAGAACATTTGTATTCTGTTGCATTACCAACCTTGGCTGTCGTCTTCCTCAGCATTGTCGTTTATGTATACTTAAAAAGTCGGCCAAAACCATTTTATACCGATGAATTGTAATTTAAATTAAATAAAAATAAAACTTCAAATTATAAATTTAAAAAAAAAAAATATTTATTTCAAAATTTAATTTTTTTTACACAAATACACTTAAAAAATTCACATATCCATACATATACAAGAGATGTTATTTTAAAATTTTTTTATACAGGTGTTTTAGAATAAATGACACAAAAATGAATAGAATTGATTTCAAAATGAAATACTTTCCATTTATTCTAAGTCACATTGTGTAAATGTGATTAAACGATATTTAACATATTCCAAATGCAAATGCATGTTAATATTGAATTCTGACTTTTAAATATTAGAGCATAATGAACACAGAGAAAAGAAATTTTAAGTTAATTCATCGTTAATTAATTACAGAATGCCGGGACTAATTGATAAGTTAGTTAAATTTTCTATTAAAATGTGTTAACTATCAATTATATCTAATTTAATGAAGTCCAAGTTATGAATGTTGATATATTTTAATTTTAACATCATAAATTAATTTTTATTTAATTAAAAATTCTTTATTTATTTTTATAATGGGATAAAATTTACAAAAATGGTATCAATAATTCTGTATGTTCCGTTGTAACAAAAATATTAATTCTATAACAATAAAGAACAGAAATGCAAATAACCATAGTAGTTTCTAAGCCCAAACAAAATCAGACAATTCCAAGAGGATTTTCTAGTAGAAAACAAAGTGCTGCTTTTAAAGAAACATGTTCAATCAATCAAAGCTTTCTCCAAATAAAATAAAAAACTTCCAAGAGATGGTAGTTTCAAATTCTATATACCACGATACCGCCAGCAGTTAAAATGTTGGCTATTAGTAAAAATAAATTTGAAATTTATTTTAAAAAAGGATAGGAAAATTAACAATCTTGTATTCGAATATTTTACAGAAAATTAGGGACATATATTTTGTTTACACCAAATTTTCTATCCGAGAAGAAACAAATTCATTGGGAGGACATAAATTCAACACATCCCATTAACATTATATGATCAACAAAATAATCATTGAAAAGTAAGAGAGAATATATATTTTATTGGGCGTGTTTAGCCGAAGTAAGTACTTACTAAATTTAGTAAGTCACTTACTATACTTACAAAATTTTCGGCCGAGACACAAAATAAGTGCTAACGCAGTAAGCATGGCTAATATATGACGCTATTTTGCTTATTGTTGATGTAAGCAAAACGGACAGGAACAGATCTGTCATTGCCTGGTATAAACTGTCTATACTTTAATGTTTCTCCATATAAAATATTGCTCACAATATTATCCATTTGCAACTATTTACAAGAATTAAATTATATTCCTAAATTTAGTACTGTCAATTATATTCAGTTTATGAGTTTATGTACGGGATATAACGTAAACCGGTGTTTTGTGTTACGTTAAGCCTGTAAAACTGTCCTGGACGAAAAGCGCTGTAGTCAGCTTGTAAGATTTTAATTCTTTTATGCTGACTGGCTTACTAAGTTTAGTAAGTACTTACTTCGGCCAAACACGCCCAATAATTCAAATCATTTTGTAACGTAAAACTTTTCATAATTAGTTACCATGACAATGATAGTTAATTAGTATGTTGGGAATCATCAAAAACGATAGCAACTAGCAATGTTAATTGTTTTATAAATTCGAAATGTGGTTGTGTATCAATGTTAGAAACAATTTTTAATCGTTAGAATTCATAAAATACTTATAATATTATATAATAATATAATATAAATAATATTTAAACTAATAGCATTTATTATAATTATTTATGTTTTAAATAGCTAAATTTAAGTCAAAATTGTGGCAAATCTAAACAGTTTACGAAAACATGTTTCAAACAAAAGATGATTGTTTTGAAAAAAAAAAAACAAATCAAATATTTGTGAAACATTTATACAACGTTACTTGGTGCAGGTAAAAACGAATTGAATTGACGCTCTAAATTCACCTCGAAATACATGAAATGTACTTGATCTAAAAAGTGAGTTTAATTTCTTTAAAAAGGAAAATTGATCAATTGGGTCCCATGAATCCATGATTCAACTTATAAACCGTAAGAGATGAAAAATGCAAATAATAAAAATGTTCCTTTCTTCAAAACAAAGATTTGTTTGAAATATTTTAGAATTTCAACCCAAAATCACTTAATAAACAAATATATAATTATAATACATATTAATATAACAAAGTATTATAACTATATGGACTCTGCATATTTAGTATATTTTTTTAAGTTTGATATTTCACATCTCCCCCGGGCATCCCTTACCGATCAATTTTTTTTTTTTAATTTTTCCTCTATATTTTATGGTTTATAAGTTGGATTATGTTATCATTGGACCAAATTGGAAAATTTTGCTCATTCACGAACTTAACCGTCTAGAATACGCTACCAAAATTTCAGCTCGGTATATCTTTTCGTTTTTTAATTTCTTGACGACGGATAGGCGGACGAACATGCGGAAATAGGATAATTAGGACAGTGTATTAACATCTTAACCAAAATTTTGTTTCAGTGGTTTTGTTTGAACGGCAATATTTTTTACAATTACAAACTTTAGAATAAAATTAATATCCTCTGACATACTTTCCATACGTCGAGTAGAACAATAAATAAATATAAGACTTTCAAATAAAAATTATTAAAACATCTACTGTTTCGTATTATCTCGATTTGCACAGTATACTCTAAAAACCACCACATTTATTTGAAAAAAGAAAATTTAATTATAAATTGAATACTTCTTCATTTCAGACCTATCCCGGTGAAAATTTGGTAATAATTAACAGGAATCAAATTTAACCAATATACAGTAAAATGTTAATTATTGGAACGATTAATTTGAAATAACACTGAATGCCACTAAAATTACGCTAATATTATGTCAGATTTCTGGAATTTAAAATCAATTCTAAAATTTGTCAAAATACAGATATATATTTAATATATATATAACTTAAAATCTAAATATTAAATAAATATTAATAATAATACAGTCATAAATATGTTTTTTTTTTTTTTTTTAATTTGATTTTCGAATAAAATTTTTTAAATTTTTTGTTTCAATTACGTATTTTGATATATTAAAATATAATTAATAATAATTATTTTTTACCAAATATGTTCTAAACAATATTTTTTCTTATAAATGGTTTGAGACCATTAGTTTTCTTATTTTCTAAATACAAATTAATAATAAATATCACGATTTTTGTTTTCTTTTTATTATTATTTTATTTAAAATTCTATACATATCTGCACAATTTCAGATTTTTGCGATAATAGGACAGAATAGTGAACAAAATATTTCATGAAAACAGTTTATTTTATAACTTTTAATAATTGCATACTTCGTACATCAAGATATTGAAAGTCTCCAATATATTAACGATTATTATTGAATAAACACAGAGTGCTTCCTAATTAGAAAGGTGTACGAATATGATGATTCTCGAGAAAGTAGCTGAAGTACCTATAATGGCATAATAAATATAACATAATTATTTCGTCGACATGTGGAGCATAGTGTCTTCTTTGCTTTCGGTTAGAAATAGTCGGATACTTGTGTTTTTCAAAAATGCTTGTTCGGATTATTTATCTCAAATTAGTTAAGTAAAATATATTTTTACAGTTAAATTTTCACTTAAAAAAAATAGATATGTATATATATATATATATATATATATATATATATATATATATATATATATATATATATATATATATATATATATATATATATATATATATATATATATATATATATATATATATTAGAAAAATATTTTACGTTTTTAAATTTTCCTATAAAACGATACATCGCGTATAACTTCATTATTTTAGAAAAAATTAAGTCATTGTTTTAAAGTTTTTTATACTACTAAGGTATATTGACATTTCGTGTTTTATTTTTCCTGGTTCATTAAAAAGCGAAAGCGATATAATAATGACTTAAATCGAAGGAATTTCACGTTTTGTTTGAAGTTAACAATGGTTTATAAAGACAAAAAATAGAAATTTAAACTACAAAGTCGCTTCTTGTTATTATGTTTAAATCGAATAAAGTATTATTGAGCTTTTAAATTACGAATCAATCTGAATTTATGTATTCATGTAGGTCAATATGTTCCTGAAGAAAGTCAATATTATAAGCCCGTTTAAGTCGAACAACTTTAGTTTGAAACATTTTTCATATCTATTACTTCCTACTCTACATATAAACGAGTTATTAGTTTTATAATAATGTAGATGTTTTGTATACGTTATTATTTGAATATCCATTGATAATACAAATGTGATAAGTTTAACTCTAATCAAGAATATCCAAAATTTTAATAGATTTTTAAACTTTATTTTTATTTATTTTTGTTTCGGCCAGTATACAATAAGATTAACATAGATAAAATAAAGATGTTATTCTATTTATTATTTAAGTTTTTTACTTATTGCTCGAAACAAAACGGAATCGTATTATTTAAATGTGATTTATTCAATGTACGAAGAACCTTAGTTCAATTATTTTGCCTTCATTAAGTGTATATTTTAAGTCTCTATAAAATTATTGGTATGCATGTGTGCGTCCATGCGATTTTGTTTTTTTTTTTTAGAGAATACGTTCAAATTACAAATATAAAACAATATTTTTTAACGTTGAATCCATTGAATTTTTGTTTCCAGTTTGAAAGGAAATTATAAATGAAGGATTAGTAGTTTGGTACAATTTCGAAATGTAATTAATGGAATACAAAGATATAGTTTGGAAATAAAAGTTGTTTTGAAAGAAAATAAATTTCAAATAAAAAAATAAAGTCTAAAATATATGGCACAAATGAAAATTTATAAATTAATCCTAATTTGACATAGATGACTAGTATTTAAAAAAAAATACTTTTCTTGAAAACCATTAATCACATTTAAAATTTGTTTACATTGCAATTATTACTGTCTTATAATATTATATTGAACTTAAATATGTCGACGCAAAATTTAAAATTGAGCATTTGGCAAATAAAATGTTATTTACAAGTGTACCGTTATCAATTTATTTTTTCTATAATAAAAGTTTGATTTAATTTAAGACAAATTATCATGTGCTAACTATTTCTTTTTCTTCCAAAACTAAAATTATAACATCATAAAATATGAAAAGTAGTTTAAATTATATTACTTTAAATGGGCCTTATTTTAAATGTGAAAAAATAAATAGTGATCATTGAAAGAAAATGCTTCTTTTAATCATTTTTTTAAATCACTTATCGTAGTCAATAACCATTAAAAATTTGTCATTGCACAGAAATTTGTACACATAAAGAAAGCTAATACACGATTATAAATTAAAATAACATGATAAAAATTGTGCGGATTGTCTATAAACTACTCGAACAATAGAAACATTCACTTTATCCGTTAATTTCAGTAGCAGTACAACTTTATAACGATTCTATGTAAACTGTTTTAACTGGTTCAATACTATTGGTTTTGAGTGAATATACCATACCTAAATTGATAACGATATGCGGATGTAAATTTTAATTAATAATATTGCGGCAGTCATTTTATTATTGTGATAAAAATGGCAAACTATTCACTAAAAAATATTGGCTATTTTTCAGGGCAAAAGCTACACCACAACAAGTTTGATTGTAGTTATTCTTAACTTAGAAATAACAATTTTACATAATTTCATATTTTTATTAAAGCAAGTTTCCATAGATGTCTAAATCAAAAGTTAAAATTATCAAAATCATATTTACAAAATATAGATAAGACATCTATGATGTTACAGTTTAAAAAAAATGGTGATTGAGAATGATTTTATACCTATATATACTATTTAATATAAATTGTCTCTTACATCATTATATAATTATGTAATTTGAAATAACGATGACTATAGAATAAAAATTTGTTTATTTGTTCCTAACTTTTTTTCTCAATAAGTTATTAATATTTTTTATACAAATTATACAAAAGGAAAAATTATGGTCAAATATTATTTTTCACTCATAAAAATTAAGAATTTAAGAAAATAGTACGCCTTTAATATCACTCGCCAGTCAATTTTTATTTTTTGTTCTTCTTATACACATAATTTACCAGTAGTTTGATCATTAAATTTGAGTTGGTTTTTTAAATCAACTGTTCATGATACGTTGTTCTACGCCAGAGTTATTACCCGTTGCAAACAGTAATTTTCTTGTGTAAAAAACAAAACAATTAATTAGTCGCAGGTTCTAGGCACAAAAAATTCAGATATTTAATAAATGAATTCGAATAACAGATAATCAAATAAACAAAAGACCTAGTATTTAAGTGGCAAGACAAACTTTAAAGTAAGAGGTTTAAATTTATGAAATTATTATGCATATTTGTAGTTTTCTGAATTTGCTCTGATCTCGACGTTTTGTTGCCTTTATCTTATATAATAAAAGAATGCGGATAAAAGTTGTTTTTTTTTTATGAAAAGTGAAGTTTAATGTTATTTCTGATATGAATAGATGCATTAAATAAATTTGCACAGTTTCGCGTAGAAATATCTTTGTAGTTGCCTAACACGTTTGGAAATTTTTACCTTTTTCGTTTAATTAGTCTTTGTCAGGTATACATAGGGAGCCTTTACTATCATATTTTCATAAAAATAATTAGACTATTTTACAAGCACCTTTATTACAATTTTGCTTTTACGTACAGTATTGTTAAATAATCAACATTGAAACTAAACTTTATTTTGTGTTATATTCTAACGATTGGAGAACAAACAAAAAAATATTTTACGAATTGGCGTGTGACTAGGTGGCTAGAATTCAAGGCGTACATATATTCAGATTTTCTATGAACAATTAGCAAACTTCAATAGCTTTTGGTTAATTAAACATATTCCAAAATGTTCCATTCAATCAACTAAATTGAAATTACGGTAATTGCTGGAATAATTATTCTCATAATATGTATTTTTAAATACTATTAATGGTATAGTATATTAAGGCAATATAATTTGCACTCTTTAATGTATTTGTTAATTTCGTATGCACCGTTTATGATTTATTTGTATAGACAAAAGGATAAATTTTATAAAGTTTTTTAAATTAAAATAATAACAAATCACAGCACATCATTAAAAATACCACCAATCCAAACAACAAACACAGGACATAAATAGGTAATTAATGCACGTGTTAGTGACATCTCTGGTCGATATGCTGCACCAACTGTGTTTTCTTCACTATCATATGTTTTGGTTGTGTTATGTCCTGGTCTTATTACATTCGGTCGATCTGGATCTGTATTGTGTACTGAAGGTGGATATGGATGATAGCCTCGATCCATATCTGGTGAATCACCAGATCCATCTGGTTCAGTATCATCTGTATCATCACCTGAGCCAGACCCGGATCCCATAATTGTAGCTTCCTCTGTAATGCAAATGAGCGATTATAAAACTTACTCCAAACGATAACTTTTAAAAGAAGATAATTACCGTGATCAATCCATTCGACATCCATACCATTGAATGCCATTTTTAATTTGTTTACAATCATTTTAAGCTTAAACATTTGCCCATTTAGAACACTATTAGGTTTTGAAGTATCTATTTGAATTGATGGGTTTAAAACTTGAGCAGCTAATCCATCGCCTTGAACTTCTGGTAAATATCTATAAATTGTAAATTGTTTAAATTAAATGAATTGTGAAGTACAATTGGTATTTAATGAATTATATTGTATATTATTCATTATTGTATATAGAGAAAGGCAGCAAGAGAGTAAAACCTATCATAATCTTCTGAACTTATTCTTCTGAAAACTTTTTTCATAGAGAAGTCTTTTATCTTTCTGCCAGGTGATTACTTTTGTATAAATGTTCGTACGGAACAATAACTGTACTGAAACAACAACATTATGTACTGAAAATACTTACTTTGCCACATCTGTTCCATTCCAACACACATTTTGTTTTGCAGGACTCTCAGATATTTCATCATTATTACAGTATTGATATGGTAAATGTCGCCAAAAGTATTTAGTTTCTTGTATCTTTTGACGAATGTCCTTAACTAATGATTCCAACAATATTACATCGGGATCTGGAACAGCAGGTTCTTCTTCTTCCTCAAAATCAATAGTACCATCTTCTTCAATTTTTTCATGATTAAAATTATAATGTTCTAATGATAATTCGACACCAGTACCACGCCGAGACCGATCGCTATCTAATGGCAATTCGGTATTTTCTACAAATAAATCTTGATTTGTGTTCGGAGTTGATTTTTTAGGTTCTTCACGTTTTATACGAGATGGAAATGTATATATATCACGTTTACGACGCTCGTGATCAGGTGTACCACAACCTTGGAATACTCGTTGTGAGATATTGGGACCACGGTCTTGGAAATTCATTATTGCATCAGATATTTTTATATTTATTGGTTCAACAACCATTTCAATGTTAAATGGACCTATTAATCGTTCTGCCACTTTATCCATGGCTTCTGCAAAATAATTTAGTTTATAAGAAAATTTACCCGAAAAATTAAGTCCGAAGAAAAATTTATTATTTTGACTAAGCTTAAACTATGCTAAGTTGATGCAGAGAAATAGAATGAGTATATTAAGAGATATAATAAGCCTAATAGAAAAAACAATAATAAATATACTAACCAACATAACTGTTCCAATCTGTTTCAAGATCAGCATGATATGCATAGCATCCTTTCATAACGTTGACACAAAAATTGGAACATGCTTTAACATCACTGTGTCCAGCACATGCGTCACATTGTTGCATGCGCATTACTGCATGTGTACATTCCATATTTAATTTTATCTGCAGACAAAATAAAAAAAATATTCTTTTAAAAATGTTTTACGATATAATTATGTTAAGAATACTAATTAAAAAGTAAGACTCGATTACGATAACCGAAGCGCTTCGATTTTTTTATGAATTTTGGCAAAACAAGCCAAAATAAGACGAAAATAAATAATTCCAATTTTGGAGTTTTTGCCTTTTTTTCGAGTTACCCAAAGGTAGTTTAATCACAGGTCGGACGTAGGGGCCAAAATCAAACCCGACCCATGCAAACTACACCCCACAAATCCATGGGTTAATAATAGTTGAAAATGGCGTACATGATTTTTTAATAGTTGTATTAAATATACAAGTGTTGATTTCTTTTAAACGAATTAAATTTCGGTTATCTTTGCTTTAATTGTGTTTAAATTATAGTCTTAAAAAAAAAAAAATTATTGTGACATGTTTTAATTGTGGTATTTATATGACATAAACATGATAATTTGTAAAAATAAAAGTGACGATAACTCGAAAAATAGACGAAAACTCGAAAATTGGTATTCTTCATCTGCCTAAAAGTAATATATAAGCTGATCTAAAACTTTGAGTCAAGTATGTTCGAAATGAGCCCAATGAAATATTTTCAGGAATTTATTATTTTAATGCAACAACGATATTCAATCAGATAAATATTAGCTGTGTAGGGTGCAATCAATCAGCTAAGCTAGTTGGTTGGTAAAAGTGTAACAGTTAAAGTATAAATTTAAATACTAACCATAAGTTTCATTATTATCGTTCCATAATGAGCGACAAGCAATAAAACTTTTGATTCAACAAACACATGTGATACAATACGAGACAAAACCGAAGCAATTAAAAGTTAGGTGGTTACTGTCTTTTTGGTAATTGCAACCTTAATCGTGTGTATTTTTCATACCTTTAAGCCTGTTCTAAATAGTTGGATAGTCACACGCAAACGAATTGCAATCATTTTTGACATATTTTATTGACATAAATATCCTGAAATGTGCTTCCGTACGAGTATTCGACTATATAGAATGGCACTTAGTTTGCTTTTGTTTTAAGCTAGATCTATTATCCTTCTGTTGGTATAATATTTACTGCATCAAAAGGTTTTAAGATAACTATAATATTTGAACTCAGTTCTAAGATGAAAAATAAAAAGTGAACACAGCAAAATTGAACATAATTTGACACTTTTTCATTATACACTCCATATATCGTATTGATTGTTTTGTAAAAGGTGATTTTTATACATTACTTTTTAAATACCGACAAACGATTAATTTTATAATATGTATATTGGTAAACCTGTTTTTTAAAAGTAATAACATTTAGTTTCATTTCAATCAGCCTATCAATAAATAAAAATGTTTCGTTCAATGTTCGAATGGATATTTATATTTGTTCTACAATGAATTTATACTTTTGGTATTTTTAACGAGAGAGTATATTTTAAAATTTGTTCATTTATTTTGTTCATAGATATATTTTATTAAATGTTAATGAACATTAGTGTACCATAAATTAATGGACAAAATTATTTACGACGATATGAATATTCAAGCTACAACGAAACACAAAATCTTTACATTTCCAGAGATTTTACCTCATAATTTAAAATCTATTATTAGTTTTTATATTTCACTGCCAGTAAGTATTACCAGGATATAATTACAAGAAAATATAATTATGTGAATTATACATACAGAACGTTCCTGAAAAAGATGTGCACATGCGAAATGATTTTATATCTTTAAGAGCTGTGAAATCATAGTTAGGTTGTATTTCAAAAAGTTATTAAAGAACAAAGGGTTTAGAGGATTTAGAGTGTTTAACTTCTTTAACTTCTACTTAAGATAATATATAGGAAGGTATTCCAATCCTGCAATGCATCATGGGAACAGAGTTACCAGAAAGTTTTTATTCAAGTCGCCCCATCTATCATCGAAAGTCGCAAAATATTCTGAAGAATCGCCCAATGAACGTTTTAAGTCTTAATTTTTCATCAGATAGCAACAAAATTTAAGAAAGTCAATTGTGACATTAAAGGAAACAATAATTTTTGTAACGGTTATGTACTTTTAACTTGTTTCCAACGCTGAAAAGTAAAAAGAGCCCAATTTGCGGCTTATCGCCCAAACTTAAAAAAAGGAGCGTACCTATAGAAAAAATCGCCCAATTCGCGATAAATCGCCCCATCTGGCAACTCTGTATGGGAAATGTGTCAAGCGGACGCGTCATCACGCGTGTGTCAAGCACACTAGCCGGCATCTAAAGTATTTTCATACTAACTCTCCGGATAATAACAAATATTGTTTAATAATTAATTACTTTAGATACTTTAATAATTTGAATTATTATATTAAATTATTTAATAAAATATTAGATACTTAATTATTAAATACTTTAGATGCCGGCTAGTGTTCTTGACACACGCGTGGTGGCGCGACCGCTTCACACATTTCCCATGATGTATTGCAGGATTGGAATACCTTCTTATATATTATCTTACTTCTACTGACAATAAATTATGCTTTTACTTTTTACTATTCTTAAATAGTTGTGGCAATATTATTTTACTATTTACATTAATCTTATTATTATTTAATTCTAAAATTTAGACGTATTTTTACTAACTTTCGAATATATTAATTGACATAAATATATACAACACAGTTGAATAATGTCGGGAAATGTCAAAAATAAAATTCAAATATTTCAAAAAAAGACAACGGTAAAACCATATTTTAATTTGTTTTAAGATTCTAAAATATAAATAGCTTCAAAAAATATGTTTTTTGCTTATATTATTTGTTTTTTGTTAATTTTATTCAGTATTATGCTACTTCCGGCAAAAATAATACATAGTGAATGATATTTTCTAAGTCGATTTTGTATTTTTAAGGAATCGTAAGTTTTTTTTTTGCATTCGAAATTTGCAATCATTTCAATGGTTGAACTTAAAATTTGTCTATCCATCCTTAAAAGATACAATTTTACCATTAATACTCTTCCCGTCCTTTATGACTATCTTTGTAGTCTGTTCGTCATCGTATTATTAGGCAAGCGATTATTAAAATAAAACCATTAATAATTAAGCTTTATACATTTTTGTGGGACATCCATTAGTATCACCACTATAAATAACACAGTCTTTATCTATGCATGTCCTGTTTCATACCCTAAGCCTGTTTATGTATGCATATCATGTTTCATAGGTAGTTTATTTCCATTCGTTACCATGCATTCGATTGATTTAACGTTTCCTTTACACACGTAGAAAACGTAAGAAGTTGAGCAGACTCTTATAATTTTTGATTTTTTTTTATTAAATATCATTGAAAATAAATACTATTAAATAATCCTTTTGCCTATTTCTTGTTCTTAATTTGCCTGGGTCTCGAATTCGCTGTAGCTGATACAGATGATACATTCCCAATACGCATTTGCTGTTTCTCTAAGAAATATTGGACAACTATAATGATTTGGGAATATTTTACCAGGAATATTATGCAGGATCTTTATTAAAAGTTTCGAAAATACAAGAATAAATATAATTTTTTTTTAGAAAAATGTTATCAAACATTTAAAAATGTTATCACCTATGGCGTTGGAGTTATAAACAAAAGCAAATTTCGAGAATTTTCTGATTTTCAGGTGATGTTTTTAATATTTTAAAACTATATAAATATATGAATTAAATATCCATTTTAGAGCTCTGTTACTTTTCAATCTCAGAAAAAATATTAGAAAATCTAAATTTCAAAATGGTAAAAATCTATGGTTTATCAGTTGCAGTTGCATTTCGTTTGTATCTATCTATCTATCTATATTAGTTGCGCTATAACTTGTGGACTTCCGAACGAGATGTTCAATTTGGATGTAATTTGGTGCTTATGTTTATCGCATTCAGGAAAAATGGTGACCAAACACAAAACACCAACCTTGTCGAATTAATTCAATCAGAAAATCGATATAAAAAAATTTTAATATTTAATTTTTTTTCTCCCTGCTGCTTTTATAATAAGGGAAACTGCAAAAAAGATTTCGCATTTTCCATCTCGATTCTGTACATATTTTGTATAATAATATTTTCGTTAAATTACAAAATCATTGACCTAGCAGAAAAAAACTAATAGTGTAATCAGGCTACATCATTCATTTTATAGGAAGTCTGTTTTTTTAAATCTTTATTTTGTTTTTTCAATCTTTATTTTTTTAATTGTTTGATTTTTTTCAATCAACGATAGGATAGGTACTCGGTTTTTTAGGCTTGGTGATCCCAGGGGTACATGTTCACCATTTGTAAAATCGATTTGAAACAAAATTCCTCTGCACCCAATACCAAACCCGGGACTATTCACAAGAAAGGCCTATGTATTACCTGAATCTAAAAAGAATCATTTTTTAATCAAGTCTTATTCTGATTTATTTAAAAAAAATTTTAAATAAACAATTTGTTACAAACATATTAAGTGGTAACTAGGTTCTATAAATCAGCTCTTAAAATCCGTAATTCTATGATTACCAGGTCAAAATACTCTCGCGTAGATCATGGTACGCCGTATCCAGAAACGAGCCCTACTTGATCATTGTACTACATATAAAACTATAAATTTTAATCATTAAGAAGAGTACGATAACGTCAAATAACAAACAGGTATACCAAAATACAAATAGTTTTTAATTATTCACAACGTAAGTATTAAATTTGTTGTAAATAATATATAATTCACTTATTTATAAATAATTATAATGCAAATTTGTAAATAAATTATGAAATGAAAATTATATACATTAATTTTATGAGTTACATTCACACGATAAACTTGTAAAATAGTATTTTTGTTCAGGGAATTATTTTATAGTACAACAAAAATAAAATAAAATAAATAAAGCATTTATAAGCAAAAATAAATTGCTGATTTAAATATAAATTTTTCATACATATTTTTGCAGTATATAAAGTAGAGAGAAACGGATATGAATATGAGTGAAGAAAACTATTAAAAATATTGTACTTACACTAAGCATTTCTTTAACGACTTCCACACCAACAGCTAAAGCTCTACCATACGTTCTTGTTGCAACAAATGATCGTTTAACTTGTGCACTTAATTTATGTGGAACATCACCAAATGGTTTTAATTCTTTCATATGATTACTAACACATTCTAAATATCTAGAAAGAAATTTATTTCGAACATTAGTTTTATATCTGTTATAATACAGTAGAACATTGTTCATTCAAATTTTGAGTATATGAAAACTTTTAGAAATTATAAATCAACAATCAAACAATTTTAACATGGAATGATCTGCAGTAAATTAGCAATAGTATCAGAAATCCATTTTACAACCATTTTTAGATTAAAAATTGTATTATAGTGCATGCTTTTTGACGTTTTACTTGAATTTAAATTTATTCAGGTTCTACTGTATTTTTATTGCAGTATTAAACAGTGAAATCTGTTTTCCATTCTCATTAAATGAAAACTTTGGAGAGTGACATGAAAATCGATAATTGATGAGACTAATTACAAATTGATGTTGATACTATGATTATTTTTGTTTTCATAAACTATTTAGATTGTCCGCAAAACAAGTTTTAAGCTAATTAACTCATAGTTGATTACAATATATTTAATTATGTAATCAATATTATTATATAACGAACTCTGTATGTACTTAGTAAATTTTATAAATTTTAAGAATTATCTATGTATAGCTCGAAAGAAGATAATTATCATATGTTGATTATAAAAACAAATAGTACTATTAGTTTTTATATTCACTTATTAAATATTAAAATTGTAAAATATAAGAAAAAATTAACGTTGCTTGAACCTGCGTGAAGGCAAACTTATGAAAAATTGTAAATAGTCCATAAGAAAAAAAATCTGGACGAAGACATCTCAATAAAATTTTAATGAAAATGTATGCGTTCTTTTGAAGATTATGGTATCTTTGATTTTTTTTAAAAATTTATTATGAATACAAAGGCTTATAAAATGAGCAAAATTATCAGATATAGTTGAAATGGAGGTGCTTTTATTGAAATCCAAATCTTGTATCACTACATAAAACAAAAAATTTTCTATACCGTATAGAAAGAGGGAATTCAGAATTAGATTTTATTACAGTCCCAGATCCTCCATTTTAATATTATACAATTAAGATTTTTTCATCTACATACGGTAAATACGTAGGTAGATACGTAAGTGATCTGAGAAAAGTTTTGTACATCATAATTATGCCTCGTAAAATTTTAGAAGTTAATAACTGAATTGTAAACAAATTTCACTGTAGTTTTTTTTAAAAATATGTTATACTTACTTATCGTCGAATAAATATGCTGAATTTAATACAGTAAATATTCGTTGATATAATATAATAAAAAAATTATCCATCGTTTCAGTAAGATCAACTTGTCCTTTTGCATAATAATTTTCTAATTCTTCAAATAAATCCGTGAATACATATGAATTTTGTAAGTATATTGTACCATATGTACGTTTAAACATATCATGAAAATCTTGTTTGGATTTCGAAAGTAATTTTCGAAAAAATTCTGTAAATAAAATGTAAATATGTGAAATTAATTTTATTTTTGTATATATTTTATAAAGCATTGAAATATATTTTTTTAAATTAGTAAATAATTTATTTAAGTTAAACAATATTATTTTGTAGAACCGGTATGTACAAAGGATATAAAGAGATACTTTTTAACCTCAGTGCTCGCTTAGCTCACAAGGGAAATTAGAAAGACCTAAGCTCTCAAGGTAAAAAAATTTAAAGTATATAGGTAGGGGTAGGTATTATTTACCCAAAAATATATGACAGTTGAGGGAAAACAAATATCGTCTATGTAACGGATTGAAAGTTTGTTTATAAAAAGTATTAGAGTGTATTTTATTTGTTTTCTGAAGCCAACACCTACAAAACTAACAGTAATATGATTATAGTATATTTTTATACATCTAACTGTATTACTTTTGGGTGCAAAGTTTTGATATCCTACTTATATTTTAGGTGTTGTTTCTTAAGAAGAAAAAGATTGGCCACATTGTATTGAAAAAGCCGGCACTTTCAAGGTCGACTTTTGTAAAACGTGTTTTTTATTATAATTATATTCTAAAGTTATATTTATTAATTACATGAATAATAAAAGTATTTAATTTTGATATTTTATTAAAATAAATAGCGTTTGCTCTTCCTAAGAAGTGGAAAAGAACGCTGTATCTGATCATTTTCAAAGGCAGATTCCAGAAAAACGCGGCTTGTAATAACATGATGATGTCGTATGTCGCTATAACGTGTTATCTGAAGAAAAGCAAGATAGCAAATTCCAGCCAAAACAGAAACAGTGAAAGAAAAGTCTACAAAAAATCTATAACTAAGAAATCTAAAACAATGATACAGACTTAAATACATCACGTTCTGACAATGATAAAATATTGGCACAACTAAAAAAGACGTTTTAATTAACGGATTAGATTGGTGATGTGTACGAAATGCTAGACCATACATCATCAATTATAGATTTGGAACTTTGATAAGTCTCAAATGAACACGTACGTCGCACTTATTGATTAAAATTATATGCCTATGAATAAACTTCTCTAATGGTCTAATGGTTAGTTGTTTCAAAGATTTCATTTATTGGAATTTATCGAGAGCGTTCATAGCGTATTTTTGTGGAAAATTCGTCACCATTTGAATATTATCCGATCTTTTTCTATTCGGGTAAAGATCTGATGAATCAATAATTAAAATGTGGATGTGTTGCGAAAAATAAAAGATTTAAATTTCTATATTAGTAGTTCGATTATTAATGCCAATTACTTACTAATAAAATTTAAGATTCTCGATAACCTAATTGAAAAAGTCGTTACTTGAAAGGACATACTGAATCCAAATAATGGAAGATAAATTTCTTGGTGGTATTGAACTGCATATACGAAATATTTCAAAAGATTTGTAGAAATAGAAAGAATTTTTATTTCTTTTTGGTGAGCCCTTTAATTTAATAGTAATATTAAACGTAATCCTAAATTCAATTTCAATGCAGCTTTAAAATTGTAACATAGATGACAATACCATAAAGTTTAGATTACACACACAACAAATAAAAAGTTCAATTACCTCAACTAAATTTTATGCGAATTTATCTTAAGGGTTCCGTACCTTTTCAAGCCTTTAGGTTAAAATATAGTATACATTACATTCCTTCGTATTAAATGGACCTCATTAATTATTATAAGTTTATGGCCAACAGGTTACATATAAACAGACTAAAATCTCCTGGGTGGTTTGAGTCACGTTCTTTCTATAAGGCAAAAAATTTGTTTAGTGATGGCTTTGCAACACTGAAAAATTTTATTACCTGACAGAAAGGCAGATACTCAGACTGCCTACGAGCTCTTAGCCTTCTAATGCATTATTGAGATATTCGAAAAAATAAATGAATCCACTTACAAAGTAAATTTAGTAATATTAATAGAATCTTATTTTACAAGATTAAATTTAAATTGTTAACAATAGTAATAAGAATTTACCATCAAATCTAGATGCTCGTGTTTCAAGTAACGATGCAAGCCTTGTTAATGTGTCTCGTAACGATGTATCCAACATATGACGCGTGTGGGATGTCAACTTCGATTCGATCGCTTCTGAACAACATGTGCGCCCCCTCGAGTCTGGTTTACATATCTTTAAATGTGCACCTGTAACAAAAACAACACATTAAATGAAAAATATTATTACAAAAAAAAAAAAAAAAAAACCCATTTTGTATTTTAAAATAATAGTTCATTGGTCTTGTGTAAAGAAGTTCTAGATAAATATTTATGTATAAAACGTATTAAAATAAAATAGATTGTGTAATACTTTTTGAAATTTAAAATGAAACAATTGTTAAAAATTGTAACTTTTGTATAAATCATAATTATCATTGTCTAAACACAAAATCGATTACCTCCTGAATTGAGAGTAGCGAGTCTATTTGAAATTTAAATATCATTTAATCAGTGATAGATTTACGAGAGGTCCGGGCCTAGTGCGGGACAAAATTTTCAGGATCCTAAAAATTTTGGAGCGTATAGCATATAAACAACTTTAAGCCACTTAATTTATTAAATTTAAAAAGTGGCGAAATAATATTTTATTAATAATTCATTTTTAATAATCACAGTTAATTCAGTTTTGTCGGTTGAACTTTAAAGCTGTAAAACCTGAGCCTGGTGTAAAAAAATTTGGAAAGTTTTAAATATGAAATTAATTTTATTTAAAATTCTAAAAAAAAATGGATTTATTAATTAGGACGGCATTAGCAAATATGCCTAGAGCGGCATTTGACCTAAATCTGCAACTGCTTTTAATGTAAAATAATAGAAAATAAATTATTATGATTATTTTATCGGGTTTAAGAATAAAAATAACGTAAAATACCTATATAAAGTCATTTTAGTGTCACTATATATCTGTTAAATGATCGGAAAAAGTATGGCATTTGTCATAAAAAAGTGTGTCCCATTGCCCTTTATCCAGATAATTAATTTTTATTCGATACTTATAACAAGATTTTGATAAGATTATATTAATTTTTTGATATAAAAAATCCATTATTTAAATAATTTTTTGAATTATTTTCATCGAAATAAACGTACGAAAAATACCTAGCATCAATGTTAGATGTTAAATTACTATTCAAACTATTTTATGAGAAAACGAAATGTATCCAGCATGGACAAAGCAGTATTTCAAATCATAAATTATCACAAAGTTCTTGATGTAATAAGAATGCTTCCCAAATATACACAAAAAGATATGTTTGTTGTCCTATGATTATTCCTTGATTAATTAATGTTTGTTAAATTGAATGCATACGAGTTTGTTGAAAGAAAAAATTTGTAAACTAATGTTTACTCATCTGCCGGAATTCGACTCCCAAACCTTCCAAGACAAATTGTTCGATTTCTGTATTCTTCATAATCTTTCAATAAAATAGAGTAATGGACGTTCTATCATCTATTCAGATGAAAATGTCATTTCTGTAAAACTGATAAAATGTGTTTATTCATTAAAAAAAAATTCGCTTTTGTTCATAATGATATTTTTTAGTAGAAACGTTAATTTTAAAAATCGAAAATTCATATCATTAAAAGTTTATGAAGTGAGGTTACAACATGTGTATTATAAGTTTCGAGTTATATTAGATTGATGTAGTTACCAAAAAACTATGAAGTACATAATATAATTTTAATTCTATGCATTCTGTACAAGATAAAGTTTAAGAAAAAATATATGTACGAAAAAAGAATGAATGAGAAAAAAATTAAAAATCAATAAATGTCAATTCATTTTGAAGTTTTATAATCTTATTCTGTCAACATCCGGTTGGATGATAGATAATTTATGTAAATTTTATAATATATTTTATACAACCAAAAGAGATTTTTGTTCTTTTTCAATTTTGAATAAAATATTATGTATGATACAAAATGTTTATGTATATTTTATAATTCAATCACACTTACATTGCCTTCTTAATTTTATGTCTGACAATGATATTTAATAATGATAAATGTTTTGATTGACATATTCAAATGTGTTGACAATTATTGTTACTTATTTTATTAATTTATCATCTGAAGCAACAGAACGAAAAATAAATTGTGAAAGAAATCCCGAACATTACCAAATTTAGTCTGTCATACGAACGTGAAATATTTATTATACTTTTAGACAAACTATCTGTGAAGTTGCTCGTTACTTATACCATTAAACCATTGACGTAATACTGCTTGGAATTATGCCCCATTATTGTTGATATAACGACCTCAGCTATTTATCAAGAGTTCAGACGTACTTCTAGATAAAGCTTAATTCAAACAACCTGTAAGCACTTATACTCCAAATTATATTTAAAGTTACTGATTCTCTACATAGACTGACCTCAAATTATTGTAGTGGTTTGAATGAAGCTTTATCTAAAAGTACAAGGTTTGGTCACTCGATGAGCCGCTACAGACGTTATATCGATAATAACGTGGCTTTCTTCCAAGCCTGTAATTTAAAGGAGTAAACAAGCAACTTAATAAACAATTTTGTTACAAGGATAAAAATGTAATATATATGCACATAATGTATTACAGACACAATTTGGCAATTTTCAGTATTGAATAGAACATCAGAACACTAAATTATAAAAATTTTACTAATTACAAACGAATATAACAAATTCGATTCTTATAAAAAAAAGAGTTGTAAATATTTTTCAATATTTATTTATTCCACAATGATCTTTAAGATAGTAAGTTTCAACATTAATATAAAATTAAAAAAAGCTTTCTAAACGTTACTTTTATTTAAAAGCTGCCATGATTGTTTCTTTAATTTTTCAATGTGTTTCATCGAAATAGTGTCTATGAATTTGGCAACAGAAATTTATCAACTATATAATTGCGAAGATTTATGATTATAAACACACACAAATTTGTTACGCAGAAATTGCGTATCTTTAATGAATTTCCTGTCTAGAATAAAATAAAAAAATTTTATTTTTAGAGAAATAAATATGACCTGAATCAAATATTATTTTATATCAACTTAGAAATTAAATTCCTCTGTTTTCTGATTATTTGCGACGTATTAATAAGAAAAAAAAACGATAGATTTTTGTAGAAAAACCAATAGCTTATTTTCCTTGAAGGAAACTCGCTAAAAATAAAATTAAAATAAATCAATTTGATTATAATAACTTAGAATAAATTGTATATTTAAATTAAAAACATATTTCAATAATATTATTATTGTTGATATTACTTCCTCCGGATGAAAATGAAAAATAACAAGAGAATATTTTATTTTTATTCAATTCTCAGCCAAAAGTTATTGATCTTTTTTCATAACATTGTACACTGATTGTCATTAAAAATGAAACATATAATTTTATATATTAAATGAACTAAATAATTAATAAAACATAAAATGGGTAGGTAATAAATAAAATGGGTAGGCTATTAGAAAATTATATTCATAGGCGTTTACCGCACTAATACAAAAACCGTAAAATTAACGAGGATATAAAATTTTATAACAAAATCCACACGGTTAAACAAACAGACATACTAATTGGACTGATTTATACAACTAGGTTACAAAAATTAAATTAAATACTATTATCAAAAATTTTCTTATTAGAATTGACCTTCTTAAGTCGATGTTCACAATTATGGAAATGATTATTTAATTTAAAAATATTTATTATGTTTTTAATATTTTTTGCGCAATATTTATGTTTCTTCGTTTTTAATTATATAAAATCAATAAAAATTATTAAAAAATTTTAAAATAATACATTTTTCAGAAAAAAATTTATTTCGCCAATTTTTCTTCCCTCTAGAGATTGAAATTTTGCCTTTAATTAAATGAAAATTAATATTAATCAATCAATAAGTCAATAGTTAATTAAATGAAATAAATTGATCAAGATAGAATACAAACGTAAAAATTATTGTATCATGATCATAAAAATATATTATTCTTAATACGTAGATATTCATGAGGCTGGGACTTTGCAATGTAGAGTCAACATTGTGTAAATAACCTTAGCTGTTGAAAACATAGTAAAAAATGAGAATTAGTAATATAAAATCAAATTATTAAAATTTTGTTTTTGGTATGTATTTTAACTATGGATATCATTAATAAAAATTTTTTTTTTTTTTTGATATGCAAATTAACTATAGTGTTTTTGTTTGCAAAATTGTTGGTAGACAAAAGTTCTACGTGAACATTTATATTCGACAATTTGATTGGTTGTTTGAAAGTTAATATATTTATTTATAAATAATATTGCATATTATTTTTTATAGTATGCAATACGACACAGTACATATTATATATTGATAATATAGCGATAATATGTATTAACAAAAAAAAAAAAAAAAATAGAATCGATCAATCAATATAAATTTAATCACGTAGGAAATGCATGATCAGTGGTCTAACGTAAACGATTCAACTTTATGCATATCATTATTTAAAATTGTATTCTTTAATATGTACCTTTTTTCTGATCTTTAGTTTTTTCCTTAAAGTTACGATTTTTTCTTTGGTTTTATTTTTGAATGGAGCAACGTTTAGCTTAGAGTAATTTTAAATAAACCATTCAGCAAAATATAAGTAAAGTCTCTGTAATATATAATTAATTGGTTTGTATGTGAATAGTTACAATAAGCCACGCTTAATATAAAAATGTTGCATACACTTTTTGTACATGCTATTATAATAATAAAAGTAATATTTTAGAGAATAATTCGAAAACTATATAAATAAAGTTTGCCTTGTATTTTGACAAAGTATTTAAATTCCGTATTCTATTGTATCACATATAATTGCAATAGCTATATCTATTGTTTTAGAAATCACTATTTTTAATAATCAATTATATATTCACACTCAAATCAAAAATGAAATATAATCTCTTTAATCGGTTTATTGTGTTAATCTTTTTATGAGAATTATTTTGACAATTTTTCGTCAACGCGTAAACGATAAATTGATAAGTGTATGGATAACGTCAACGCGAAAATGTTGATGAATGTATGGATCGCATTATTAGGAATTTACTTGCAAACAATCCTTATGAATTCTTTAACTACAGCAGGAGTTAGCCAATCTTTAGAACCACTGATGATTTTAATTTCTCATATCTTTCGACAGACTGAGTGCATCTGTTTCATACATACTTTCAATACACCATACCTCTGCAACAAATAATTATTTCGACCACGAAAACTGCATACATTTCGACGATACGCTAATTCAGATTTTTTTAAAATAATATCACCCATTTAATAAATCATTATTTGCGTCAGGGTTATAAACTTTTTGATGTTACGGTGATTGTGTTCATTTACTTATATGCATTATAATATATATAGGAAAAATATTATAAACAAACTTTTTCATTTTAAACATTTCCATTAAGAAATTTCTTTAGTCAAGTAAAGTATAATTTCCACTTAATAATTATTTACAAAAGTTATAATTTTTATTATAGCCATTCAGCTACTTTATTTGCCCCATATACAGTATGAATATAGAGTAAGTCAATATGGTGAATTATTTATTATTAAATATTGACAAATCAAGGAAGGTCCCTCGACAGTAACAAAAAAAATAAATTAATAGTAATTTATCCGAATGTTTAGTATGGTATAGTTAAGGAAACATATTGTTATATAAAACAAAAATTTGGAAACCTTGCCGATCAATTAAAAGAGTAATTCATCATTAAAAATATACTAAATAAGGAACTACACCTAAGGGGTTAGGTGTAGTTGGAGACATGAAAAAATGACAATTGAAAATAATTTTTTTTGACAGTAAATTATTTCATTTTATAGAAGTAAAATAATAGCCATCATTAAATAATTCGAGTTGACTTAATAGAAATTAAAAAAAAAAAATTAATAATTTTTAAAGTAATTTTAAAAGTAATTAATGATTTTTTTTTTTTAATTACAAAATGGCGGCCTCAGAAATTTTTTTTTCTAGATTTTCTGGAAGAAACCAACAGTTAATTGTTTATAAAAAATTGAAATTAAAAAAAAAAATCCTTCGGTCAGGCACTAATTTTTCATGTTTTCAAAAAGCTGTATAAATTTTATTGAAATTTACAGAACGGTTTTCGAGCTACAGTCGTCACCAATTCAAACAAACATAGTTTTGAGAAAAGCGCATTAGAACTTTTACACTCAATTTAAGTAATACGTATTTTTTAATTACTTACACCGAGAAAATATCTATTTGATGTTGCAAGCTGCCTTCTCTCGAACGTTCCAGAGCACTCGAGCAGTCTTTGCTCATTATCGAATAACATGAAAAGTATTTGTCATATTTACTTCAATTTTAAATATTATATCAATAAATATTATACTTTATGAAAATGTAAAAAAAAGATTTTTTGAAAATTCTGACTACCCCTAACCCCTTAAAACAAGTTTGTTGATTAAAGGGGTTTTAGTGTATTTTTAACTAATAATTATTCTTTTAATTGATCCGTAATTTACTCCAATTTTTGTTTTATATAATATGTTTCATTAACTAAAACATACTCTGTAAATACAGATTATTATCTACTAATTTATTGTTTTTCTATTACTGCCGAGAGACCTTCCTTAAGTTAAACACTTTTTTTATGTTCATATCATCCGTCTCTAGTTCCTATTTCCTTTTCTCTATGTCTATAATTTTCTTTATATTATTATCGATTTATTGTGCTGAGATTTCAATTAGATACAATAAATATAATATGAATAATGATTACATAAAGTTCATTTTTTATTGGTAAAATGTATATAAAAATGTTTTGACTTGATTTGTTTGAACTTATTTAATATTTATACTTTCCAGCTAATGTATAGCATAGGATTCCGTACATATTTTGACATACCATCGGAGTATTTCGTTTAAAATTTAACTAGTGTTACATTTTGAAGTCAACAGCACACTTTTTAAGTTTTTTTACCTCAATTTATCTTATTGGAAAAAATGAATCAGATTGTTTATCGATTAAAGTTTGAGCTAAGAACATAAGAAACGATTTATTTCGAAAATGATAATAAATTCGATTTGTTAATGATTCAAATACTATAGTAATGAGTAAAAACAAAAATATCAGTTACAGGGAATTGCTATTCAGATACTTACTGGATTATTAACCAAAACACAGTCATTTGTAATAAAAACAATCTCTAACGCAATATACATTATATAAAATAATCCAATTATATGATTATGAAATTTGATATGGGCCATTTTAACATGAAAATGGAAGGATAAAAATGAGGGATTGGTTGAGGGAGAAATGTGGAATGGATCTTCTTTCACGAATGTTTTCAAAAATATTGGAGTTTGTTTTTATAAAAGCTGTCTGTCTCTTTTTCGGTACTTTACAAAACGTGTATAAAATAAATAAATATCATAATTATATCATAAAAATTTTTATTTTGTTAATATTAACCTGAAAATTTTATTGGACCAAACCTAAGTTTATTCTAATATGCCTGACTATATATGTGTTTCAGTTTTAGAATGCTTAAAATGGAAACAAAATTTATTTTATCTAATTGCAGTAGTAGGTCTCACAAATATTCCACAAACGACCAAATCAAATTATTTGTCATTAAAAAATATTTTACTTGATACCAACAAATTATTGATAAAAAAAAAGCTGAATAAGGTAATCAGACACTCAAATAACCTCTTGAATTACATAGTTTATTAGTTATACTTTAAAAAAAAATACAAATTTTAACAAAGATATTTTTGAAAAATGTTATAAAACATTTTTTTATTACTATTTGCAAAAAAAAAAACTGTTCATTCAATTAAAACTTTAAAAAAATATTTCGTTGACATAATAAACAAGATCTTGACATTTTTATATACAAAAAGGTTGTTTTTTCCTTTATAAGAAAAAACTTCAAGTACCTTAATTGAAATCTTAAACCATTATTTATTAAAAGAAATCGTCATCAAGAAATAACAAAAACGATATTCACAAATATATCAAAAAATTAGTAACATTTTTTAATATTAAAACTTTTTTTTTTTTTAATTTCCTGATCGATAATAATTTTTTTTGTCCTGAAAATGAAAAAAAATTGTTCGGCCCAATTTTTATAACAAATTATAGGTTGTTTATGTGGTAAATTATTACGAATAAAAACAATTTTATCACCGTTTTGATAGCAAACATCTGTGCTTTATATCATAAATATCTGCTTTTGGAAATAATCACTAATTTTCTAAATTAAAACACATCACATATTTAAATTATATTCAGTCGAAAGTGTGTCTAAATATTCGAAACTCGACCGAATATACCGACCGAATATACTATCCTTAGCATGTTGGCTACAGTTACATATATTGAGTGTATTTGTTAAGATGCTCAGCTGAATATTTCTTAAATCGATAACATTATGAAAAAAATAAAAAATACTTATTTAATGTCTCTTTTAGTCTAGCTAAAAATGGTGACGTTTATTTGAAAAAAAAAAAAAAATGTACGTGATAGCCCGGTGACTACAAATTGAAAATTTCAATTGGCTTTATGTTCTGATTTTAAGTTGGTAAAAAATGAGCAAGTTATGGTACCAAAATTTAAAAAAAGAAATTTTATTTTTGTTTTGATATGAATTTCAATAAATTGTCTCCAAATTTGGTTAATAACTAAATTTCTTTCATTATTAATATTCGGATCATTGCTTTTTCAAATGGTCATTGTAAAAATAGACAATTTTTAAACAATTCCACTTCTTACAACCACCAGAAAATTATATACCAGAAAATAATCACCTCAAATAGATATTTTCATTTAAATGTTGTTACTTTTAATAATAAATTTGACAAAGATAGAAAATATTTACTACTCATTTGTTACATTAATTTTCTAAAATTCTGTACAAGACGAAAAAAAAAAATCGAAGTTTAAACTGTAACAGGTCTATTTGAGTGATTATATTCAAATAATGCAAGAAATTAGATATAGTCCAAACATTATTTATTTTCAGAAATTGTAATTTGCTATCAATATACTTGGGTAAGCAAAGGCAGTAGTGAATGTAAACAGTAATAAACGTCATTAATAAAATTTGAAATAAATTTATTGGCATTAATAAAAAATAAACTTATTTTATAGGATTAATAAAAGTTATATTCTAAACTTTATACCAAAACTTAGTTTTTTTGACAAATCAAAGATGGCTTACAATATTCTTTACAATGAGATACTGGAAATAGTCGCAATTGAAATTTTCAAGTTGTCAAGAAAATAATCATATGGACTCTAAGGGGCATATTCAACACGTATTTTTTTTTTCAATTTTTATTTGTGTACAAATAACCTATAAAGAAAACTATGTAATTTAATTCCTTGTATTTATTCTGAAACTTTTGATACAAATTTTTGAAAACTTTATGATGTGGAGTACTTTTAAAAATTAATACAATAGAATTTTTTTATACCCTTAAGGGATAAACGACGACCACACTAGGTGATAACCGAAAAAATAAAATAAAAAAACTAATGTCTAAATGCCTCTAAATTCACAATGGCATAATTGTAGCAACCCTCCTATTCGACGCCAAAAGTTTCATTCATTTTATGTACAAAAAATATTAAGTTTGTTCATTCCAAGTGTTTGTAAATCTATATCTACACATGAATGTATGTCGTTGTAATACATATAGAAAACAGGGTTGAAAATTTTTGAAAACAAAAAAAATTATAGTAGGGTGAAACCTATTGGAAACGGAAGAGAATATAACAAAAATACAAGGAAAAATAATTTACGGGAAATCTGAGGTCGGGAAGTGAAAAGTGGTGAGTTTTCAAGGGTAAAACACGCATTATCTCGATTTCCGGCAAAAGTCCTATGGAAAAAAAGTTAAATGACAAAGTTCTAGGTAATAAAAAGATCTACAACTTTTGTCCTTACACTTTTTTCACATTGGATACGTACAATGAACCAATGAACTTTCAAATATTTTAAATTTATAATATTAATTACTTTTTTAACTAACATATGGCCTACATCAGACAAAATCGTAAGAGTTTCTGGTCAGAAATTCTGATGCTACTTGAGACAACATTATATGAACGCGCACACCTTGAAATTTTCTGATCAGAATTTCTGATGTTTTTTGTAGAAATCTTACCGTGAGCGGGGTCTAATATAAAATACATGTTATTTAGTTACATCAGATTTTGGTCAGAAAATGGCGTGCGCTGGGCCTTAGAATATTCCATACACATTAACATAAGATACATGGAAATATTAGAAATGCTGACCCATCACAAACGATCATGGTACCATATATTTGATCAATAGCACAAACATTTTAAATCAATTTTAGAAGCCACTAAAAATTTTCAAAATGATATCTTTTAATACTGTTCATTGACACAATCTATTCTAGCATTTATTCTTGATTGCGTATCATCGCCCGTTAGAGACACATTTGAAAATCCAATTTTTAATTATATTTACACAAAAATTATTTGAGACTGTCATCAAATATTAAAAGTTGACCTTTTAATCAGTTATATCTCTCAAAATTATCAATTCGTTATAAATTTTAATAAAATAGACTTTATGTTATAAAAGTAGAACAAACTTATAAACAATCAAATACAAAGGCAGGGGCTCTGTATACATGATTCTCAATTGTCAATATGTTGCAAAAAAATATTCATGTTTTTAGGCTATTATTCATTTTTATTATTTATTGCCCTGTCTCGTTCATGTATATGACCCCATATTGATTTGTAATTATTATCAAATTCTTTTTGCACAAATTTATTGTAATATTTTCAGGCACATAAAAATACCGACAAATTTAATTAGGGAATGTATTTATGAAAAATATGTGTTTATTTTTATTCTTTAAATGTTCATAGTTTTTAAAAATTCGTTATAAATTATGTCGATTCTATGTATTACTTATAGGAAAATAATTTCCGAAAGTTAGACTGTACAAAACTTTCTAAAAACTAGATTAAATTTAAGTTATTTACTTCAATTTTAAACTCGTAATATATTAAAATTAATTTGACTATTTCGATTTTGCGATGAATATAAAGCAGTATGTTTCTATCCGTGGCAGACGAGGTATCCGTTATGCAAAAACACCACCGACAATACAAGCAATGCTTTTTAAAAAACCCCAAACGTTGGCACGTTTGTACAGAAGGGTTGGATTTTTCTTAATCTACCATATATTACGAATTCAAAATTCATTTCTAAAATTATTTGGTCATTAATTTTAAACCTTCATTTAGTTTCAAGGTTATCTTTAAATTATCACTAGTGGAGTTTCGCTCTATATTTCATTAGGACTACAGATTTGTTACGTCTTTAAGGAATCGAATAACGCTTTTTGTTCGAAATGATCTTGATTAGACAAGATTTTGAATACAACTCGTAATTGTGTAAAATAAATTAGTTATTTCCATGAGACTTCAACACATACATTTTATTTACTCGATATACATATGAATTTATTAGTAGGTATATTAAATTTTGACATAAGTTTGTAATGGTTGTATGAAGGCACTTGTCTGCAAGTCCATGATCATGATAGTTTAAAAAAAATGAGGTTTGATTGATATTCTAGAAGTAAAGACATTAAGTTTACGAATGTGCAAAATTGGTTACTTGGGTTTCATGGATCCACGAATAATATATAAGAAAAAAAAAGTTCATGTGCAAAAAATTTCGGTTTCTTAAAAATTTTTATTTCAAATATTTGTTCATAAACCGTTTAATTTCAACACAATTTCCTTTCAAACACAGTCAATTAACATATAAATAATATATAATATTAAGTATTACATAAAAAACTGTTTATAACACTAGATGAATTACGTATTTAGAGTATTTTACTAACGTAATAATTAAAAATACTTAGTTTGCAACATAAAAAAAAAAAACAAACAATTAACATTGTTAGTTCTAAGATGCATTTGTTTTATTTATACTGCTGCCATCTGATTTCTAATATTTAGTTTTTTACTTAAAAAAATAATAAATAAATAAAAAATGTGTGTTCTGATTTGTAACCATTTATATCTGGTGTAAATCCCACATGAAATATTTATTTTGATATGATTTGATATTGTCAAACATAAATTTAAAACAGTGTGTGCATGTTAATTTTTTATGTATAAAAAATACATTTTCTATATTTACAAATAGAGAGAGCGTTTCTTTTTTTAGTAGATTTGTTTTATATGAAAGATTTATATACAGTTTACTAAAAACACAAAATAAACAAATTATTTTAAAATCATCCATCTGAGTGTGATGTTTTCAATTTCAATAGTTCCGTAGACAAATGTGTGGACTCTCGAATTAAACCTGTAAACGAAATTTCAACTAATATTATTGCACCCAACAAAGTGAAAACTTGATACTTTTCACATTCAAAAAATTAACTGTATATTGTTGGAAAATTTTCATCTTCCCCATTTCTGTGAAAAATTTTACAAACTACCAACTTTTTTTCTACGAAACCTAAGAATATTTTTTTCATTCAATGTGAATTTATGAGGAAATAATGGAAAACTTTAATTTTTGAAACTGTCACCAAATTTTGTAAAAAAGTATTTACTTTTTTACAAGCTAGAAAGACGGGCTAAATTTAAGCAATCGACGTTAAATGAAAAAATCAGGACTTTTGCGCATTCAAAGAAAATGTTATTTTTTTTATATATTTTTGAATGAGGTATTTAGAAATACAGAAAGATATTACTTATAGAGCTACTAGTAAAACATTTATGATATTTTCATGGAGGATACGAAATCTTACACTACGAGTAATTTTAACGCGTAGCACGCTTGACCAAATTTTGTGTCAAACTGTTATACTTTGAGAATATATTTATTCTTCAATTGAAATAATTATGTTGACAATTTCTTAATACTTTACAGCAACTATTAATTTATAATTAGGTGATAATAATTTATTAATGTTTTTTTTTTTTTTTTTTTGTACATAAATATTTATAAAATAGATGTTTCTTAATTGTTAATAACCTCCATGTATAAAAACCTCCATGTATATACTAATTATACTAATGTTCGTACTATAGTAGTTCTAGTTACTGAGTGAGCTAGAAGTTTCTACAATTTTGTTAAATCTTTAAATAAATTGGGTTTGCAATAATATTTATACGTAAATTTTTATATAATTTTAATTATAGTGGAAACGATAGGAATTACATATATATGATATTGTAGTTGAATCGTTTTAGTCCAAAAAAAGTTTCACGTGAACATTTGTATTCTACAATTTGATTGGTTGTTTGAAGGTTATTATATTCATTTATAAATAATAGTTCACTATTAATTATTATTGAAATAATTATATTTTCTAGAATGCAAATGTTTTATTACAAATGTTAGCTTTTCGTGGCGGATCAGTCGCTTAAAAAATTCCTTCTACGTTGTATGCACAATGCGGATTATAAATAGTTAAATACTCGTAAAAACATAAAAACTTGTAATTAATTAACTAGCATATACCGAAATATCTAATACAACTTGAGCATTCTCATTACCACGAAATAACGCAACCAATTAATTTATTCAAGTGATTTGAATTATTTAAATATTTTTGTTGTTTTCACAATAATTAATGTGGTAAAAATTTTTAATAAATTTACAAAACCATTTATTTTTAATTACAGTTTTCAAAACTTTTTAGTATAATAAAATTACCATAAAATGAATTGTATGTAAGATACAATTTCTTACTGAAATATAGATAAAAAAAAGCAGGTTCACGAAATTTTTTTTTATGTAATATAAAATAGATATAAGCGATTTTTAATTTTAAGGACATTTGGATGATCTGTGAAGAAAAAGTTATAAATTTTTGTATGATACAGTCTCAATTGACGATTATTTATATATAAAAGTAAAGAATATGAATAAAAATAGTATTCCAAATGAATTTCATTAAATCATAGACCCGTAAATTGGTGAAACATAATATTTCATTTTTGTTCTCAACGTATTCTTTTTAATTGAACTTATTAATATTTTAAACCTTTTATATAAAACTTTTGTCAAAACATGTTGACTTTAAAAAATATACATATTACCTTTTTTATAGCTAAAATAAATGATTTTTATTATTTTAAAATGCATTACGAATAATTACATACATAAAGTAAAACAGCACACTTCGTTTGGGTCTCAAATCGTGCAACTGTGAATTTAAAATTAATGAATAATTGAGGCTATATTGTGCACTTATTGTTTCAAAAGTCCATAATGTATAGTCACGTTACACTTCATTTGAATGTCTCTGACTCGACTGTTTGCACTATTGTATTCTAATTCTTATGAATATTAGATGTACGCTAATAAATATGTATAATTTATACATTTTTTTTAAATTTTTCGCTAATATTGTTTGTATTTATTAACAATGATGTTTAATATTTACGAATTTATATACATATAAGTAAAATTTTAAACTATCTTTATTTATTGATATTTTTGAACGAATAAGCAAAAAATAAATTGATTGCATTGATAATTAATTGATAGTCTCCTTAGTACACATACTTCAAATAAAAACAATTTCAATTGAAATGTTTTACTATGATAATGTTGAGGTTATTGAAACTAATAGTTAAATAAATAAATAATCCCTTCGTTTATATTTAATATGTAAACTAAATGCCATCATTCATGTCATACGAACAAATTGATCACGTCTGGAATAAGTAACTCACTATTTGTAATCAAATATACAATTTTTTTATTTTTTTAATTTTTGATTTATTTATTTTTATTATCAAAATAAAAAAAAATGTATAATGTAAACTTTAGAAAATAAGAATTTTATTTATTCTAAACAGGAATCATCATATCTATATCTATACATATATTATAAACATTTGTATTTTTGTATGTTACGAAGAGACTTAAAAACTACTGGACCGATTTGAAAAATTCTTTTACCGTTAAGAAGCTACACTATTCCCGGTTAACATAGACTATTATCGGTGTGTTTTCACGGGAACGAGAACTACGCGGTTGAAAGTGGAAACATTTGAATTTTTTTATGTAACGAATAAACTTAAAAACTACTGGACGGATTTGAAAAACTGTGGAAAGCTACATTATCTCCGGGTGATATAAACAACTTTTTATCCCTGTATTCTCAAGGGAATGGGAACTACGCGGTTGAATCCGCGTGATTTCGGCTAGTATAATATATAATTTTTTTGTTTAAGTTTCATATAGAAATTAGTTGCGTTTTATCTTACGCTTTTCTTAATAGCTTTTGGCGTGAAATTTTATTCATTTTTATTTCACAAGATTAATGGTATGATTTCTATTTTTAACCTTGGTGCTAATTTTTGCTCTTGAGATTAAAAGTGATTTATTGAATCTACCGGTATTTAGATTTAATAATTGTTTTTATTTTCTTTATTTTATAATTTAGTGTATATTTTTTTACAGGATAGAATATAATTTTGATATTTTTTAATATATTAAGGTAAACGTTTTAGGCTACGGAATATGATTGTAAAAAAAATCGAATCCGGTGTATTAAAATATTAATTTATGTTATTTTCTGAATATATTTTAATGATGGTCTGTAAATGTTTCAAAAAATGTACAAGTCTCTAGATTTTGCAATATAAAGAGCTATTATTCTATTTAATTTTTATAATGATCTATTTTGAATATTATACTTTTTTGGAAAACTGAGATCTTCTGTTAAATAAAAAGTACGTCTTATTCGAATTTAATATGGAAAAATTAAATGCAATAGCTCATCTTGTGTTACTATTCGTAAATTTTGATTTTTAAATTTTTTTGACAAATGACGATAGAAAACTGCAGAAATTAAGTAATTGCCTACTTTAAATTATTTATTTGAATTGTATTTCAAGACCAGTCGCTTCAAAGCAGTTAAAACATAAATGAGTTAGTTTACAATATTCACGAAGAAGTCTATATGAAGAATAGATTGTAAGAAAATAATTTGACGTTTATGGAATGGCACTTGTATATCTAATGTATACGAGCGCGTCTTTTGTTGTATATTAGAAAAATTGTTCAAAAGAAAACAAAATTTGGTGAATAAAAAACTAATTGGAAGCAAATTATTGTGTTTCAAAAGGTTTCGATGACATTTTCTGTCACACTTGCGTGAGATAAAAAAAAATATTGTCTCGCCTGTTTTCGACTAGACACAATTTGTTTTTTATTTAAATGAATTTATATGTTAATAAACTAAAAAATTGTTTCAAAAATTGTTTCAAAATTCATATTTCACACGATATGTCTTAACGAATTTAATTATAACAACCCATAATTTATAACATTTGGAATTCGTTTATATATATATATATATAATTTTATGTCATGTATAATATTTATTATAAACTTTTTTGTTTTTGAAAATGAAAAAGGGACATTAATTTGATTTGATAATTATTACTTTTAAGTGTATGATGATTTGTTGTTCGTGAAATATTTCTATACAGGGTGGTGTAATCACTTTAAAAGTTTTTATTATCTTTGTTTGATATTCAATTATAGGTTTTTTTTATCCGAAATTTTTATTTACTTATGTTTGAAGTGTCTTAGAATTGCAGTTTTGTTCAAATGATTTAGCAGTTAAAATGAATTAAGTAATAATTAATAATTATGTGTTTTAGAATGAAATTTAGAGTGGCCATAGGATGTCTCTTGTTGCACACCTTAACGATTATCATTTCTATTTTTATTAAATGCTTACATACCGTTATCCTGGAAATGTTTATAGACTATACATTTGATTAGATTCCTATTTTTCATCCCTGGGTAGCCGCTGTGGTCATTATCTTTGAAGTGAATTTGATAATTATCAGCATTTGATTCCTTAAGCCAGTTAGTCCTAATAATCGTAGTATAACTCCCGTAAATGATCTTGTCTATTACCTTGAATAATGCATAGAATGCCACAAATATTGCTTTTGATTAACCATATGAAACGGTGTAAAAAAGAGCTTTTTCCAACTTGTTTATAGAACCAAGACTTGTTTATATAATCATTCATACACAGCCTGTAAAATCTTAGTATATGTTAGTTTAGCATATGTTTTTTATGTTTAGTCTAGAAATTCTTATTGATTTTTAACAAAAACTTAGAAATACTAAATGATATGTTCCCGTTGTCTATAAACTAGATAGTATCGTTGAAGGTTTATAAATATCATTGAAAGCTAGAATTACCTAGAAATTTTATGGCATTAATAAATGTTTGAATTTAAAATCAGTCATCATTGTATCAATTTCTCACAGATTTAAGCAATGTTCAGAGGCCGAATTCGTTACGTTAAAACTACAAAAATTGAAATTTATTTTAAATTGTCTATTTTAGAATTTTACTTTGACGAATTCTCTATAAGAAAAAAAAATACTCAAATGATAAATTGAAGTAAAATTAACTTTAAAAATGAGATACACCCTGTAAATGAAATAATATTGTTTGCAAGGGCGGAAAACTGTATTATATGGGATTTATATCTTGTCAAACTAATTTTAAAGAATTTGGCACATACTTATTCAGTTTGTTTCAATTTGATGATACCATAATCCACAGCATGTAGAACATAAACATTTATTTTTGTTACATATTTTAAGTTTCACTTAGTATTTCGAATAACCACAAACATTTTTTTAATTTTCGTGAATAATAACTCATATTATAGTAGAGACGTAACGATTAGGTTACAATTACAATTTAAGCGTCTTTACTTCAGGAGCATGGATCTAAAGTTATATTTTTTAAAATCTTAAAAATAAGATCGATATGGACATTCAAAATTCCAAATGAAGCAAGAATTGCAATATGAGTTTATGACGTCAAATGTTCCTATCTAGATATAAATTACATTATTAAACATCGTTTTCAAGAATGAGATGGATATAATTACTGATAGCTGATATAACTTCTTTGTATTTGAATCAATTTTAATTTCATTTTTAAGTTTTATTTTCGAATTGAGACTAGTTTCACATTTTGATGTGAAATATAGAAATTCAGTTTCAGCCAACATCTAAAACACACAATACTTTTGTCATAAACCATCGGTAGGTGGCTTTTCCCATAATGGTTTTTCTTCTCACAATAGTTATCATAAAAATGTGTTTCATATCTATAAGTGACCCATCCATTGAAATCTTATTTTTACAATCTCGGATTTATCATGTTATTTATAAATATTGTCACAATTTAAAATTAACCTCTAAAAATTTTCCTTCGAGTTTAGAATCATAAATAGGTTTTTGATTAGTACAATATTTACTTATTAACTTCTTTATAATGAACGGGAATGATATCATCATATTTTCATGTTTCGAGGTCAACCAAATCTGTTTTGCGATGTTTCACAAAAATGTCTGCAAGTGTGTACATTTGTACGTGCGAGTGTGTACGTTTGTACTTGGAATTGTATGTGGTAAATTTTTGTGCAATGATTACATTCAGAAAATGAATACAATCACTCTAAAGTGTCTGTAGACACTTACAAAGTGTCTGTAGTAATCTATAGTAGGTAGATATCCATTCAAAATCGCGATAATTAATTTTGGCCAAAATAGGGTCTTTTGGATCTATGATCCAACCTTATCATCATAAGAGATATAAGAAATGTTCAAATAAAAAAAAATGAAGGTTTTTTTAAAAATATAGAACTTTTATTTGAAATATTTGTTCGACTGTTTAGATTCGCCAAAATTATACCTAAAATATAGCAAATTTAACAAGTTTATTTATTATAAGACATGTGTACATTAATTACAGTAATAAAGAAATTTGTATCGACGCCTATGACTTAAGCCGATTAGCCGACTAAGTTATTGGTCGGTCGGTTGACCAGCGGATTTGTCGGCCAAAACGATCACAGAAAATAATTATAGAAGGCATTTTTGTATGTCTCAAATTTAATTTTATTAGGTTATGTATTGTTATAAATCTGATTTTTTTTTTTTTTTTATGAAAGATGTTTTGAATTAAAAATAAAATGTTTTTAAAAATTTTTTATTTTTACAGTACCTCATGTACATACATACAATTTTGATTCAATATTACTGAATCTAAAGTCAAAATATTAAAATATTAATTAAAAATCAAGGTTTAATTTAAAGTAATACCACCTAAATAAATTTTATTAAGAAATTCATAGAAAGTCGAATAGTCGGTTCTTCTTACCGAACAGTTGTCAACTTCGAAAGTGACCGGATAGTTGACTTTACCGACTGACTAATCGGGACAAGGCTATTAATAATATCCATAATACACTTTATTTTCTATGTAATTTTCTTGTAGATACGGAATGCATTACGGCTTGTAGGTATATTTTTATTGGAGTGTAAAAATAGTTGTAATTCAAAAATGGAGTCTCATTCTCTCGTCTCAGGTACTAAAGTTATTCCATATAAGAACGATTTTCATTGTGGAATACATTACTTTGAAGAATAATTATACATGAAATACCTAATATTAGTAATAAGAGTCAATAAAATCAAAAATTTATATATTTTTTTAAATGTCTGGAAAACAGATTGTTTTTTGAGTATTTATTCCCACTTTTTTCTGAATTAGATATGCCAGTCTTAATTTCGTCTGGAGTGCGTCTCTTCTTTAGCACGCTTTAATATATGCCAGTCTAAGTCAGCCGAATATGAAGACAATTTGTCTGAATTTAGATCGGAGAGTGTATTTAAATGTAAACACATTATCAATGTCATCATAGCATCATCATCTGCATAACTGTGATATGAGTGCAATATGTGCATTTGTGTGTGCTGTAGTTAGAGTATATTACACGCACCCTCTTCCCCCATGGTAAAAAAAAAACACCATATGTAACTCCTTCTCAGCAGAAATGATTTTTTTCTCGTCATGAATATAGAGTTTGTGTGTGTTCTATGTTCGTAGATTATTTTAATATCCCATTTTTTTACTACACTTAGATAGATCACGAACTTTATTACTACTGGGTGATATATTATGTTATATTGTTATGAAATAAATTTATATATAGGATGTTATGAAAATACCGTAAGTATGTTGAAAAATTTATGAAATAATACTGGTAATTATAGGGACTATCGATAGAAATGAAAACTTTAAGTATTAAAATTTGAAATTTCATAATGTTTAAAATAAAATCTGTTTTTCACATCTATTGACACTCCGAGTTACAATTATATGCATGTTTATCTTGAATTTTAATTTTAAGCATGTGGGTAACGCGAACCCATAAGATTTTCTCCTACCAAAATGTGCTTAACACGGGTAAAGAAGCAAATAAAAAAAACATAATAATGGATATAGAAATTGATATCAGACTATATTTGAAATCTGGGTATTTAGTAGAAAAATACACTTTTTGTATGTTTACTACATAAATTAATAAAATTATCTGTGAAAGTAAACATACTTCATTTGTAAAGCTGCATTTGTAAAGCTAAATCACGTATATCTTCACAAAATTTCATTAAATTCGAATATAATTTACGAGCCGGCTTTTAAGTGAAAAATTAGAGGGTACTTTCATGCGCTGTATGTAGTAACGACAATTGATAGTAGAGATGTTTGTAAAATGGAATCATCTCCAAAAGTTGCACTATTGTTTACCAAAAATTTTTAAATATTTGTTCAAATGAAAAAAAATATCTTATTTTAATACTTCCTATCTGAATAAAAACCATAAATTAAATAAAAAATAGTTCAATAAATACAGACCGAAAATTTAAAATATGCTATAAAGTTAGTTAATCCCAAGGTTTGTCGAAAAATTACATATTTTATTGAAACCGAAATAGTAATTAAATATAGCGAGTTATATATTTAACTACATGATATTGGAAAATAAAGAAGAACTTTATTGTCTGAAGTAATAATGAATAATATATTAATAGTTACGTAACTGCATTAAATTTTGTATCATCTAATACAATATTGTTCGTCTGTCAACTCTGACAAAGTATATGTATATATATACAGCATTCATTTTTTTCTACGGTATACTATTTATTTAGCTTGGTTCTTTGGATATATGCATATGAGTTTTTACATGTGCACATATAGTTATATAAATACAGTACAAGTCATATATTACGTTGCACTGATAAAAACTTATCATTTGGGCGTAAGAAGTTTACAATGTTTGGTAGTAAAACTTATACAAGTAACTCCGTTGAGCAACAGACCTCACTCATGGTGCAAGGAGAAAATATAGACCACACATAAGTTTTTATTTGGCTCAAAAACTATACAGTAAATTTCCTGAATGTAATAAACGTGCCTAGCATTTTCATAAATTTCATAATTGAAGTACGTGTTCGAAAGTGGCGGAACAAACATGTAACAAACATAGAGAGATAGATTGATACATATTACATTCATATATCCATACATAATTATTAGAGGTATGCCGGATATACGTATCCGTATCCGCAGAGTATCCGTATAGATTATAGAAAATGTTATTTTCACAATCTTATGATTTAAAAATAATCATAATCATAAGCCATCATTATTTTTAATCTTTATTTATTAAATTGGTCCGGAATAAATTTACAATGTGGTTTGATGAAAGGATACTAAGAAGAGCCTATTATTTTGTAGGTAGAGGGTTAGGAATTGGTCTTCGAAGCAGACTATGCTGACATAAATCTAGAGTTTTGCCAGGGAAAAATTGAGATGAAAAAAAAAATCGATTAAAAAGCTAAGCACTAAATAATTTTTATACTCAACTTTCACTATATATTCCTTTAAATATATAAAGGTTGTACAACATATTCGTTGTGATGAATGATTCATTTGATTCTAAAAACTAAATCTATATAAAGATTCTACGAGTATAACTGGTATCACATAGTATAATGCATCATGTCATTTTTCCCCTATTGTTAAATATTTTTAAGGCAGCGTAAGTAACATTGACAAAACTGTACGAAAAGAGAATACAACAACAGTTGAATTTGACAAATAAATATTGACAATAAATATAATATTTACACAGACTTAACACCAACCAAACACATCCCTTTTTTTTTTTAATAATTTTTTGATTTATTAAAGTATTGATTTAATTATTTTAAACAGAAATTCATTTATCACTAATATTAATAGTTTTATTTAGAAAATTGATTATATATATTAATATATTTAATTTCGGAATCGTTCGATTAAAACTGAAACGAGCGAAATATAGTGGTACTTTGAAAATTGTAGAAGAAATCTATTTTTATAATACATATTATATATATATTTTATTTGACAATTAACATATCAATATACTCATTACAAGCAATTTTATTAGGATATAGAAAATTATATTACACTAATATATACAGAAATAATATACCTTAACAGTGAGCAATCAATAAATCCTTGTTAACATGTCATTTCCTTACTAATATTATGAATGCGAAAGTAACTCTGTCTGCCTATGTGTTATCCATTAGTGCCTTAACTACTGAACCGATTTAAATGAAATTGGATACAGAGGTAGTCTAGAGCCTGAGAAAGGATATACTTTTTAATATGAAAATGGACCATTATGGTTAAAAAGAGGAATGAAAGTTTATATGGAAAGGAAACTACGTCATTTTTCAAGCTAGAACCTTGAAACTTGTGATGACAACGATAAAAAAGCTTACGGCCTATAAAATTTAAATATAGAAGAATTACGGTGAATTACGATGGGGGAATATGCGAAAATTAGTTTTGTAGTTGGTTTGAGTACGTTTTCATATTTCCTTACTTCTATAAAGAAGAAACATTTGAACTTATGTATTTTTGCGTATAACGAATGAACTTAAAAGACACTGGACAGTTTTGAAAAATTCTTGAAAAGTGATGCCCGCTCGCTGGTGTATAATAAATTGTTCAAATTATTAATTGAGAATCGATCGACTAGTCAACATGATATTAACAATATGTATAAAGAAAATTTCTAATAAGATGCAAAATGAAAAACTATGAAAAATGAACAAAAAGTACCCAAAAATTTAACATTAAAAACAAATATTGAACAATAATTAAAATATAAGATAACAATAAAGAGTTCAACACACATTCATAGCAATATATAGAAAAACAAATATTTAAAATCACAACGCAACTTTTAATCAGTGCTATAAAAAATTTTGTAGATTTTGCAGTTTTTTTGAATACTTTCCATAGTCTATATGTAATTTATTTTCATAAGTTTTCTTAGGAGTAAAAAAATCTCTTGAATTTCAATGAGTTTCTAATTTAAAATAAGGACTTCAAAAACGGCAGTGTTTTCCTGCAAATTCTTTATAAATGCATATACAAATTCCGCACAAATATTTGTACAAGACTTTTTGTGATTTCTGGGATGAAACTAAATCACTACCCATGCACTTCGAATATTTGGTTTTGTAATCAATTTTGTTTCAAAGAAAGTCATTCAACAGTATTACCCTACCAAACTGTGCCTGGAAGTAAGACCGACTTACATGTGTACCCAAGTTGTGAGTAACAACGTTATACAATCAGTGAATACATTCTAGGTGACTTGAGAAGAATAAAACATCCAAATTATACAATTTCAATAAGTTTATACATTCGAAGATCAAAATTTTTTAGTTTTGAGAAGACTAACAATGTATCGCGGATATCACACCACTGATTTAATTTCTTCAACTCAGACACATTTAAGACATCCAACGCGGTATTTAAATCTAATTTACATAGATCATTTAATTTTTCTAATTCTGCTGTTCTACGCTAATTTTTAAAAAAGGTCGCACATTTTCAACTATACCGTTAATGGCGCACTCCCTCAATTTTCATACTATTTCACCTAAAATTAAAAAAGCGAAAAGTTGCAATCATAAATGTTTCACTCCCCTCATATATAGTCAGATACTTGACTCTTTTCTTGTAATGCATTGACAAGATGAATATCTTTGCATTCGTTTACGCATCAGTTTTTAATATACTCATTTAAACAGTTTTCAGGACAGAGTATACGTTTAGTGGGTATTAAGCTCGATAAAATCTCGGCTATAAATGATTCAGCGTGTTATTATAATTTGCTTCTTAAATCAATCTATCTGCAACATAATTTTTTAGAAAATGATTTATTTAAAATATTTCTGTAATGTATAAATGTTTGAATACTTCTGTATATTAACCAGTAAGTATTTGTGAAACAAAAAATGAATAATATTGAAACTATATATACTGAAATGAATAACGATGATATTCAACGACGTCTGACGATTTCATCGTAATCATAATGTCGGCATCATTGTTACAAATAACATTAAGAGAATAATAAATGTGATATTTGCTGTTAGTCGGTAGCTAGAAGAGTACTTTTCATATAATATGTACTTTGGGAATATTTTTTTTTTATTCAAAAAGTACCTTTTATGAAGGTTATGATGATGTTTCAAAGGGGGTAAATAGAGAAATGTTTAGAATGTGGAAAAAGTCAGTATGGAAAAATGTAAATATTTATTCATAGTGATAGGTAGAATGTTTTAAAATATTGAGCAAAAATGTAATGGATCAGACTCATTTATGTAATCATCATTTTAATTTTTCCTTATATTGACAAAGATAAGTTGCTTGTTGAAAGATAGATACAAATAAATCTTAGGTTTTTGAATTTATTAATCTAGCTTTAAGGTCTTGCGCATACTGCAGCGCGTGTGGCACAGCGCGACGATAATGGCACGATCGCACGTCGTGTTGGGGAACGCATATTTCCACGCAGTTTTCTCGCCTAGTAGACACGTGTTTTTGTTTGTTTATTAGTTTTTTATTGGTAGACTCTTGAGAGATGCGAAAGGTGGCATTAGAAACTGACTAGCCACCCTTTTGTCGCTTCTCACCGTTGTTAATTTGCGATGACCCATTCATTTATGTATGTTAAAAAAATCGAGCAGTACCATATCGATCGCTGTGTGTTAATAATTTTTATATTTTTAAAGTTTAGATGTTATAATATTTAAAAGGAAGATTCTTTACAATAAAATAACATTTAAATTAAGATTGAGGAAAGGCTACCGGCGTCTTAATGTTCAATTGACGATGGCTAATCGAAATAAATAAATCAAATGATACGAAAGTAAAATTGGAAGCGCCGATTCTTCAATAAGATGGCACATTCAGCTAATAATTTAGAGTGTCTAGATTAATCTAACATATTTTGGACTTCATAAGAAATCATTTTTCTTCTAAATTTTCTCGAATTCACTCTCTCATTTTAAGCGGTGTTTGAAAACATTAAACTTCGTAACACAAGGAGCTAAACAAAATTCATAAATCCAAAAATCGTCATTTCTGACCTGATAAAATCCTGTTATAAATATTTACGACAGTATAATAACTCTTTTCATTCAACTTCTTTCTCAATGATAATTTTCATAATTTTATTCGAAAATTTTTATTTTCTTTTTGGTAAATTTTCTAAAGTACTCCTAAATAAACCAAAATATTTGATCTGAACCTTATAGCTACGTTAACAATGCAAGGAAAGGAATTTGAATCTCTAATCCATAAAGAAACATACAATTTTGATGCCAATAACATTTTGTAAAAATTAACTTGAAGCTTATAAGCAAAAAATACAAACATATAATTAACATTTTGGCAGAGATACCGAGAAATACATGTAAAAAAATGTTTTTTTTATTTTCAAAAATTTTTTGAAATTTAATTGTAAAGTTAATCATCAAATAATTACAAGTTTAGAACATTTACATAAATTTTAGACAAGTTTAACGACATGCCTCAAAAATGTTGAAATTGAGTCAAAGTTTTTTGTTTGATAGGTGATTGATATTATTTTTATATCTATATTTATAGTCAATAAATAAATATACTGGACGTTAAAGCAACAAGAAGCTGTAAAGCGTCTGTCATCGTTATATAATTCAATCCAATTAATAAGAATTACTCATCGTTATCATTATTATAATTTGTATAAAATGGTTTTTTAAAACAAAATGTTTAGTTTGAATAATTATTATTAATTTTTGATAGAAAATGTCTTTACACAAAACGTTCAAGTAAAACGTGTTTAATTGATCACTTTATTGCAAAAAACATGATTGACAACAAAGTTTTGCTGTGTTCAGTCTAATGTTTTTAATACTCAAATGAAAAAAGTGAAATCTCAAATGAAAACCGCAAATAAAATATAATAATCCCTTATACAAAAAATCTATTATATTTAAAATAATTTCACTTTTAAGTATAAAAATATAATAAAAACATGTATATATATACATTTCCTTTCGACATCACAAAAAAAGGACGTTACACCTGAGGCCTGAATAATAATGATAATAATAATATCTTTGGACAATATAAATAGCTTTAATAACTACAATTGTGTAAATAAACTGTGAATATAATATAAATATTAAGTTATTTAACCATAAAAAATTAGGATTAAAAAAAATGAAAAAGTTAAGAGGTTATCTGTTTTCATAGTTATATGAAAGACCAGATATACGTTTTTTTTTTTTTAAATATGCCGATATTTGTACACATTCCAATACATAAATGACTATTTATATTCATATAGGTCTGTTTAACCTTATTTGAAATAACAATATTATTATTTCCAAGCTCCTTTGGTAAAGAAAGATAATGACAAGTTTGACGTGATTACCTCTCTACGTCTGCGTGAATGTGTTTTTATTTCACTTTATTTTGAAGATTATAAACCCAGAACTTGAGGAGATACCAAGTAAATTTTTGGTGAAGTCCTTTGTCAAAGAAACTACTAATTATATACCGATTTGATAGACTTGAACAACAAATTTAAGAATACTTAAAACCATATTTTATTGTTAAACTTCTTCGGAATTTTCAAGACTTATAAATTTCTTAGATTAATTCCACGTGAGAATTAAATATGAAATATGTTTAAAACAAGGATAATAATCGTTTTTCATTGTTTTGACTTAGGTAGTTCAGTTGTGTGTGTCGCACGAATTAAATGTACGCAGTTTTTATAGTTTGCGGATTCAATTAGTCCTACCACTGTTGCCACAAATTTATTTATTCTCAGAGACAGGTATAGTACAAGATTCTACATCAGGTGGGATATGCATGAAAGTTGTTATCAGTTTGTTGAAATAAATTAGAACTTAGAAAAAATACCTACTTTCTATACATATGGCACTCTTCCACTACTAGCATACTTGAACAAGTGAATATAATTGTTAAGATACTCGACATATGGTTGAATATCAATTTTTTTGTTTATTTTTATCAAACATCAGCTAAATTTGACCTAAAATTGCAAATCTAAGCATTTAACAAAAAAAACAAACTTTTTTGGTTTTTAAATTTTTCTTCATCTTTTATGGATGAAAAGTTGTGTCCTGGACCCATTGGACTCAATGAACCGATTTTGCTCATTCAGGAACTTATACTTAGTGTTTATGTTTAAAATACTTCACCAAAATTACAACTCGCTTTCGCTTTTCGTTTTTGAGTTCGATGATGGACAGACGGGTGGGTATGTGGAAATAGACAAATTAAGTCTTGTTAGGTATTGTTTGTGCGTCAATATTTTCTAGTGTTGCTTTGAACTAAAATTAATATACCTTGGCATATTATATATATGTCGAGTATAAAAACAGTGGGCGAACTTGAATTGAAGATAAAACATATCCATTATGTCTCACTCTAAATCAACAAAGATATAATATACATATTATAAATATGTAAGGTATTTAATGGGTCTTCTCTGCATTTTTGGAATAACCACTTACACCTGCTGTTCTTATAGCTGATGATGATGATGATGACCATAGTTTAAGGTTATATTATAGTGGTGTTTATCTGTCCTGTTCTGTCTTGTATAAAGACCTGTATTATATATTTTATATTTTGCCACATCCATATTATGAATGTTTACCGTTCGTTGTTCATTTTAAATCGGTTCTTGCAAGTATATTCATGTATAAACGTGTTTCTATCTGAAAATATGTGCAGAGAGTAGAATATCCTTCTTCAAAAACCGCCTACTATATGTGTATGTATGGAAACCAAGGAGTAACCAACCACCATTGTGTATCGCAGTTATATTATTTAAGATATTTGTTTTGTTCTAATAATATTTTTGGTTATTTAATCCATATTTATTGTTGTAGGTAGATTCGTGGTTTGTTTTAATATATATTATTTTCTAGTCTTTGTTTTAGCATCTTTCTCTGGTTGTTATATGAATGCAATTTATAACTAGCTCCTAGCTTAATGTTTTCTTTATATGCACATTGCTATACATTTGTGTGCTTTTATGGATCGTTTTCACATTAAAATCGTGCAAATATAATCAAGGCAATTTATTTCAATGATTTTAATGTTTAAAAAGAAATAGAATAAACAGGAATATCATTAATTAAATTAGTTCCATAGGGTTCTAGAATAATAAATTAAATGTTTATCCAAATAAATATTAATGATTCTAAAAATAAATATATATATATATATATATATATATATATATATATATGTATATATATATATATATATATATATATATATATATATATATATATATATATATATATATATATATATATATATATATTATGAAAATAATAATAATTATTATTTATGGAATATTTCGTATTTGTGGCTTGTTAAATATTTAATGGTAATACTCTGGTTATCATTGTGTTCAAAAAGAATTTTTGAAAATAGATTTTAATTTAATAAAAACTTGTTTGGAATTACTTAAATTTTGAGGTATTTTTTTTAATTTTTCTGTTTAAAATAAGTATATGTGAGACGGTCCTATCGAAATAAAATTTTTGATACATTAAATTTATTATGTTCTTTTCTGTTGTGTATTAAGAATCTCTTACAGGCCTTTGTCAGAGCACAGATTAATTTAACAACATGTTGTTTTATCGAGCATAGCTTAGATTCATATACTCTTCAAAGTATCATTTCGAAGCTCGATAGATATCACGAAATGAAGAACTATCACATCGTTAACTGATATTTAAATTTATTCTATGTCATTTAGCAGTTAGACAATTTATTTGTACCAAATTGTATTTAAAACTAAATAAAAAGCAAAAAGGTTTTTATATTATGTTCAGCAACTTGTTACATTCCATACGAATTGTAAATGGTAAAATTAAATAACTATAGAAATTGATGACAACATATATATGTGAACCACCAAAGAATGAGAGAAGGAGAAGATTTTTGCAATAAATATCCTAGTATATAATTGTCCTGTATGGACCTACTGTAACATTTATAAATATTTATTATTATATATATTATATGGTGGTTTTTAAGTTGACATACAGAATGTTTCAGGTGGAATAGTAAATACGTTAGTGGTAGTATCAACAAATTGCAATTAATAATTCCATATAGCATGTCTTCAATTTTTAGTAACGTCCTCATTTGCCTCAAATTTGGGTTACATGCTAATAGCTCGTAGCTCGTAGGATAGGATCTCGTAGCGTAGAATAACTCTTATGTTTAATCACTATGGAGATGAACATATATTACGTCATTTATGCAAATTTCCTTCTTTGTTTAATTAAGAATTTTACACGTCTATATTTGGCCACGTCTATTTTAAGGTTTTTAAAAATAAATTCATATTCGTGTTCATGGATGACAAGACGCTTCAATTTGAAATGAAAATTTATGCATCTTCCCTATTGATTCGAGTATTTGTAACAGTAAGACAGTTCATAAGCATAATATTTTGTGTAATTAAAAATTTTGTTTAAAATCCGTATAAATAACTTCTGAATCATTCTTTGAATCATAACCATTTCATTCTGATTACGCATACAGCCATTTATTTTTTACCTGTATAATATATTTCATTAAAAAAAAAAAAAGAAACATATACTCACTCCAACAGACAGTCAGACCGAGTATTTTATATGGACACACACATATATACTGAAATATTTTGCAATAATGCTACATATACTGGGTGCACATTTCATTTGTATGATATGATTCTATTTCAATATGAAAATAAGTCGAAACAACGATTTGAATTTAGGTACACAAATTTGTTCTACCTGTGAGATTAAATTTCAATCTAGAAGAGTTAACTATTCAAAATCGAATTCAAAATTAGGTATTTCCATTAAATTATAAATGTTATTTTTTCCAGCATATACAGCTTAAGCTACAAATTTGAATTTGAAAATCCATTTAATTACACTTATTTTACAAAGTAATCAATATCAATTTTTAATCTATTATAAAAGTTTGGTTAAATATCCATTGGCCCGGATTTCGCCCCTTCACGAACTTAAACTCACTTTAATATATGTTAAGAATACGTCACCAAAATTTGCTCGTTATCCCTTTTTGTACTTGAGTTATCGTGATGACGGACAGGCAACCGAAAATGGACTAATTAGGTGTTTCTATGAACACCTAATTAAATTTTGTTTGTGCGGTTAATATTTCCTAGCGTTACAAACTTTAGATTAAAATTAAAATACTCTAAAATATTATATTCATATATTGTACTCAGCTATAGAATAGTCCAACAACATAAATGGTTAGTTAAAGCGATCTGAAGCGATCATTGTGGCTACGGTTTTCGTTCGGATTTCTTTGATATTTTTCTACAATACAATGATAAAAAAGAGGTCATGTTGGATAAGAAAGCCTTTTAAATGATCATTACAGGAAGAATGAGACAGAAAGCTTGAAAAAGACTTACTAGAGATTATTTACATTTGGAACACTGTATATAATATAATAAAAGATTGTAATCGGATCCAATGGTCTGCCTGTGTGAGAATAACTAAGGTATAACGCTATAATAATAGTAGGCTGTACACTCAGCCACTCACTACCCGCTATCATTTTTACTCTTTATTGATGCGTTATACATTCCATTGGAATGCAGCAGCCTCACACTGAGATATTACTTGCAAATTCCATTATTTGTTGTTGTTAATCAAATGTGAACAAACAAATATATACATATAAATAAACAATAGATGCCCAATTTCAATAGAAATTTCATTCATATCCAATTGGTATTTATGTCACAGAAGATTTTAGTGATAGATTGAATAAATGATCATAGCTTAATTACGCAAAACTGGACTGGTCATAAGACAATCAAGTGGTACGTTTAGTAATGAAATAAGCCAGGATGCCACGCCGATAATATTCATTAACTTGTAAAATTTATTTTTAGAATTTAAAATATATTTTTTTCTAAATTTTTACCGAAGTAAAAGTTAAAAATATACTTTTTTAAGATACAAGCTAATAGTTTTAAACTATTTTTCAAAACTATTAGATGGTAAAAGAGTTATATTTAAAAGGATTTTTTTTGAATTCTTTAAAGATAAAATGGCGTAGGTATTTATCGAAATACGATGGAAGCGCAATGAAATTAAAAATTGAAGTTTAACAACACTATCAATTAATTTTTGTATTATATTTAGTCATCAAAATGTATTATCATCTGATTTTTTTATGAATGCTCAATTTCAGCTCCATCAACACTAAGAAATGGATCAAATTTAGTATACAAGATTTGATTACAAATAGACAGGCAGATACCGCGACCGGTAAAACTAAATAAAAACTTGTAAATAATATAATTATGTTCCAAATTTTTTTCACTAGATAAGACGTTGAAGAGCCAATTGCAAAAAAAAATTGCGAAAAAGCAAGCTGTTTGAAAGGAAAAGAAGTAATGAGATAAATAAATTTTTCGATCTTAAATAATTTGTGTTATAGTAAAAAAAAAAAAAGATTTGTTAATCGATTCATGCGCTACGAGCGATTAAAATTTGTAATAAAACATTCACATTCTAGAAAATATAATTACTTAAATTATTTGCATGTAATATAGCAAATGTCAAACAAAAATTATTGAATAATTACAAAAAGACATTTTATTTAAGTTATTGGGTTGAAAATTGTAAGAATGATTAAATAAACTAAATTAGCTCATAAATTTTGAGAGAAATTTCCTATGTTAAACATCATTTGATTGATACAGTAATACTTCGTAACCATAGAAACAAATGAAAACATTTTGATGCACGGTGCTCATATAACATAATTAAAAAAATGCATAGAGAATACTTAAAACAGATGAGATGTACTCACTTTCGATTGGTTTCTGTTGAGTTCAAGTGACAGAAGTTTAACTTTTTAAAATTAGAAGGCATAGATAATTGAATGTTAAAAAATAATGAGTTTTCAATTATAAAACGCCAATTATTTTCAATAATTTGAATTTTTACTTTTCACTTCTATATGAAATGATTATTAGATACGTAAGGTTATTGGGAAGGAATATTTCAAATCAAAGGAATCACAATTACATTATTCAAGTGAATACAATTACATTATTCATGAAAAATAATTGCATGAGCTTGACTTCCAGAAATATTTTATAAAAATCTATACAAAAAAATTTCGTTTCACACGCTCCAATGACACTTGATGCTTGTCTTTGTTTAATATGTCTATGATTACATTACTACTGAATTTAAAATTACACAGTTTAAATATACAGGAAACATTTTATATACAACTAAAGGTTGAATCGATGCAAAACGATTTAACAAAAATATTTTTTGAAACAAGCTATTCGTTCCACCATTTACATGTAAAATCTATTGTTTTCCATATATTATTTTTAAAGAGAGGAGCGAACGTCATTTTGGGTTACAACTTTTATATATTCACTTTTTTGTTTGTTTTATTACGTACAGAAAATGTGTTTATTTAAATATATTATATGGGTAGTATATGTCTTTTGTGGTTAATTTTTTATTTATTGTTTTTAGTACATTAATCTGTATTTTTATGCCAGATTTTTTATTCATTATTATTATTATTATTATTTTTTTTTTTTTTTGGTAGCATTTTAACATGTTTAATGCTTCTCCGGTTGAAGTCTTCTTTTTTTCTAATCAATATTTATAATTGCAGTATGATATTTAAAATTTGTTAGCTTTAGGAAACAGTTATGTATTTTCCTTGTAATGTAGTAGAACCCTGTTTTCTCAAAATAAGTGAATAATTGTTTTCTATTGTTGAATATTAATATTTAATAAAATAAGAAAGAACCCCCTAATAATATAACAAAAATAACTGAATAAGAACAGGGCAATATAAAATTATGTATATTCTATCGACATAAAATAGTACAAAAAACAAAAGAATTTTACAAAAATTAAACAAAATTTTTAAATAATTCAAAACTTCTTCAAGAATTTTCAAATGACTTCCACTTTTAGTATAGATATTTTGAATGCTTCAAGAATCTTCGAAAATATGATAAAACATACAACAACAAAATCTGATGCGAAGAGTTGTATTTTCAAAAATTTGTTTTCAAAAATGTTAAGCACCCCAAAACATATCATGAACACGAACTGAACTTCGTATCAATTTTCAACGTTCTAGTTCAGTTTGAAAAGCCTTTGGTTGCGTACAAAGAACTGGTGCTAAAAAGTAAAAATTTTCAAAAGTTATATCTTTAACTATCCCAACATATCAATTTTTAATACTCTAGCTCAAATTAGAAAATAAAAAATTGTGAGCCGTCACGGGACGCCTGGCAGATGTGAAGCATCGAAATAATTTTGTAGGTTGCCCTAACATGTGTAACGTTGTAAATAACACTATATATACTATAGGTATGCGAGATCAGTGTGGCAAGGCAAGTTGCGCATCGTCGCTGCACATTACCTACGACTACGTATAGAACATATATTCCATCATATAGCATGGAGATGCGTCGCCACGGCCTATATCACCACATCAAAAATCAAGTTTACCCTCGCCTATAGATATTTCACATCAAAAGTTTCAAAAATGGGTGATTTTCTAACATGACCAATTCCAATCCCTTTCCGCTCAACGTCGATACTACAACCATCTATATTTTTGGGGAAAACACGACTAAAAATCCATTAAAACACTATGCATGCACTATTTTTGGTGTTTAGCGAAAATTTTTCATATTTCTTCATCTTCAATGGTTTGGTTTGTCAATCAGTCACGGAACAATTTATGTCAGTAACAATTTTTTATGAATAAAAAGTAATAATATCTCTGACTTACACAGAGATACCGAGTTCCTTCTTCGCAATAATATTTATTAACTTATTCGTTTCTGTACTCCGTAAACATGTTAAATAGAAGATTTTGTAGGATTTTATTTTATATATATTTACCGATATACATTTTGTGAATGTTTTCATTTTAAGATAAATAATTATATTTATTACACAGTATACCACGTTTACAGTAAAAACGCCACGTGTCAAACAGTTCAAACTCAAAACACACGTGTTATTTAAACACAGCAGGCACAAAATAAAACAAAAAATTATACCTAAAAAAATTACACTAAATATAACGGAAAATTCTTTTCTTTATTAATTATAATAAATCTTTGTAATAGGAGTCAGAAAAACAAAATTTTAACTTGCAAATCTATATTAACAAAATTAAAGTATTTCGCATTTAAGATAATTTCGGAAATATTTAATCCGTCATCGGAAACAGATTATTGGGCTTCAGAAACAGATAAAACGTAATCACGAGAAAGATCAAATGTCTTCTTACAGAATTTAAAATATTTTTTTATTATTTGAAAAACATAACTATTATTTATTAATTGAAATACAAATGAAAATTTAAAGTACAAGATCGAATCGCGAGAACCCTAAAGAACATGGAAATGAATAGGAATTATTGGAATTGAAAGATTTTTCGAATTATTAGATGACTATGATCATCACACACGATTGGCTGATGTGAGCATTTATATTTGAAAGCATCTGGTTTAATCGACATAGCTTGAAGAAAATTCTCCATCAAATATTTAAAGATCATCGCCTTTTTTCTTCTTTTTGTAAGAAATAAAATACAAAGTAAAGTAAAATATGATAATTTTATGTTGGTTCTTTTAAAATACGTTTTTGCCCATTGCTTATATAAAAAAACTTAAATGTGCATTTTCATCATTATGCTGCTTTATGTAGCAGTAGATTTATCCAGCAGTAGATTGCGATTTTTATGATTTAAACTTCTCTGTGACTTCAGTTATTGATTCTTTATCAGAAAAGAAAACTTGACAAATTTTAAGCAGTGCCATAATTGTAATCGTATGCAATAACAAACTCTTGTGCATAGCATAAATATAATTTTTATGAGTTGTGTTGTGGTATTTACAGTCTTTTGTTATAAAATATAAAAATTACGTCTGTCAGAACGTTTGGTCGTATTAACTCTATTTAACGATTTTTAAAAAAAAATAATTTTGTAATTTATTTCTTGGTTATGGGAATATATTTATAGATGATTATTGTTTATGAGTATCAAATCATGTTAATTGGTTATTGAACTCCAAGTTTATTAATATTAAAAAACAAATTTTAAGGAACCAAAAAATCTTTAAACTCATGACGTAAATACAACTGTTAATAAAAAGAGCAATTTAAATTTTTTACTTACGTTTTGCTTGCGGCTTCAAATTATTAGTTTTTTTTTTCTTCTTGTTAAATATTTGCTTTTGTACAAATTGAGCAAGCAAAAAATTAAAATGTTTAAATTGTAATTGAGAAATTGTCAAAATGACAAGCAAAATGAGAAAATAAATCTATCAGCAATTCATACTAATTAATCTTTCGAATTAATATTTCTTTTGTATACATTTTATACTCGACATATATAGAATATGCCAGAGTATATAAATTTTTAACTAAGGTTTGTAACGCCAAAAAATATTAAAAGCACGTACAAAATTTGGGTATGTGTTTATAAAATTACCTAGTTAGCTCATTTTCATCTGTCCATCCATCCGTCTGACATCAAGATATTTCAAAAACGAAAATAGACAGCAATATGAAATGTCAGTGGTATATTCTAGCCCTGAACAGTAATATCAAGCTTGTGAATCAATTGGTTCATGATGTCAAATGGATTCCTGACCCAGCTCTTTAACCATAAAAGATGTAAGAAGAATTCAAAGAACAAAAATGTTTTTTTTTTAAAAAACCAACAATTTTAGTTTAAAACATGTTTTCCTTAACTGTTAAGATTTGCTACAATTTCCAACATAAAATAAATTGTATTTAATAACGAAAAACTTATAAAATTGATACAAAGTAATTTTGTGTTATGTGATCTTAAAATAGTTCTATTGCAATAAATATTTGAATTTAGACAATCCAGGAACAAATTTGACAGTTATGAGTGGTATCAGGTTGACTATAATATGGACCAATTAGTATATGATCTTTATTGAAAGCGGTATGGCTTACAGGAGATTAACACTTTTTATACAAATAAACATGCATTTAAGAGATTTCAATACTAATTTGTTAACATTTCATATTTGTATAGTGCAAAAAAAAAAAACTATTTAAGTGCAGGTGTTAATACGTTGAAATCCCCTAGATAACACCTTTAATATTAACAAAAACATATACTATACATAGGTGTATAATATTGAATGGCATGTAGAGTCAGTCATTCACTATCACTTTCATAACATATTCATTCAAAAAATAACAGCATATTTGCTGTCTTCGTGTTGTTCAATGACAGGATCCAAAAATGAAGAAATTTTGATTGATTTAATACGAGCATAGGCTAAGTAAGTAATCCAAAGAATAGCATCCCAATGATACAACATTTTTTTGATCTATACAAACAATTTTCATGATTATTCGGAAAGTTGATTCATATTTTCCTTTAGCTCTTAAACAAAACTTTCAATACTGATAAAATCGAATTCTTACATTTTTAAGACTTGAATAACTAGTATTGTTTTTTGTTATTAGAGTTCTCTTTGTTATCATTTTTATTTTAGCTAAACGAATAAATTGCATACGGACATTTCTATAGATTAAACAAAAATAAAAAAGAATTTTTGAATATTATTAAAACCGTTTTGAGAAAACTAGTTTTGAGAATTCTTGTGCATTTTTTTATACTTAACTGCTTATTTTCCGAGATTATCACACTTTTGAGTTAAAAGTTCTTCTAGTTCGAAGACTAAGGGTCTTTTTGTTTTTCTTTATAATAAATTTGGATGATCTACTATCTAAATATTGGTGTTAAGATCGAAATACATTAAAAACTTTAGTACAATTACAAAAAAAATGTTAGCTATTGAGGATCAATGCGGGCTGACACAAATGGTTTAATTAAATAAAAATAAATTTAAAAATTAGCAAACATTATAAAGGCGACGAAAAAATTAAGAAATAATAATCTTTTAATGGAAAGAAAGCATACTTTTTTTTTCTGGCTTTAGCTACTTTCAGCTATATAGCCATTAACCAAAGGGGATTATTATTTTTTTTATACAACAGTACACCCATCCAAATACAGATTGTGACTGCTGTTGCTTAACTTTATTGATTGGTCTAAATGATCATACTTAAATCAAAATATTTTACAAATTACAAAACTTACAAAGTTAATCAGCAAAATGTTTGTGTTTCTCTTTCTCTGACAGAAATGTACATAAGGATTCGTGTAAAGCCATACCTAAAAAAAAAAGAAAATATTTCGTTAAAAATATAAAATATCAAAATAAAATATATCATGATTCATTTTTTTAATTTTAATATAAAAAAAGAAGCACCTTCAAACAAATGAACTGAAAAGTAAAAAATAATTTTCAATTTTGTCTTGTGACAAATTAACTTTCTCAGTCAAACCAACCAATAATTTTTTTATGGATGTATAATTTTTATACCTTCAATTAACGATTTTTAATTTTTTAAGACAATCGTAAAACATTGCTTTTGCTATTATTTATCTAATGATTGATAGAAGAAACAAGACGTCATGTCAATTGTGCAGCAACAATAAACCAGTTTTGACTATTTTTTAATAGTATTATAATCCAAACAAAAAGAATAAAAGAATTTATGAATGAATAAACTAATAAAAAATTGAACACTATTGTATATGTAACTTCCCATGGAAACTTTTATTTCGATTTATGATTTTCATTCAAACTCAAAAAATCATCGACTCGAAATCATTAAACCAATAACGAATAATGATCACACAGTTTTTACGTTAGTTTTAATGATTTGTTTATTTTTCTTTATATACAAAAAAAAAACTACATAAAATATAACGAAACTGTTAAGTTCCTGTCCACATTAACATATATGAAAACGTTGACTCTGGTGCGTTTTTGTTTTTTTTTATTGATTCATAAAAATGTGGTATGATTTTTAATGAGTTTGATTTTAATTCATAGGAAATAAAAAATAATAATAAAATTCATTTTTATACATTAAACATGTTTTTTTTACCTATATTGATTAATTACTCAATCAAAACATATGGTTCTGTTAATTAAATTTTAATTGGATGTGTTGTATATATCGTTTAACAGATGATCAAGAATTTCTTTGTATATATACTTTGTAAAAGCCAGACACGTCATGTGTACATTGTACGTACATTAAATGTTATTTCCATCATTCTAAAGACATTTATTTCTTCTTGCAGTTTGTGCTAAAATTTTAGTTTAAAAAAACTAAATATACACGCTTTCATCACAGGGGGGCAAAAAATACAAAATAATTTTAATTGCTTTATAAAATTCAATGTTAAAAAGAACCTAATCAACCTACTTATCGAGCATTTCATGGATTTTATACTCGACATATACAATATCACCTAGTATATGCCTGTCCGCCTGTTCGTGAATGAACAAAATCGATACAATGGATTCAATGGATCCATGATTTTACTTTTAAATCAGAAAAGATAGAAGAAAATTCAAAGACAAAAAATGTATGTTGTTTTAAAACAAACAACTTTTGTTTGACACATTGTTTTCTAAATTGTTTAGATTAGTCACAATACCAGCTCAAACCTAGCTAATAAGAGAACATACATTTGCAAAACACATAATTATTATTATATTTATCTATAACTGATAAGCATTGATATGGAACCATATGTAGAGTATCAAAACAATTAACTCTGTGAATTGTTATTTTTACTTGTTAACATTGCAATTTTACATTAAAATCTACCCATATAAAATTTACATGCCATGCTCATTTCCTCCATGGATTCTGAAATTATAGTTATCCAATCGTAACATAGTTCGTTTTTATATGTGTGATTTGTTCCTGGTAAAACCAAAGATAAATATTTCTATTATTTCCTTTATTCTACTTCAAAATTAACGATTTTCGTATTTGTCTATAAGTCTCACAAGTTTCTTACAGCTAGAGGACTGGAAATTTTAGGATATACTTTATGTTCTTTATAGGATTGCTAACTAAATTAAGTGCTGTCAATGCATTCCATTATGCTAAAGTTTAATGAAATTACAAACTATTCATAAAATGCATAAAAATGAGGCGAGTTATTTTGAATGATGAAATTTGATCGGTCGATGTGGATGACTAAGAAAACGTAGCGTTTGTAGTTCAGGCACAATTTATATTTAATGTTTTCTTACAAATTTTTAATTAATTTTTATTTTAAATTATTTATCTATAAACTCACGAAAGTTTTGAGTGTGTCTATTTTATTGTTATTAGGGGATTAAATATAATGCGATTCGCGACAATATGAGAAAGATTAGAGTGTTTTAAATGAATAAATTTTATGTGTAATACTTTATACAAAATTTTAAAACATAAAAAATTGTTTCAGCTTATCTAAATTTGAAAAATGTTTGGGGTTTTAGAGTAGAACAAATGTTTCAATGATTATTGATTTATTTATTGATGCTTACGTTAGACCGAAGAATAAAAAACATAGAGTGAGATAATATCAAAATTTTTGAAAAAATTTAATATCTACATGCTGAAAAAAAGGTGTTATAAGATAGTGCAATCTGTGTTTAACTTTCAGATGTTCTATTAACTGACTTGCCGGCTAGGGAAATTTCCTTATTGGTTGAGAAAAAAGTTATAAAAAAAGCAAAAAAATTTCTAAGTAAAGAGCAGTGGAACTATAAAAACCTAAAGACAAGTAGAAGAAGGAAGAAATCAGCCTCAAAATCATGTCACTTAATTTATTAATGGGCCCTTAGACTTTTTTGGTTTATGCATTGCAGACTATTTTCATGCATAGTTTCATTACATAATCGTGATTGTACAACAAATATCGATGTCTTGAATAATTATAGATAGATAAAAAGAGTAATAAAAATCGTGGGAACAAATTAATGAAATATTTATAAAAATATTTTATTATTGTATATAAAGAGAACATGCGGTATAAAGTAATTTTAATGCAATTTTAAACGCATATAAAAAAAATTATTCAACTAAAGATATAACCTTTTTGTATCAATAATAAAATCATGGCAGTTTATGTGAGAGTTGATACATAAACATTAAATATTCTGTAGTATTTTACTGTTTAGGGTACTCTAGCGAATTGCAATTGTAAATTAAGTTGTAGCTGTTGAAGAACTTCTTTTTAATTAAATAAATCTAGAAGGAATATTATTCCACGCTCTATGTATCAAATAAGAAGTTAAAACCGAGAATTTATACTTCTTTTTTCACATCCTACATGCTTCAAGAGTCGGAGAAATTTAAAACCTATGGATCAGATAGGTCAACACCTCGCCATCTTTATTTATAAGATATACAATCGAAATTTATTTCAAAAGCTTCGTCCCACACTTTCCGGGGCTGATTCGATTTACAGGACTGCATCTTGTATTTTATATGTCCCAGAAACAGGCCCGCATTACATAAATTTTACGAAAAAAATTAGAATTAATGGCTCGAGAAATTTGGGAAAACTAAAAGTATATTTTTCTATAGGGTTTTGAATAAACTCGAGAACAAAACTCATTATTTAATTATGGATTTGCTTAATTGATCATTTGGTTTTGATTGTTAAGCTATGGAGAAAGTTTTAAGAAAAAAATGAAATTCTGATATTTTATAATTTGTTCATTCGAACTAGAAATAATTCAATTGACGATTTCCTATCTATTTAATATTATTTTAACTTTATTAAAACCGATAGCGTCTTGTGAATGATGTGTAATTAGACGTGTTAAAGTATACCTGATAGTTAACGAGGATTTTCTAGGAGTGTCGGGGAAATTTGAGAGAAATTTGTGTATTGCACAGTTTTGTATTTCTTTACTATTTATAATCATAGCAATGTAATTGTCACCTAGTGCTAGAAGGCATCTTTGCTTTCATTTGATTGAGTGTTGTTAAAAAGGGGGTAAGATACTAATTCAAACTGAAAAATATAAAAAATAAAACTACATGAATTTTCATTTTTTTATTACTCTTTAACAGGGATTATAACGGACGGTATAAATGGCCATCTAATCATAAACATAAAATTAATATAAAACTTTTAAAAATTGAAAAATTTTAAAAGAAATGAGGATAACAACTAACAGTATTAATTATTTAGATATTTAACCTATGGTTTAGTATCAATGTTTTAGCTATTTTCGATCATTATCTTTTGTAAAATACTGTTTTATTAAAATACCGATTTTGCTCATCCACGAACAATTTTTTTTACCTAGATTACACCACCAAAATTTCAGACCGCTATCTCTTTTTTTTTACTTTGATTATCTTGATGATAGACGGATGGATGGACGGACGGAAATGTGACTAATTAGGTTATTCTATGAACACTATTCCTAAATTGTTCGTGCCATCGATATTTGCTAGCGTTACAAACTTTAGACTGAAATTAATATACTCTGGCCAATTCTATATTTAATATCGAGTATAAACATTGAAATGATTTGATATAAAGTTCCCAATAATTCATAACGTATACATTCTATAATCTAATTATAAATAATATTATGATTCATTATTATATTTCTTTTTATTGTGAAATTCATAAGACAAAAGCTACTATAGAGATAATATTATAAATCAGCCGGTCATTGTAAAAAACATATCTCCTTGGTTGGCTTGTCTACATTAAATAAATAATAATAATAAAAAAAATTAATAACCATAATTATTACTCATCATAAGTGATGATAATTATCATAAATAATGAGTTATTCCTTTGTTTTAACGTGTGTGGGATAAACAGCATCAAATAGACCAGCATTAATTGCGCTTTCATCCCATAATTGATTCGAATACAATTTTTTATACTGGATTAAGTTTTACTGGATAGTATTTATACTGAAAAATTTTCTAAATCAAAATTTTACACTGTAAGAATTCTACATAAGACATCCGATTTTATGATTAGAAATTCAGATCAGAAAATCTTACGGCTGCCTGAAGTAAGAATTTCTTAGGATATTATGTGAAGTTAATAAAAAAAGTCATTAATAAATTTAACATATTTGAAAGTTTATTGGTTCATCGTGGTTCGATGTACGTATCCGATGATATCCGATGCTACTCTTACAATTTTTGTCTGAAATATAATCAGATTTTCTTATGGGACTGCCCGATGGTGTGCGTTGGCAATCAGATTTTATTACCAGAAAATCTTACGATGTATGCTAGCCCTAAGCTACTGTATAAACTTATAGAATCATACAGTACTCTACTGTTTATTTGTGGTGCTACTTCATAAATATTATTATGTATTATTATTAAAATATAAAAAATTATTACAATTTTTAATTAAATTTAAAAAAAGAAAAGAAAAAAAATAAATAAAAATAATGTATCTTTTATTTTTAATTAACTACAAAAATATAAATGACATTAATAACATCAGCACAACATTATTACCAACCATGTATTTTGACAGAATTTAAATTTATTTTAATTAAATATCTATACTAATATTTATTTTTTTTTATAGTATTATAAGTATTATTAAGCCATTCGTTTTGTTTGATATATTTTCAAAAAATTAATGTGATAACATTCTTTTTAATTTAATATTTAAAGATTAAATAAAATTTAGTGTTCTAATTTTGTATTTATTTAAGTCGACGATTGCTAGTCACATGGATCAAAATTTAAAATAATACTTTATAATTAAAGGGTATATTCAGATTAATTTCGAACACCAATCAAATGAATAACAGTTACATTATAATCAAATGGAATTGGTTAAACTAGTGAACGATCAATGAATAAATACCTATTGGTAATTAATCGGAATGAACCCATGGGCACTTGCAAAAGGAATTGAATATCGAATTAAATGTTGCTTATGTTTTTGTAAGTAAAGACAATCTCTATTGTAATATTCATTGTATTTTTTTTTTCAATTTTCACGAACAAATAATTCAAAAAATAAGATGTCGAAGAGTTTATCATGAAAAAAAGAGTAAAAATATTAATAAAAATATAAGATTAAGAATAAAAATTTTATTCCATATTTAGAAATAGTTTGGGCATACCAAATTTTATTTGAATAAATACGTTATTTGTTTATGAAAATTGAAAAAAAAATAAAATATCTTATTGCATTACATATTGTCTTTATAATAGAGGTAGGTCTCTATCAAAAACAAAATCTTCTATCACCTCGTTCTTGTTAAGAAAATGTTAAAAAATTTACAATTTTATTTATAATTTTACCGCAACATAACTGACTCTCTCAATAGAGTTAGAAATGTAATAACAAAATAATTAATTTGGAACATTTTCGAAGAAATCTTACATAGATTTGTTATTACATTCAGACATATAAAAACAACATCTCTCCGTGTAATAGAATTATAAAAACATATATCAAATAGTTTTTAATTAAATTTTTTTTTCTAACTCGTTCATAATATTTTTTAATATAAACAAACTATTTTACAATGTATGTGGTCTCCAAACAAAGATAACTATATATCATGCTTATACACTATACACCTTTCTATAGAAAACGCAACGACGTTGTATACGAGTAATAACATTTTACATTTTAGTATACTCAAAGTAGCATCATCCGATCATTATGGAAGTTCTAAAATCGTAATAAGATAAGGATTGGGACGTAGTTATATTATATCCCCATTAAGAATGCATTCTAAAACATCGTTTTCAAGAAATCGATGAAAAATAGTCTTTGAAAGTTTCATTGTTTTTTAAACAATTTTAGTTATTTTTTCCAGTATTGTTAACGTTTTAATATTGCAAATTTAGTTGCATTAAAATTCCCAATTGTTGGAATTTTAAAATTTTAATAAAATTTAAAAGTATTAGGCGTTTAAGTTTTGTAATTTGTGGGGAAAGCCGGATAGATGAAAAAATCGAGTATATTTTGGTGAGAGTTAAACTTAAAATTCCGATAATATATTAATAAATTTTATACTTTCATGAACAAAAGCCGTTATGGCAAGATTTTAATAAAATGAAAATTGTATGCATTCTGCAAATACTTTACACCATAATTATCAATTTCATATACTCGGTTTCAACTGGCCTACTGTTAATGTCAAAAGGATGGACCGATTTGAGTTCGGTGTTATTTTATTGAGGGTTTTAGTATAAATTGACAGTTTCTTAGTTAATAAATAAGTTTAGTAGCAGCAAGTACAAGCAGTTTTTTGAATTATGTGTAAATTCGTTGAATGTAAAAGTAGATACCAACAAAAAAATTCGTCTTTATTTTATATGAGATCTCCCTCTTCTTTGGTCCATTGGGTTTAATGGATCCCTGATCCAACTTTTAAACTATATAAGATAGAATAAAAGTTCAAATACAATAAATGCCTTTTTATTTGATATAAACAATAAACTTTTGTTTGGAAAATTTTTTCGTAAAATAAATAAGTTCCCCACAATTTTAGCTGAATTACACATGTATAAATATATAATTGTACAGTCTGGATATTTATAGTATTTTATGAATGCTAATTAAAAATAGCCAAATCAATGAAATTCAATCATATATGGAGCATCTAAACAATTAACTCTGTCAGTCGTTATCTTCACTTGTTCTTATTAAAATTTAATTCTGATTTAGTTTTTATTTTGTTTATTCACATTAAATAATACTTTCAGTAGACTAATATGCATAAGTTTATTATTATTAAAATATAATAAACATGATAGACAAAGACAGAAAAAAATTGTCTATGAAATTAAAGTTTTAATACACAACCAGAAAATAGACGACATAGACGTGCTGTTTAATAATAAAATCATATTAAGCGTCATGTATTATTATATTTATATTCATTTGGTTAATTTAAACACATTAAAAAAGAATTTATTTCAAATAAGTATTTCCTGATATATTTTGTATTTTTAAAATGCACAATACTGAATGAAGGAATAAATGTTTATGATTTAAGGACGTTGCCATGAAACAGCTCTATGATTAAGTCAACAAATATATATTGATAATTAATAGCGTCAGTCATATCCGTAAGACTTTAAAAGCTAATGAAATTTATGTAACTATAAATGATTTTCCAATAAAGACATAAGAATTTTTCACACGCTTTTAATAATTTGGCATGCATATTGCATACATGCCCATTTAAAATGAATAGTGTACAATACGTTGTTCGAAATTTGACCATAATCACTCAAAAGTATCTTTAAATTAAAGTCTTTAAAATAAAAGTTTATATAATAAGTTATTTTATATTGTAAACTTCAACATATTCTATACGAAAGAAACAGTAATTTTGAAAATTGATTATTTTGAAAATTTGAGGAAAAAACTTTTCCACCTATTTTACAATTGATAAAAATAAAGCTTGCCAATCGCTACATAATAAAGCTGAAAAAAAGAAAATCGATTTGACTATCACTGGAGAAAACGGTGCCGACCTGTTTTATCTTTGCCATTGTATGTACAAATTTCATGCCTAATTAAAAATACAATATATACGATTTTAATGATTTAACAAAGCATTTCATTATTATGCGACATGTTGACGTCATTATTGTGTTTGAAGAAAAAATTTAGAATAATTAAAGTTTTGGTATTGCTAAATAAATATGACATTTCATAATACAGGAACAAAAGCTAAATTTTACAATGAAAACTATCAAAACGTCAAAAGTGAAGAACAATTTTCCCATTTAACTGTTAGTATTCACAAGTTATTAATTAAAATTATTCGATATATTTTTTTATTCTTTTACTTAGAATGTAATCTTTAATCAGAACTTAGAATGTAATCTTTAATCAGATATATTTATTCGATGAAGTAAAAAAATGTAATATCTTCTAAAATCAATGGTAAATTTGGCTTCTTTGATACTTACTTTTTTTTTTTTTAATTTTACTGACTTGATAGAAAATTTATTTAAAAAAAAAAAATCTAGAGAAAATTCAATGGAATTTGAGATTTTTCAGAACAAACTACCTTAAATACCGTAATGTATGTGTAAGTTTTAAGTGAATGATGGATGACTAGTTGGATAAATGCTTAAGGGTCCATCAACAAATAAGCCATTAACAATGCATAAATTATGAAATGTGCTGTTGTCTAAGAAAACATTTATATTTATTATTATTAATGTATGTAAAAATGTCTATTCCAGACCATAAGTGTTATTATATTGTTTAAAATATCATAGACTTTTGTTTAATTTTTTCAAGTTTTATATTAATTATTCATTATACTCGACACACATGAAATGTCAGAGTATATTAATTTTAGTCTAAAATTTGTAACGCTAACTAATATTGACCGCCCAAACAAAATTTTGTCCATAGAAACACCTAATTAGTCCAATTCTGACTATCTGTCTGTCCGTCGTCACGATAACTTAAAAACAAAAAGATATAGCGAACTAAAATTTAAGTGACGTTTTCTAAACATAAAAAGAGAGTTTAAGTTCGTGAATGAGCAAAATCGGTCCATAGGGTTCAATGGAACCTTGACTCAAGTTTTAAACTATAAAATATTAAAAAAGAAGAAAAGTTTAAATATAAAAAATGTTTTTTTTTTTTTTTTTTGAAACAAGCAACTTTGGTTTGAAACATTTTTTCGTAAAATTCGTTGTTCACAATTTTAGCTCAAATTTGGCTAATAAACACATATAAGCATTATCAATTCATGTAAAAATATATAACTGTATAGGCTGGATATTTGAAGTATTCTATGTATTAAAAAACGACAAAACAATGAAAGTCAATCATCATCGAACAAAAACTGTATGAGCCTACAGAAAATTTATACGTAGCGTGAATTAAAAACGGACGCCGCTGTTCAAATATAAATCCCTATTGCGTTTTTTTTTTTCACTTAAATATTTAAATGTGTGGTTATAATATTAACAGACATTTTATGGCTAAATAAAGAATAAAGAAATTTTAAATTCTTTATTAAGTTAGTATACGAACAGTATCTTATCGTTTTCTGTCATTATATTTTTAAAATTAACAGATAACATTTATCCACTAGAGGACTGGAACATCATACAAAATATTATACTATAAAACGAAAAAAAAGAGAATATTTTAATAAAGGAGACAAAAAAAAAAATGAAATAATTACTAAAGCAAACGAAAGAAAATTGAAAGAAAAACATTTGTTAATTAATAATGTTTAAAGAAAAAATTATGCTGAAAGCTATAATTATTTTACGTTGGAATTTTCCGTATACCACAATTCTTCGGATTAATCCATACAAAATACGTTTACGACATGTCGATCAAAAGGAAATATTGTTGAAACCTAATTTAATGACTTATCACAAATAAAATTATATCTTACATTTTATAGCTTTATAGAAATCAATACTAGAAAAAAAAGTGTTTATTATTTATTTATGGGAAAATAAATACTGCTTTTAATAACTTTTCTTTAAATAATAATAAAGGTTTATTAGAGAATGTAAAATAGGTACTTCAACTTTTTATATTGCATGAAAGACATTAAATATAAATGTTTAAATATAGTTTTTCTGGTTTTTAAAAGCTATTTGTAAGAACATTGGCTTGAATATTGTTTTTAATTGCGACAAAATAATCATTAGTAATTTTAATGTGACAAAATAATCATTAGTAATTTTATATGAAAAAGTTAGATGCTGTTATTTTAAAACTACAATTCTAGATTGTAAATTAAAGAATTTTTACAAACTTTATTGTAAAATTGCAAAAAAATTTGAATTTATAATAAAGATTTTTTTAAATTTTCTTTTCAGGCTCATTTTTTGCCATATATATGTACATATAATGCTTGAAGGTATCGTAGCTATGGGTACCGTGCATCAAAATCTTTTATTTTGTTTCTATGGTTACGAAATACTAGTTTATCAATCAAATGATATATTAGTCTGTGAATAATTTAACATAGAAAATGTTAAATCATTCACATGAAATTTATTCGATGAGTCTTACAATTTTCATCCCATAAGTTCAATTAATATCTTTTTTTTTTCAATAATTATTCAATAAGTTTAGTTTGACATTTGCAAAACAATTTATATGCAAACAATTGAACAAATAATTATATTTTCTAGAATGTGAATGTTTTATTACAAATTTTAGATACTCGTGGCGCATCGATCCCTTCCACGTACTATACACGGTACGGATATTAACTATGTCATAAATGCATCAATTTTAAATACATTTACGATGCGTGTGTGTTCAACTCCACCACTTTTTAATAGTTTTCAACCAAATTTAAATCGTCTAGCATCAAAATGTCAACTAATAACAGATATTTAATAAAATAAGATATTTTAATTAAATTTTATTGAAAGTAAATATTTCTTGAATTCTTTTTGAACCTTAATAATTTTGAATACAGGTGGTTTGTAGCTTGAGAGAATGAAGACATCATTTCAGTGGATTGTAACAAATTTCTTTCCAAGAAACAACAAATACACCAAATTAACATTCCAAAAACATATTTCAGGGTGGTATGATTACAGAAAGTATTATTTCTTTTTTGTTTAAATATGAAGACAAAATAATTATTATTTAATTATTAAAAAAACTAAAAATTAAAAGAATACTAACATTAATATTTTATATATATATATTTTTTTTTTTTTTGTATAAAAACCAAACTTTGGTATTAAGTTATTAAATACTGTTTTTAACGCTTTAATAATATAACAAAAAAAAAAAATGAGAATTCTATTTACAAAAAAGAGCTATAAACGCCACATAACCTCTATGTACAGGTAGAAAAATATGTAATAAATTTATAGTGTGTCAACTTTATCAATTTTTATATAAAGAATATAAGGACTGTCCAGAAATTGGAAAAATTATATAGCAATTTTATTGTATATCAACAAGGACTATTTAGCAATGTAGATAAAACATATAATCAAGGAAACGGTACAAGAAATCACTACAGAGAAGATGTTGTTGCTAATGTCAACAATTATAATTGTATTTGTAATTTAATATATGAAAAATAAATTTTCTGTATTAATTATTTTGATTCATACCATTAAATATTTCAAAACTGCAAAGAAACATTTGAAGCACGATGACTGATTAATTAGGGTAACAGATAGATAACGTATTTTCTTTTGTGTAGGATTCGCAAGGAGAGATTTTTATATAGAATAACTTTGGATCGTAAACTTATAATAAAAGTTTTTCATATGTAGTCAACTTAAATAGACACATTGTATATAAATGGTTTCCTAACCCAAGTTGAGTAGACAAATACTAAATTTGCTATATTTCACACCAAAATATGAAACAAAACTATATATAAAATAAAATAACAAAACTCCAAAATTAATTTAAAATGAAGAAGTTTTAAGCTCTTACAGAAAGCATTATTATTTTTGCCAATTCCGGGGTTTTTGGATAACAAAATTTTTTTCAGCCCCCTGTTTAAAAATTTAGTCATTATCCCAATTAAAATTATAAAATTCGTAATGGCGGATTTTTGACGCCAAAATATATGTTTCCAACAAATTTTTTTCCCAAACTTTTCGATTCAGGTATTAAAACGAAGGGTTTAAAAGGTATATGATAAAATGTAATTTGGTATGAGAAATAATGAAAATACAAATTTGGGCCTTTACAGGATACCTGGTAGATGTGACACAGCAAACTTAATAGTAAATCTATAATTAATGAAAACAATAAATTTTGATGAACATGATTTTTGCATACTTCGTTCATTATTTAAGAATTATTAATTCATTTAATTGTACGATGTTGGATTTTTGATTTTTAATATCTTATTTATGCACTCTAAATTTAAAATTTTTAATAGGCTAGAAACTTCTCTTCTATTTTATCCTCTTCTCGGTACTTCACGTCATTTTATTAAAGAAAATCTCAATCTTGAAATTGATGCTTGATGCCAAAATTGAGCTTGACCCTCCTTCATTGCTCTTTTACCAATGTTTGCAGTCGGATAAAAATACTTCAATATTAATCTTACGAAAGAGTATCTTGACCTAAATAGAATGTAATTGACAATGGTATTCTGAAGATATATCCAGAAAATTAATATTATGTCGGTAATTGGGATTCTACCAGAAATAAGTCAAAATCAAGGCTGTCATGTTTTTCTTGTGATTTTTTCTTACTTTTTTCTAATAACAAATTGGTTGTTCGATATCGGTTTAATCCATACAATTCAAGGCTGAAGCTTTTCACGATCATATGTAAAACATTATTTAAGTTTATACATGGAAGTAAAAAATAATAATGTTATAATTGTTTATAATTTTTTTTTCTATTATTTATTAATGATAATAAAACGATATACTTTTTTATTATTTAATAAAAAAATCATGTATTGTTCTCTTTAAAAAACATGAACAAACGCATGTTATATATAGTGGAACAGTGCCAGTGAAATACCTCCACGGATAATAGTGGTATTTTATGTTGACGGTTGATATGAAATTTACTTGCTTCTGGAATGTGTACATTAAATCATTTGTCAGAGGTAGACTGTAAGATCAAATGTCAAAGCATAAAATATTCCTCTTATAATAAATTCTGCAAATACACTATTTTTGGCCAACATCCGTTTTTATTCTTGAACAGAAAAAAAGCATATTAAAGGAAGCTAAATTTTGATGTCGTTACATGTGAATTTAGTCAAAATAATATTTTATTTAATTAAAAATTTTAATAACAATGGAAACAAAATTTTAATTCTGAGGTTTTGTTAACTTCAAGTATTTATTTTAAAATACATATTTAGTTCAAACATTAGCTCGGCTTCAAATTTAAAGTATTCGTTGTTCTATGGCTTTTTTTAAGAATTTCATCGAGACGTTTTAAAAGTAAAGTGTTTCAACAAGGAAAAAAATGTTCATGGTTTTGTCAACGTACTAAAATGAATCAATATAATATCAAAAGAAATAATAGAAAAGTTTTAATTATTAAATCTCAAGATTTGTAAATCATCATCAGATAAAAATCGAATTATCTATAACAAATACTGCCTAGGTAGAGGATTCTTACACCAATCCATCGGAATAACTTTTTTGTGACGATGGCAGAATTCAAAGCCATAGCTTGTGTAAACTTCGTATGTAATGGTTCGAAAATCGGGAAATGTATATTATATAGTAAAATAAAAATCATCTACCAATATATAACAGCAAACATGCAATAAAATTTAATTTTTAATAATAGCTGAGAACACTCTCGATATAGTCAGTCTCCTTTTAGAGATAAAAATTTAATAAAAATCTATTAATTTGAGCCTACGATGCCACAAGCAGCAGTCACAAAGATAGAAGTACATACATTACACTTATAAAATCCCTGTTTTACCATTCAGAGATAAAAATGATAATTAACTGTACTCAAATTATTAAACACAACAATTTATGAATTATTCCAATAAAACCATACCTGAAACAATAAAAAATATTTGGTTAATTTTATGTTCAATAATACTACACATAATACAGTCTAAATGTTATGCATTAATAAAAAAAAGTAAAAGCTTCTAATGAAGGCTTGAATAAAAATTTTAAAATTATTAAGTTAATAAGACGTCAAATTTTAAAATAAATAAACAAACTTGGGCATAAAACTGCTATCCTATTCGGGATTAGGATGAATAAGGCTTTAGTCATAGCAAAACAAGTGTGCTAATATACAGATTTATATCAACGGGTGACTTGAATTTTAAATATCTCTTTGCCTGTAAGCAATTACACTTGAACAAATCCCAAAACAATTTAAGGGTTGTTTAAATAAAACATTTAAAATTTCTTTTAAATGTTTCAGATTTTCACAAAAGTGTAAGCTCATAAGAACAAGACAAAAATAACAAATATGTAGAACAAAGATAGAAGATAAATTCCACATTGTGTGGCATTCCAGCCCACTTGTGTCTGCTAATTTTTTATTAGGTTCCAAATTTTTGATCTGAAAGTACGAATGAAAGCTAGTATATATAATTTTTATACTGGGCATACATAATATGCCAGAGAATATTAATTTTAGTCCAACGTTTGTAAGGCTAAATTTTGGTAAAGATGTTCATAAAAACACCTAATTATTCTATTTCCGACTGTCCGTCCATCACGATTACTCAAAAAGAAAAAGAGATAGCGAGCTGAAATTTTCGTGACGTATTGTAAACATTTTTCGAGTTTAAGTTCGTGAATAAGCAAAATCAATCCATACCCAACTTTTAAACTATAAAAGACTAGAAAAGTTCAAATATAAAAAAAGTTTATTTTTTTTAAACAAACAACTTTTGTTTGAGACACTTTTTTGTAAAATCTATACAATTTTAAATTTGGCTAATAAACACTTATAGGTAATAACACTACATTTTAGTATTATACATGAATCAATGATTGTAAAGACTGGATATTTATAGTACATTACGAATACTAATTAAATATAATTCAAACAATCAAATTCAATCATTTATCGAGTGTCTAAATAAATAACTCTGTTAGTTGTATTCTTCACTTGTTTAATATGTATATTGTCTAGGTAATAAAAACAATGCTTAATTTTGTATTAAGTTGCATAGATAATAAACATTTTATAATAATGATAGCAGAGAAAATTATCATGATCATGATCATGATCATCACATCACATATAGAACAAGCGAGTAACAACTATAACAGATGATGAAAAATAAATTGAGTCATGATTACGACTGCTATTTTTCAAAAATCATCATCATAACACAAGAGATAGATACATATACATATTTTATTTTATTCACAATGGTTCCGTCTATACGTCTGTCCTACTATGTATCTACTATCTATAATCATCATAATCTCCTCATTTATATACACGAATAAAATATATTCCTTCTATTCAGCAATAATAGATTCAGATATTATCATTATATTATATGGGTGAAAATTATTGTACAATGTATTTCAAAATTTTTTTGATATTTTATGTTTTATTGATCTTAATTAATTTATTAATCTTACATTTTTATTTTTACTTTCTTTTACTACTAGTAAAAGTATATGTAATACTGTTATAATTTTGATTTCCAGTTTTTAGCCGACTTCAAAAAAAGAGGTACTCGATTCGACTGTATTTTTTTTATCACCTCAAATCATTGGACTGGGTGAACCGATTTTGATATTTCTTTTTTTATTTGAAAGCTAGTTCCATTTTCATTTAGTACAATCAGATGCCCCGAAAGGGTAAGAATGGACGAAAACAATTTTTAGTTATTAAATTTCATCCAAATACAAAAATTTTTAAAAATTTAACTGGTCTCAAAAAAAGGAAACTGATCACATAGAAAAATTAAATATAATTTTTTACTTTTAAGTTATTTTTTTAAAAATTTGATATCAGAAATTTGTCAATATGTGGGTGCGTGCGTGTGACTGCGATATTGTACCGAACGTTTTATCTAAAATTCACCAAACTTTGTATTCTGTCTTCTTATTACCTCTAGTTGTGCCGCGAAATATTTGATTAAATCAGACTACAGGTTGCTTATTTTATTTGTGTGATTGTCAAGTATTTTACATTTTTCTTGAAAACGACTGAAACGATTTTCTTCAAACTTAATATGTTTACAAAACATTTTAAGCTCTAACTATAACTTGAAACCTCTGGGAAAATTTCGTAATTTTGCTTTTCGTTTTGTTAATAATAATACATAAATAAATATATCTTAAAGTATATAATAGTAAAATAAAGTCTCGTGACGCATCGCAACAGATATTTAACCTTTGGATTCGAACAAGATTCCAATTTGAACAATTTTTACATATATAAACTTTGCAATTTAAGCTAATCTAATATCGTGGGCTTTTATTTACTGAATACCTATTTACTACTTTGTACAAAGAAAGAGCTATTTTTATATCATATTTAAAGAAATTTTTATTTTTAAAGTGTTCTTAAATGACCAAAATCTATTAATTTCGTCACATGCATTTTTCTATTACTACCTGTTAGACGTTAAGAGATGGTCATTGATATTCAACCATATTTAGACAATTTAAAATTGGTTATTATAGCTGTACTTGTTATAAATTATATAATAATTTAAACTTTTTTTTTTTGCATTTTTGCAACTGTGTTTCTAAATTATTTCTTTTTGTCAAAATTTGGTTTTTTAAAACGACTTTTAATATTGCTTTGCCGCAATCCAGTTTTATAAAATGAGAAAATTTATAGAAAGTTTATATTATTTATATAATAATACGTCAACCGAGAACTTTGCACCCCTTTATACGAAAATTTGAAAACGGAGGAATATGACATTCGGTACAATTACAGTTTATATAAAGGACTGGAAAATGCTAATACTTTTTTTAAATAAAAAGTACAATGCATCAATAAGAAAAACATTACACTCATATATAAGGGGTGACTTGTATTACACACACTAACATGCACACGCATATGTACTATACATGTTTTTAATATACTGTTATGTTTAAAGGCTTTGTTTTACGTCGAATTTCGACCGCTGTAACAGGACTTATTATCCTCTTAATATAATAATACAAAGCTTGTAAATCAGTTTTAAAAGCGTGTTTAAATTAACATTTTCAAAAATAAAAAATAGTATCGCCACAACGTACCACAAACACCATGTCGAATTTAAAATGCCTAAATGTTGGCACCAATAAAATGTATTATGATTTTATAAAATTCAGAATTCCATAGAAAGTATTCTTTTGTCAGGAAATTATCAATAGTGATATAAATTTTACGCTTATAATATGACAACAAAATTATTCGATGAAAACCATATAAAGATTTAAACAATTTAGACGAATACGAATTCATTTTTAGATTAGCACAAACATTTAAAGGAATTTGTTAAATGTAGCTCATTTACGATAATGCATACCGTAATGGTGCACATCATATGAATGTTACATAAAAATTTTCTTAGTGAAAGAATAAAGCGACTGAAATTTTGCACTGTATAGCAAAACCAATAACATTAAATTGATTTACTTTCTCCTATGGAATATACACACATTATGTGTTCTTATTAGGTTATATAAGTAAAAAAAGTATATTTAATGTTCCCTTTTTCTCACCCATTCTTCTTAGTTCACATATACAAAACTAATATTATCACAAACATACAAAGCCATTATTGGTGGTAGAACAGAATCTAGCTTGATGTGAGTCGTTATAATATATAGACACATTTCGAATAGAGTAATATAGTTGGTTCAAAAATATCCATAATTATTTTTTCCAATACAAAATCATGTTTAAGTTATATAACAAATCAATTTTTATTGTAATTTTTTTCGTTATAATTAAAAATTTTTAGATTCAGTACGGAGAACATCCAGTTCCAAGTATATATATATAGTACAACAATATTAATTAATGATAGATATTTTTTTACACCGTAGAAGTGACATACTGTAAAGTAGTAATCTGTATTCTCGAAGAAACTCTACCTTTGTGATAGAAATGTACGCTAACATTATGTTTTATAATGAAAAGGTCGTCGGGTCATCAAAACAGAGAAATGATAGGAATTTATATATAAAATATGTTATTTCACTTCCATAAATACAAATTACAAGTATGTTATCTATCGGTGATTACAAAAAAATTTCGAAATTGATAAGCATTATCGACGTCTCAAAAATATTTTGTTTTACACTTTTATTTGCAGTGTTTAAAGTATATAATTTTATGGTATAAATAACCGATTCCATCATTGCGTAGATGATTGACAAACTGTTCCTGTTATATATAATATGAATATTCTTAAAAAACGTTAGAAAATAGTTTGAAAAAGACAACTTACAATATGAAACTTAAGTTATTGAACTAATATTAAGATATTTAAAATCGAAAAATACTACTTTTTTCCCAGCTTCTTAAACTTATGTTTTATTCAAAATTATACTTAATACGAGAATATACCAACTGACAATGTTCATTGTTTAAATACTCAGCATATGATTGAATATCAATACTAATTATTAATTAAAAAATTGCTGCAAATCTAAGCTGTTTACGAAAAAATCTTTTAATTTTCAAAATAATATATTTTGATCTCTTATAGTTAAATTTTGAGGCATGGATCCATTGAACACAATTGACCGATTGTATTCTTTACGAACTTAATTTCAGATTGCTAAAACTTTTCGTTTTTGAGTTATCATGATAGCTGTCAGTTGGAAATGAACCAATTAATTGATTTTATGAACATTCTATAAGTATAATACTCTAAAGACTGATTAAACAGCTTACAGTATTAAACAGCTTACAGTATGTATATTTTTATTCTAAAATAAAAACTTGATCCCTCAATATTCGGATTCTTATTTCGGATTTCAGCTATAAATAAAACAATTCCATTGACAGAATACGGTCTTCGTATACTCAAATACCCACGAATCTGGCTCTAAACGATCGTTGACATTTATCTAAGTATCATTTTGCACTCTTATAATTGATAAGTTAATAAAATTACCAATATTTATTACCTACGGTTAATTGGTAATCGAATATCCAACAAACCTGTCATAAATGAATAACAAAAGTATTTCATGTGATAAGAAATATTGTATTTAAACATATCTATGTCGACACATTTTAATGGTTATTAAAATAACTTAACTGGTAGCTTAACATATAAAATAAAATATATTTGCTAATATGTTAAAAAAATTTTTATAATTAAAATATTTTTTAGGTCACTTTTCAACTACTCATGTCATATAATATTACTAGACAATATTGAAAACTACAGCAAGAGAATCGAAGATACTGAAGTATGCTTTTTAAGACAAAATTTTCAAAATTAGATAGAAGATTGTGTATCAAATGATAGAGTGCGTTAAATCAAACGAGAGAAAAATGAGAACAAATAAATCCAAAAGATGCAATTAGAATTCATTGGGCATAATATTAGAATACAAAATCACCTAACCCAGGCAGAGATAATAGTTGAGAAAAGAAGAAGGGGTCGAATACGTTTTAACGCATTATTTTGCTAATTAAAACCACCACTGAACATTAACATAAAGCACAAGAAAGATAATCCTGAAAGAACATGGTTGTCAAAGTCTGGAACACACATGGTTCTTTATATATTTAATGAAGTGTTTGAATAGCTGTAGTGTTTTCTGGTGAAATTATGGTATAGTTTTAAAAGAATATACTATCCGTGGCAAAGAAAATGTAGATAAGCTTTATAGTTACTTGAGTACTTTAGTATTCTACAATGTTTCTAATTATACTTACTGAAATTTGTAATGTCACTGTTTTTACGAAAGGATTTTGAACAGATTTTGTCAAATCATTCACCAAAAGGAATTGAACCAAGCATCTAACGGAATTATATACAAAACAGTTTTTACTAAAGTCGGTAGATAAAAATTGCAAATATTTCTTTTACTTCGTTTATGAAAGAGTAATGGAAGTAGATGATGTTTTACGCTAAAGTTTATATCTTTACTATTTCGTATACTTTTTGCTATAAATATACTTATTACTTTATATATTTTATATATTATTTACCTATACGTAAATGTGTGTACAATGATGTTTAAATATTCATGTGTTACACCACACACAGAGAAAGTAAATATTATGCGTAATACTAAAAACTTTAATTTGATTAACAAATTTCAATAATTTAATTTTTGAACACATTTTTATCCGATTTGTTGTTATATTAATACTTTGGTAAAGATAAGGTGACCGAATGCGGTTTGGCGTTTGTAAACTAATTAATAGAGGCAAATCGTTGTGTGTGAACCATAGCTCGAAGATTTCAAAAGCCACTTATTTTGATTTGAGTTAAAATCTATCTCATTAGACAATTTACATTAATTATTACCACTTTTCTATTTTTATAATATTTATAATAGCATTAGGAGCAAATTGTACATTATTACGTAGTGAGTTTGTTCTTGAAATCAATGGTGTAATTAAATACAAACTGCGCAAATAACTGGAACATAGTAAACGACTAGTATAGATTCCGTTTATTTGTACAAATTTAAAAATTTCAATGTCCAAATATAACATTTTATTGTTATTTCTGCGATTGATCGTTCAATATTTACAAAATAGCTGATACAGGAACGAAAAATCACATTGTAATAAACAAATTAAAAATAAATCTTAGAACATGCACTTTTAGTGTTCTCATATATAATCATGGTTTTGTGTAACTAATATACCTTTTATTTTCAATTATCATGGATAAGAATTGTATATTATTAGTTTTACTAGGGCAGGTCAATAAGTCCCTATAAAATTCTTGAGATTTGTATCATCTCGAAATGTTTGTTTTTAGTAAACATCATTCCTCGCTAGTATCTAGAAAAGTTGCAGCGATATTAATAACATGACCTCAGGTTTATCTTCATATGACCTTGTTGTTTACTTCGTTGAAGTAACTTGTGTTTGTTTAAAAAAATTGAAAAAAAGGGAATTTAAGTGGTTATTAGACATTTTTATTTTAAAGGCTTATGAGCAAACAAATAAAAGCTGAGTTGGATTCAATTCATGGCACATATGGCCATAGTATTTGCAACAGTTTAAAATTGGATAAATGGATTTAAACGTAGCCATACAAAATCAACAGAAAACGACCATAGTCCAGTAGACCTTGAAGACTCCAGAAACAACGTTACCGAAGAATAAATTACGCGAAGTAGTTGAAGCCTCAGGATATCCAAAAGGTCTAGACGTTTGAATCACTCATGATAAATTTGATATGAAAAAATATCTGCGAGATGGGTGCCGCATTTGCTCTCATCTGAGAGCAAACAGAACCACAGTATCAATTGAAACTACAATTGAGCAATTCAATTTTAAATTGATAGACCATCCATCGAAATTACCAGATCTGATCTCGAAGGACTTCTTTTTTTATTCAAAAATAAATTTAATGGTTCGACGGACAATGGTTTACATAAAATGAGAAGATCATTACATACACAAAACAGTCAACTCCAAAAAAACCGACCAACCTTAATATTTATTTAAAATTAAAAAATACACGACTTTTATTGTGTATTTTATAGTTTTTTTTGTTTAATATGAACGTTTTCATTTAACAAAATTATATCTGATACAGACCTTAATACACCATCAAAATAAACATAAAGCTTCAAGCTGGTGTTTTTGTTTGTTTTTTTGACTAATTTTGAGAATCTTCTACAATCATAATTTTCTGAAGGCTCCAAAGGTTGTAGGGACGCCTGTCAATGCATATTGAATTAATAGATTATATAAAAAATTTACCGAAAAAACAGTTTTACTATCTTTTTCTACAAATTTATTGATTTTTCCCTCGTATTATAACGCACGTACCTTACACATATATACTGAATTTATAAACATTTTATTGCCAAGTTTCGGGATAAGTATTGAATAAGAATAGATATAGGAAAAAGTCAGTGATTTTCACTTATTTGTTTCTTACATGTTGAACTATTGAATTTGCATTATATTTGAAAACTTTGAAAATACTTATATAAATTACCTCTTTTGGTTAATTTATTTAAAAAAATTTGTATAAAACTTTAACTATTTTAAAATCTAAATAAGCTTAATTAACGCATTAGATTTTTTTAAAAATGTGTTTTTTACCTTAATAATCCTTAATAGGGGAGCCGCAACCCTTGTAATCTATATTCCTTATTTAGAACACTCCATTCACCTGCAGGCAAAGATGCCTTCTAGCACAAAGTGACAAGTATGAGCCGGTTACTTTGTTCTTATCCAAGCGACGACTGTGTGATCAATCAACCACCCCATTTTATTAATTTTTTTATAATTATAATTGGACACAAATCCGCAACATTCAATCTTAGTACTCCAATTGGTGAAGGTATTAGTGCCTTTACTCACTTGGAGACTGAGCCGCTTAACCATCCATATACTATTTACTATAAAAAATGGGAAGAACTGGATGTACTTCGACTTTAATCAATTCTCAATCGACTTTTGCCTTTAATATTATCATCGGAGAGTAACATAATTTTCAAATAGAAAAATTTTCTCGAGTATCAGGTAACAAACAGATGAGTCAGAGATGACACCTTAAGAAAATATACCACCTTCTTGACTAGACTCTATTAATCTGAAGTCTTAACAATGGCCTCGTTCTTCAATAATTTGAAGAATTAAGTACGTAACAATTAAACACTACCGTTTCAAGCTTAGTGCTGTAGGTACAAATTCTAAAAAAAGAGTTCATGGGAAAAGTATCTGCGTAGAATTTATTATTAGAACATTCTTGGGAATTCCATTGATATCTTAGCGTTAAAAATTTTTGAACCCAATTTGTGAACAAAATTATCTTCATAGTTACGATCTTACCAATAACGTTGTGATAATTATTATAATTATTTATTAAAAATAAAAAAATTTTATAATAAATATAGAAAGTAAAACATAATTGAAAATAAAATTTAATATAAAAATTAATTGAAAATATATGTTTTTGATTCTAATGCATTATAATAAATAATAGTCAAATATAAATAAATATATTATATTTTATATATTTAAAAAAAATAAAAATTGAATGCGGAGAATTATAATAATAAGAATAATAATAAACGGGGTCGAGAACAACGAAAAAACATTAAATACTTATTGTTCTTAAATTACTCTATATTATATTTTGTATTTATTATTTCGATTATCTTTCCGTTATTGATAAAGATAGCATTTATTCCAATATATTTTATTATTTAATTTTTTTTGCATAAATTTAGATTTTTAATTATAATACATATTTAATATAATTGTGTACACTGAAAAATTGATGTTATTAAAGTGTGCTTCAATACACGTTAAAAATAATCGTTGTGATTTATAACTTAATGAAACGAAAAAGCGATGGTAAAGGAAGACAACCGCATATAGGACATAACGATCGAGAGTATAAGATACAAGTATCTGTACGAAGTAAGGCCTTGTTTACCATTTTCTCACCCGTTTATTAACATGGTCTTAAATTCTGATTACCCAATGGCTCTATAGTAGCACTTTAAACATTTCAAAATTTTATCTTAAGATCAAACCGTTTTAAACGAAATATGTTTAAAAATTGTTTTTAGATTAAATACAATTAATCTAGAAAAATCTAAAATGATCGTTTTGTAGACAAGAACACCCGTATGTGAGTCTATATTTTAAATAGTTTTACTGAAATATTTGGAAACAAAAATTTGAAAATTATTAAACTGAAAATTTAAAGCTTTTTAGTTTCCTGACAGTTTTACCCCATTTAAAACATTAAAACAAATACCAGAAAAAAACAGAGTTACTGAGACACTCAAGACAAAAAAATCCTAAATTAGAAAATTTCCCAAAAAAAAAAGTAAATTTTCACATAGCTAATTGGCTGAGCAATAAAATCATTTAGATTTCTCCGCCAAGTGCATTGGCAATAGCCAATCATATCACATAAGTTTTTCTATTGAGAGATTTACAAAAAATTAATGTTTCTAGCCGTTATCGATTACATGACCTATTCAAGATTCGCTCAATAACCGACATAAAATTTAAAAAATATTACTCATTTGTTTCTAAGTAAAAGAAAAAAGTAATTATTAAAACGATTTAGTGGGTAATATTTGCCAAATCCTTGCAAAAATTACTTTTCAACATCCTAATTGCATGAATTAAATAATTCATTAAATTCGAGATAATAACTTTATCGAAATAATTAGATTAAAAAAAAAACATTATTTTGAGTTTATTAATAAGTTCAAGGTGAATAAAATGTATGCATGAGTTTTTTTTTTATATACCTAACAGTAATACAAATTTTTTTCTCAAAATTTAATTATTTTTAATAATCAACGTAAAATTATACTTTTTTTGTTATTTAAAACAGTAGCTGCTATTGCTTTGTTTTGATAGGTTCTGGAAGCGAGTGAAGTCATTTTTTATACGTTCTAAATAATATTATTTTATCTTATTACATTTCAACATATACAATTTTTTTAAAGTTTTTTTTTTCAAGTTTCCGATAGAAAATTAGTATACGCGGCTCAAAATTCAAAATGTAAAAATTCGATTTTCTGATCACAAAATCTTTAGAGTACGCATGTGTATGTTGGTGTGTGTGTTTTCACATGTGCGTGAACAAATGTGTATAAAACGCAAGTATACCCAAAAATACTCGCAATGCGAGTATTTTTGGTGGTGGTTGTTTCCATGATAGTACGGTTCACTCTATGATAGATATCAATTCTTAAATTAGGGTGCAGAAAGCGGCAGCCTACAAGTTGTAACTATTTTTATGTCATTAAATTGGAAAAAGGGACCACCGAAAAAATTGTTGTAAATATATAATTTATCACCTGTATAATTTTTCTATTTAACTAATATTATTTTAAAAAACAAAATCAGATTTTCAGAAAATGGAGTATTCTTACAATGTATTTCGAGTCACATGTGATCTTGGGCAGCCGAAAAATGAACTGTTTAAATAATAGCATTTAAAAATAGGAAAATGGTCCGAGTGCGATGTACGTAAAAACTGTAAAATTTATATATTAAAAGAAATAATTTAGTTTTTTGATGTCAAACATATATGTGGCACACCTTGATAGAACGAATAGATAGTACTACTTCTAAAGCAGAGCTCTAATTTCATCAGGAAACAGACACTCTTGCTAGTCAATTGTGTACAACCTACAAAACATACTTTTCAACATGACGCCGAAGGGAATACATTTCTCAAAATTTATTAACTAATTTAAATAAATAATTATTTATATTTTCAATTTCTGCAATCAATCATCCAATTTCAACCCAATAACTTCAATTAAATGTCTTTTTTATAATTATTCAATAATTTGTGTTAGACATTTGCTATACACTATACATGCAAACAATTGAACAAATAATTATATTTTCTAGAATGTGAATGTTTTATTACAAATTTGAGACACTCGTAGCGTATCAATCGATTAAGATGTACTTTCCGCGTACTTTCCGCGGAACACGGTACGAATACGATTGTGTACATATATGAATGTGCATAAAGGAGAGAGAACAATTTTTATTCCGTTTTCAAGATCTAAAACGTGGTTGAAGTTTTAAGTTTGTGAATGAGCTAAATCGGTCAATTGGATCCCATGGGTCCATGATTTCTCTTTTAATACGTATGATATACTGTGAATAAATAAGGAAGAGGTTTTTATCCAAAAATGATGTATCTCTAAATACATGTTTTAAAGTTTTAAATGTAATATTGCTCGAAATATATGCAACCATAATATATTTTTACTAAATGCTCGAATAACGGATCAAAATGGCATAAGCAACTTCATGCTGTAATGTTTATGTGTTTATGTACAAGGACTTTTGAAATTTCTCTGTCAATAGTAGTCAAATAGAAATATTCACAAAGATCTGTGATTTAAAATCTTACTCACCATTATTTGTTTCTTTACGTTTTGTTGAAATAAGAAATCATAAAAATGACCGATCTAATTTTATTGTTAATTAAATTTTTCAAATATTTTTAATTAATTGAAAAGTAATTTTATATGATTGCATTGAAGTTATCATATTACGTCATCGGTTTCTTTGAAATAAAAGTAAGAGAAATCGTTAGATTCAATTACAATTCGATGTCATTGACCTAATGCAAATTTTGTAACATATCTAGCAGAAATTTAATTCATTACGTAGTTTGGCCCATCAGCCAGGAAATACTTTGAACTTCAGAAATCTACAATCATAAAATTATCTTTAGAATCAAAACAATTTGATAATTTATTGTAATTTGTTTCTTAAAAATTATAAAATTTTTCATATTTTGATTTGTGTTTTCTTTTAATTTAAAAGTGATTTTCTCCTTGGAATTTATATCATAGTACCCCTTATAAAATATCAAATGGAAAAGTAGTCCGAATCCGAATAATGAAATAAAATTAAATGAATAATAAGTTTAAATTTGCACTGTAGACAAAGACTTTAATTTTATTGAATTTGTGTTATGAAATCAAGTAAAAAATACCAATATGCAAGGAATCGATTATGAAATCTTATCCATATTATCCGTTGTTACACCTTTGGGGAAAAAAATTGTAATGGTATAGTGTTATTATTAGATGAAATTATAGAACTTAACAATAAAACCGAAATAATTGGTAATAAAAATATCTTAATTACATTTGAAGCTTAACAAATAAACAAAACAACAAAATAATATATAAAATTTAAGGTTACAACATTCATTTGTTTTTAACATTAACCATAAAGTAATTGTTTTAATAGACAACTTTATTTATTTATGTTTAATAGTTAGTGCAGTGTAAGACGGCTAGAGGATTTAAGTATATGAATTTACTGGGTATAAACAAAAATGGGACTGGAAAACTAATGAAATAAAAAAAAGTTTGATGCAAAAGTAAAATGTGTACTTAGCGGTGATCTTGAAGTCAATTTTCAAGGTTATTTCAATCTTAAACTTTACGTTGAAAGATGTATGCATGTCCCATGGGAGTCAATTAATATCTTATAGCTCTGTCATACCCAATTGTTTCCAAAAATATATATGAACTTTTTTGATAAGACACCTAAAATAATGATAGAAATAAAATAATAATCCAATGTTAAATTTTGAACGAAATTTATTTGGAATATTACTAAGATTTATTCGGCTTAAAAACATAAAAAAGAACTAACAAATTTTTGGAATGAATGTTATTATTTTTTTTTTGAGATTTTAAAAACTTAAATAACCATAAAAGTGAAAAAGTAGCTCAACATTTTAAGATAATTATAATTCTTTTTCAACAGCCACAGGTTAGAGTCAAATTTTCATGTACAAATCGATTTGTGCAAACCAAATGATAGTTTAAACTAATCTTTAAAGATTATTTGTATTCACACAATTTTCGATAAAAGAGCGTCATTTAATACTAGTCTATCAAATGGATTTATATATTTGCGGCTGTAATAACTCACTTATACATTCTCATAGGTATATATAAAAAAAAAAAAAAACCATTAAATGACTAATTTACAATCTTCCATTCAAAAGGGAGTTCTTCATCTTCTTCTAAGTCTTCATCGACATGAATTATAAACAGAGAGAAGTCTCGACGTCTATGATGGCTGTTGATGATGACTGTGAGTTTTCACAATAAATAATGCCTAACTACTATTCTATACTGCCACATTCTTCTTTTGTTAATAATAATATGAATGTTTACCTCTATATATTCAGGTAGTGTACTTATTACTAAATTTGATAACAAATTTCATTGTTTTAAGTTTGTCTATTTTCCAAAATAGCATTTTTGACTATTTGTTATAGCCTTTATTAATGTATTTATCAGATGCTGATTATTTCAGCTCCTCTATTTTTAGAGACTTCGCCCACCTTCTATATACATATTATGTTATCTGTGGTAAATTACTATAACAACAGAGCTTTATAACTATTTAAAATATAATTTTTGATGCGACGGTAGCGAGCCCAGTCTGTAACTGAAGTAAACTGTGTACATTAGTTACCATATTTACATCTTAGAAATCCATATTTTTAGACATTATTATACAGAGATGCGTGACAGACATTTTCTTCCCAATCAAAAAGAACTAAACCATTTAAATTTCACACATAAATAAGACTTATTAATTTAAAATTCTTAGCCTTCGTATTTTCGTTTTTTTCAAAGTTTATTATATACAACATCGATTATCATTTTTAACCCTCGACGCAAAAACGGCGGGTGTTATAAGTATGACGTGAATGTGAACCGATATTGATTTTTTTGTTTGAAAGGTGAATTATTCAGAAGTGTTCTTAGCTATGTTTGATGAAAATCAGTCCAAAATGGCCGACACAAAATGTTGGATGACATATTTTTTTCGCAATTCCCTCAATATGGGTATCAAATGAATGGCCTTGACTAGTAGAATACTATACACTATGACAAATTTCAAATTTTTCGTCGAGGTTTTTTTAAATTTGGTAAATCAATTGTTAACATGAGTTTATCTAATTTTAAGGTTTGTGAGTTCTTCTTAAAAAGAAACCTAATCAATTTTGAAGCCTATATTTTGATAGATCACAATCGAAAACACAATGTTTACCGATTTTACATCAACAGTTTAATTTATATGATACTCTAGAAATTACAACCAATAGTATGTGTGATTAAGAGGATTCAAATTCAAAAAAAAAAGTCTTTGTCAGACGTTCCTATTGCTTACTTGGCGTTTCTAATTTTTTTTAAAATCCCATATTTATTGTTCTAAAAATATTTAACAAGAGCTAGTATATAGAGGTCGAACGACGCTTAATTTTATCAAACATTTGTTTTCTGTTTCATTATTATTAAGTTGGTATATTTACTACAAACAAAAATGATGATGAATTTTTTTATTTTATTTTTTTTTTTTTTTTAATTTATGTCTACTTGTGAGGTAAAAAATATTATTATTATATTAATAATTAAATTGTAATGATTATATTAGTTTTTGTAATGTTTATATAAATTCATTCGAAATTTGGGTGTCTTAAATCTCAAATATTCACAGAAATTTTGATGCAATAATTTTTAACCATATATACGTCAAAATGAATCTAATCATAGTAGCAATTTCTCAAATTTTGAACAAGATAATATTTAATACTATTGTAGAATAACGGGATCGTAAAAGTTTAGTAAAATGAATATAAAAATTTAATTATTAACAAATGATCAATTTTCTTACTAAATTTAACAAAATTAATTATTTCATTAAAAAAAATACAATAATATTTCTCAATACAATTGTAAAGAAATTATTGTGCAGATACTCGAATACCTAGTTCTAAATTTGACACGAGTAATCTAAACAGGAAAACAGAGGTCCTCGCTTATTGAGAATCCAATATTACAGGGCCTTAAATAAGTAGCCGGTTTGATATTAACGACCAATAAATTTGATATACTGGAAAAATATCCTATAAATTTATATGCCTTTTAAAAATCTAGTTTTGCGTATTTGATGTTTAACAAAATCTGGATGTTAACTATTTTTGGTATAAGTCGGTTTAATCGCTCTAAAATGTAACAATTTTCTATATTTTAGAGATATGTATTTACCCAAACTATATATAAAAATACTATTTCATATAAAAGAAACCCACCTGTTACCATAAAATAATTTTAATGCAGACATATAAAAATATTTTTATTTAGTCTCAATTATTTTGTCTATATAGTTTGTAAGGTAGGTACGTAACAATGTCTGTGTAAATGGTGATTCATTCACCTTTAAAATGTTCTAGAATTATAAAAATAAATCGTCTATACAATATAATTTAACAACGAGTTGTCATAAATTGCATGTAAGTAATTATTTTGTCTCCTAAATAATTTAGGTATTTACTTAAATTTATTTAATGGTGGTGTTTATTTAGACTATAATGTAGGCATATAAAATACAGATTACTTTACTTACATTCTTAATGAAATAAAATATTTACTTTTCAATTAAATAACAACCAAGTAGTTTTGTAAAATATCGAAATAGTTCATTCGTAAGATATCGTAACAGTTAAAAGATGAAGGTTCAATAGTAACTTAAATATGGATTTCAAGTTATCAAACGAAATAGTCGATGGAGCAGCAAGGAAGGCGATCATCGAATAATAATTACAAGACTCTTTAATTAAATTATACAAGAACAAAAAAACACTTCATCACATTTAATTAAATTATACAAGAACTAAAAAAACATCGCAGTCAGTAAACTTTGGAACACCATATGTAATGGAGGAATAGGCAAACTCACCTCAACCTCGGACAAATATCCATCGTTCATGAATAGGAGACAGCAAACTATAATATCCATGTTTCGAATCCTTCAAATAAATTTAACTCACATGATCGTAATAATAAAAAAGCAAAATAAACTTTTGAAAAAATTTTGTTTTTGGAAAAATCATGTTTGATATAAAAAATATTTTTAATTTTTCCGTTAAAATTAAAAAGTTATATCAAATTAAAAACATGAACTTCGAAAAAAAAAAGACTTAAAACAATTATAAATGTAAAATATAAAATGATTTAGTAATCTTTTAGTACATAATCTTTGGGATTAACATTATTCGGAAACTTACCTAAAAATAGGGTTAGTAAGATAAAATTGAAGAATATCGATTTTTGTAACTACTATTATTTATATTTTTGTAACATGTAAAGAGATGTACGACATCCTTTCACCCGAAAACACTTATTCACCATTATTTAATTCAGACCAATAACGAAAACACATTTTGAAAATTGATCACTGAAATTTCACAAAATAAAAAGTATTGAATACTTTTTAAATGTATCTTATTGGGTGTAAATAAATTTATTAAATCGGGATGGTTTGTTCGAAATTATTCAGTTGTTGGTATTTCAATTTAAACATGGAGAAGGAAAAAGATTATGTCAAAAATTTTAATACTTGTGTTATATATTATCAGCCATTTTATTATTTAAAATAGCATTTATATTTACTTTAACAACGATATGTTTAAATTACAAGCTATATATTCCGTTCACACATTTAAAATTGTTTAGAATGTTAGACAGAGGTGGTATATTCTATTCCATCTCGTACTCAATATACAATGGCAACATTTACAACCCCCTGCAGCTCAAAGGCCATCACATCATCATGGCTACACAATTCAGTTTAATTATGCGTTAATTATAATGCAAATTTATCCCTACAACGTAGTATTAGAATAAATTGCAAATGCTATTAAAATAATTACAAAAGATACTTAAAATTAAAAAAATAAAACTTCATCATAATAATTATCACATAAAACTTTAATTGTAAGTAAGTTGAGCACTTGTTTTAGGTAATAATAAAAAAATAATAATTTACGGCGTTCATTAATTAAATACCCGATATATGCTTAACTATTAATGTGTTCGCTAGTTTTTATTCATACCCTAGCTACGTATGAACACTTTACTATGTACATATAATATACATACTTTATTATGTACATAAAATATACATAATTATATAACTCGAGTATTAATTAGCTTAGAAAAAGGGTAGATCTAAACATTTTATAAGGAAGTGTTTAAAAACATTTTATAAGTGTGTGAAACAAAAGTTGTCTATTTTTAAAAAACAAACATATTTTGTATTTAAATTTTTCTTCTATTTGTTTTAGTTTAAAAGATTTAAAAGATCGAATTTTTATTATTTAGGTCAAAAATACGGTATCAAATTTAGGCTCACATATTTTGACGGAACATACAGACTCTGTATTAAGTTAACAAGAATGTTGTTTTAAGCTAAAATTTGTACTAAAAACAATTCAAAAAATTTAAGAAAATTTGGTGTCCGAATTTTGTTGATTTTCGAAATGAAAATCATAAACGAAATTTTTCTTTAATTTTTATTTTGTATTAACCATTTGAAGTAATATGAAATCAATGAACCTAAAAAGCGAAACTAAACATAAATTTGTATGATTTCTTGTAAAAATTTGAGAATTAAATTATTGGAAGATAACTATATGTAAAATGAACATACTGGGAGGCCCATTTAAAAAGTGAATTTAAAGTCCACTATTCTTTTGATCATTAATAATTCAGATTAATAATTTTAAACACCCAAACTTTGTTCAGATAGAATAATCGATTTAGTTAGAATAAAATCATTAATAAAATAATTGATGTTAAAAACTAATAAATAGATATAATATTTAAACTGTAAAAATTGCAAAGTTTACTTTCTATCTAATTAGCGTATACATTTTTTTACGTGCATTAAAATAATGCGTACATTTAAATAAACCACGTGATTTACGTAGGCAATCACCAGGTGGTGAGTGCTTACATAAGTGTATTTCTAGTAACAGCTTTTTTTTTAAAAGGTAATCATTTAATAAATAATAACATATTTTTTTTCGAGGGTTACATTCTTGATAAATGGAATGTTATCGACATCCGGTTGCATACAAAGCAATATAGAATAGTTCAAAATTCGTCGTCTAAGAATATAACAACTTGTGTTAGATGTTGTTATAAATTTAATACTTCATTCTGAATATATATAATTTTCTTTTAACCATTTTAAATTGTTCGTACGTTTGTAAGTTTGATATTAAAGAAACTATTTTTTTAACAGACTATATTTTGTAGAATTTCCTAAAAAAATAACTCTTAGAATCCTAATATGAGCTCAAAAATTTTAAATCATCATTTGGAATATTTGGAATAAAATAGACCAAGAGCATGTCTATGGAGATTTGAGTAATGATCTTTCTGTATGACAATAATTTTTTAACTGATTAATTATAGCGTGCGAAGTACGAAAAATACGTTTTGGCAAGAAGCAGCATCACACATCATCAGCTTTTATACATTTTAAAGGGGTGAGAATTGGGTTGGATTAAAAGAGTAAGAGCTAGGAAAAAATGTTTAAGCTAAAAATTGTAGAGTATAAAATCTTACAAAAAAAATTTTCTATATTTTTTTGGGCATTTTATTTTAAATTACAGAGCTAGACCGCCTAGAAGTTTTCACACATACATATTTACATATAAAAAAAGTACCCATATGTGAGAAAATTACTAGACGCTTTTGATCTAATATTTTTAATAACAGCCAAAAAATTTTTATATTCTACAATTTCTGTTTGAAACTTCTTTTGAGCTCTATTCAACTCTTGTCCTTTACAAATAAATAAAAGCCGGTAGTCTAAAACTTCTATCTCTATATAACGTATATGCCGAAAATATCAAGTTTCAAGGATTAACTCCAGTGTATAAAATAAAAAAAGCTTGTTTTTAATACATTATTATCATAAATTTTAAGGTAGAAAAAAAGGTTTTTTTGTTTAAATACAAGCTTTTATAGTACTAATTTTTCTCTTGAATTTTTAAAATTAAAAAAGAAGCGTATTTAATCTTAAATTCAGTCGATTTTTTGCAGTCACAGTCTTGTAACCTTGAATTAAAATTATTTTGTACTTTTTTCTTTGTTAACGTCAAAGAAATGAGTTTTATTATATGTTTAACTCGTTGCGGTCACACCTCTATTAAATAACGTTACGGTCACATGGGGTCCAGTGAGACCCCACGCAGAAAAACAATTCCTATTCGCGTTCTATTTGATTTATTGACTTAAATATTGTGCCAAACTTTAATTTAATATTCCCTTTAATAATGATGTAACAGTTTTTTTATATATTAAAATAATTAAAAAATAATACAAAAAAAAAAAAACTAAAAAAATTCGAGATATTTTATATAAAAATAAAAACCGTTATTTTACTCCAAAAACAATTTTAAGAAAAATTAAAACTAAATTTTGAAAAAAAAGCATAATTATTTAAAAATAATAGCTCCAAAATTTGGCTGGGGTCCACTGGACCCCATATGACCATAACGGGTTTAAAGAAGATTTTAAATTTAGTACTAAAAACTTAATATATATCTTCCAGTAGCCTCCACCATGTAAATTTCTATTTCGAATCGTATTTCCTAAGATATTTTATAAATTTAACTATATTTTTAATGTTGAATAGTCCAAGAACTATTACTATACATAGTCCGTCGCACAGCATATCCGTTATATTAATTATATGTATTTATTTATTCGTATTTCCTGTTTACCAAAGATAAATCTTAACCACATTAAAAAGAAACTAAATATGAACACATTTTTGTAACCACCCTATAAACATGTTCATATCATATATTGTTTTCAAAAAAAAAAAACACCATAGAAATATTTATAAAATATTTCATAGGAATTTATTAATTAAACATATTTGTAAAAGTTATTGGTTTTTAATGTGAAAGAAGAATTACGCATAAAATTATTATTAAATACGTCATTAACAAGTGGTGGTTTTTATAATTTTGTTGTTGTTTGCAAAATTAAAATATAATTTATATATCCGTTGTAAAAAAGTACGGACGGAATTTATTAAATTTATGTTAAATAAATTGATTTCAAACACTTTTCATAAAATAATTTTCATCTTGTGGTTTTTGTTTGAAAAAATAAACAATGTAGTTAGTTTATGGTGGTTTTTATACTTATTTTATATGTTTAAATATTTATTTTTTAATGTGTTTTTTATTTATAATCTCTTATCTATCTTTATTAATTTGTTGTTGATCAATTAATTTTATTTACACATAAGGCAAGGGAGGTTTTCTGTTTGAACGTCGGAAATAGTTTAAGCCTGAATTTTAAAAATAATATCGTTTTATTAATTTTGATAATAAGGTGAAAGATGGAGGAAAATTTGAAATAAGTTGTTATTTATCAATAAAAAATTATTTGTAGGGTTTTATAAGCGATGATTTTCTTAATCAGAAAATTGTAGTGATAGGGCTCGCACCTACTATTAAGCGAAGATGTAAAAAATGACATCTGATCGATAAAAGGATAAATTTTATTGGAAAAGGTATTATTTATAAAGTGGAAACATAAAACTTCGTAAGACTTTCTGTCCCTAAATGTTTACGAAATTCAGCAGACTAATACGACGACGAGTGACAATTCAACAATTAAAACAATTGTGATTGGTACACATTGATTGTTTTTTATAAAAATATTTTTTTTTAATTATTAAAAGATGGTTCAATTTTTTTTATGGAGAGTTGTACCAATTTAATTAATGAATCACTGAATTATCACTTACCGTTTTTAAGTTAAGCTGCTGAATTTCGTACCGACTAAGTAAAATATGTGTTTCTTCTCTATAAATAATATCTTTTCCAACAAAGTATATTTTTTAATCGATCAAATGCCCTTTTTTAACGATGGTATCTTGGGATTGTTTAAGAAAAAATTTTGAAGTTACAATTAATTCTAAGATGATTAGAGGTTAAAGTTACAACAAATTTCGAAGTGATAAACAAAATTATATTTACTTTTATCGTCTTCAAAAAAGAAGGTTCTGTATTCGACTCCTATATTTGTTGTGTGTATGTATGTCCGATATTTTTTCGAAAACTACTGATCAGATTTGGATGGGGTTTTCGTTAATCAAATGTATATTTTTCAGGGAAGGTTTTAACATATAAAATATAAGTATCTAAAGAGAAAGGGGAGAAATTACAAAAGAGAATGATTATGTATAACGCCACAGGCATTTTTCTTGATTGCGCGACAGTAAAAAATAAAAATTGTTCGCAAAAATAGAACCGACTTCAAAAAATGTACTAAATAGTAAAATGTAATTTTAAATTAAAAACTTTAAAATTATATTTCAGTTTTTAAATTAGAATTACTCTTTTTCGATTGATTTTCTTAAAAATTAAAAAAACATAATGGACATACGGTCATATATTTATCAAATTGCTGTGTATAACCTTTTTTTAAAGTGTGCAAGCTTGTTTGGTGTGTTTGTCAAACAGTGAAATGTTTGACGTTGTTAGTGGAAATTTTCTATTTGGAAAAATCTGTTTGATAATGTGCAATGCTGTTTGACAAATAAGATCTCAATTATCGTCTTGAAACTATGGGGAATACAGGATAAATGACAATATTATTTGACAAACACGTCAAACAAGCCTCTACATTTGCAAAAAATTTGACAAACGTTTAAACTAAAATTTGACCGTTCACAGGGCCCTTTTAAAATTCAAAAAAAAAAATTTGTAGGTATCCTAGCTACCATATGAAACAGATATGGTTAGTTTTAAAAAGGGTCGACTTACCGAAGTTTTTATTTTATCTTCGTTAACAAAACTGTTATCTGTTTGTGAAAGATTAGTATTAACAGTATTGTGTTGTCGGCTGATGATGATATGAATAAGAAACTGGTATAAAATACTTCTTGTATATTTATTACTGGTTGGTCTTGCTTTTGATTCACAGGTTGGATTTCGATTTTGTTCGTTAGGTATATGAATGTTCGTCTTTCTTTTTTTGTATAAATTTATAAGATCAAAACAACTCACCTGTCAAATAAAAAAAAATTATATTAATTATAATATTAAAGGAATTTATCAATATTAAAAACTTTTTTAAAATACCCATCATTTTTCATGTTTAAAAATATTTTTATAATCACTAAATAATATAAATATTATTTTAACTTAATTTAATTTTTTGTAATACTTTTTTTTTTGTTACTTGTTATTTGATGTTGACATTTCATTTATTTAAAAACTGTTCCCGCGGCTTTGCTCGTATAGGTGAATGAACATATTTTTGTTGTTGTAAGTTTTAATAAACACACATTCATTAAATAAACCATTCAATTTTCATTTTAAACCTCAAAAAAAGTTTTTCTCCAAATTACAGATTTCTCCTTCAATACGGGCATACAAAATTTGCAAGATTTAAGAATCGTCAAAAGAGTAATCTGATATTTGAGATGAATATCTCTCGTTTAAGGTAATGAAATACCGTTATTTAACCCCTGGAAGAAAGTTAGGTGTTCCTTACTTTGCGATTTTTTGTATACCAAACCGCCGATTTGGTAGTGAATGGTTTGAAAACGATCCAAAACTTCAGGCATATATTTCAAGTTTGAAGGCGGTTGTTTAAGACTGATTGAAACCTTTTTTATACTAAATTTAAGCAATTTTGCACTTTTTGCAACAGCACAGCTGACTTTTTACATTTCTAACCATAAATAATACTTTAAAAAAACTAAAAAAATACACTTTTATAGAAAATCTCACTAAAAAATAGAAAATAAATCTTAATTGATTTGAATTAAAAATAGTGTAAAAAAAAATGATTTTACTGTAAAAAAAGCGGGAGGTGCTTTTCAGGATATTATCAAAATAATCCTTCTACTCATATCTGTTTATAAAATATTTAACTATTGATACCATGCACTCCACGCTTTTTTTATAATAAAATCATTGTTACACTATTTTTAATTCAAATTTATTAAGATTTATTTTCTATTTTTTAGTGGGATTTTCGATAAAATCGTATTTTTTTAGTTTTTTTTAAACTATTATTTATTTCCCTTCTTGATCTTGCCGCAGACACTCCGGGTCTCAGGAAAACAAAAAATCGCTATTCCTGATTATCCTAGTTAGGACAACGGACCAAACTGTTTAAAATATTGAATTGTCATCGTTCCAAATTTGGTTTGTATGCCAAATTTCGAGTTCATCCGACGTTTTGAAGGAGGTTAAAATCATGTTCAAAGATTCCGTTACATACATACGTCTGAAGCTAATAAAAGCGTATTAAAATGGTAATCAATTTATACTATGACAAAAGATACTTCTGCTTCATCTTGTATAAATATAGCATTTGCAAAAAATTTCTATATAAATTTCAAAATTGTTAGCAAATAAATAAATAATAATTTTTATTTCTTTTAGACATACATTTTGTATAAGAATGCGTCAATGTGACTACAGTCGACTTCTAAGGAAACTATACCGGTATTTACCTTAGCGACATATTAGAAAACCGTAGAAAACCATGTCAGAATAGTGTCGGTATGAATAATACCTCCCGAATGTAGGCTATGAAACTGCAATATGACCTACTCGGTCCAAAATAATTTAAAATCAAAGTCCATTGTGATTCAAACACTATTTACTTCTGTTATGGCGAGAACAAACTGTGTTTTGATTATTCTTTAAAGATAAAATTTACTTCGGAAGATTTAAAGAGATTGTAGTTAAAAACGATTTCAAAGTGCGGATACTCAATAAAATTTCTTTTTATTTAAATTGTTGTTAATTTATGATAATTAGTGCCCTTTGTCTTAATATAATAAGTTTATCGTCTCTTAGATAACCTATAAATAATATTACACTTTGCTTAAAAATGCCAACTGTTTAAAAATTTTTTAATTCGTTATAAAACATAAACATTTGTTAAATGACAAATAATAAATAATAGTTATTGACTATTTAAATCATATATATTGTATAATACTTATTGTTATTCACTTTATATTCTTGATACTTTATACCGTAGCAGAAATAAATGATAAGTCCGAATTAATGTCGAAAGCATACATGTGAAGTGAAATTCTAGTTACTCCAGATTAATTACAGCACGATATGGTTGGTAGAAGCGAATATTAACCGGCTTAATACTAAAAGATTCTTTCTAAAAGAAAAAACACATTTTGCATTCAATACTCGATTAAAATCATTCTATTGTGTTAAAAACATATTAACCCGAAATAAATGTCTAGTATTATTGAATAAAAAAACATACCACTATCAATACAGAGGGTGCAAATGAATAAAAATGGGTGGGTTCAATTACTTGAAGTATATATTTATCAATTCGAAGGATAACAAAACCTAGGGTTTGGTATGTGTGTATGTGTTATAGGATGCATATGATTTGTATAAACCCTTCAAGGTTTAATAATATAATACTAGGGAAACCCTTTTAAAATTGTAATAATAATTCAAGCAACAGAATACTTATATGCACGGACACCTCAATGAATAGGTTTTATTTTTCTGTATTTAAAACTTCTATATATATTCATTATCTATGGTACTTATAATAAAAAAAATATATTAAAAGTTATGTAAAATAACCATAGACATTGTATTTAAATTATAGATTTTATACATGACACTGTTACGTATTTTCTTGTAATGCATATTATTAGTTTATCAACAGTTTCTGATTTGGGAGTGTTGATTACTGATAGAGTACGATTTTTAGGAAACAGGGCAGACATGGCCTCGAGAAGGTATCAAATTATTATTTACAAATTGCTTTGTTTAAAATTAAGTACAGATTCATCCTTATCTGATAGCTAAGTTAAAATCAAGGATTACGAAATAAATAGCATTATTTTCTAGTCAATTCGAAGCTCGTATTTTGTCACTATATCTTATTAACACGTGGGCTTCTTTATTAAATGAATTAATAGTTAGAATGAATTCATCCAAGATAAGAATATCATATCAAATTTACACTCTCGTTATCGCAACACAGCCACCCACAAACTTAAGCGATGGCAGCACCATTAGAGATTCTTCTAAATAACTAATAGAAAGAGATAGCAGCGCCATAATCCTGGTAGCAAATTCTGCAAAACTTGTACCATAAGTAACTTGACTTTCTAGTTTTAAGTGAATTGACTATAGTACTCTTCCACAGGAATATGGACAAAGAATAATTGTACGGGAACATAAAATTATTAATCGATTGTTCTCAAGAAATTATTCCTATTTCTAGTATTCATATATAACCTTAGTTTTTAAAAATTATTATTACATAGTATTTACTGCCTCTTAGTGAGGTCTGTTGAAAACTGTAATGTTAGATAGTGTTACGAGTTTGAAATATGTTGAAACTCCTGAAGTCATACAGAATGATTCTTATATAAGTTAAACACACAGTATCCAACAATTAAAGAAGAAATTCTACTTTAAACATCGTAAAAAATACACGGCATTATATGGAACATGGTTACAATCAAAACTTCATTTGTAATTTAGATATTGGGTAGAAGAATGATTATACTATAAATTAATGTTTAATTTAATCATTTAATCCCAAAACTAACGAACCTTAACGAAGTTTTTTTTTAAAAAATAATTCGTAAATAAAAAATCTAAAAGTTTGAAAACTCGGAAACTTACTCATTCCTTATTAAAAATCTAATTATTATGAATATTGTAAAATTAAAATAGATTAAGGAGGTAGGTTAGATTAAGGAATGTATCAATATAAAAACTTAACGTCATTATAAACCATCATACTAAAAGACTTGAACAGTTTTTAATATTTATGGACAAAAAATTTAATAGTCATAACAAAATCTCTTGTCTACGGTATTACTGAACCGACCTCCTTAATAGATAAAACTTCTCTACATATATAATAATACTTTTTGAACTACTATAACAAATATTACGATTCGATTTTCTATTCGAAAAGATTTTCTACATACTATATATAATAATATAATATTATGTGATAACTGCCTCCTGCCTTCTTGTATGTATGCTTACTATGTATTATTGGTAGCCCCTTTTTTTGTATTCAAAATCTAGGATATTATACAATATGTATAATATTATTTAATATGATGTTATGAAATTCAATATGTAGGGGATTTTATTATTGAAAAGTTTTGTACGTTTTTTTTTGTATTTGAAAATATTAAAAAGTGATAGCAAATTAATTTTATGGAATATTGATATATTCTTGTCTTTTTTGTTATATATTTTTTTTTTTTTATATGGTTCAAAACTTTACCATTATATGTAAGAATAAATATGTACGCGCTACAGTGAGAAATATTCAAATTTGATGTACAGATGTCCAAAGTAAAACACGTGGAAAATTAATTTTAATCAATAGGCTATTTGATCTGAAAATTATGTTTTTCAAGAGTCTCTTATATATAAATATGTCATTTTAAGAAAACTGAGTTTTCGAATCATAGTCAACCATTTTTTTTTTAAATTAGTGAACCTTGTTACAATTAGTATAGCCAAGGAATTAAATCCTTGTGTATGTACGAATTGGAAATAGTAAAAGCCTGTTATACTTGAAGCTATAATCATTGTTTTGGAAAAAAAACGATCAAAATAAACTATTTTGTTACTTAAACATGGAATGCATAAATATCATTCTTCAAAAATGAATGTTTTTAATATTGATATCTTTTATATTCAAAATTTAATTTACTTGAGAAAAATATAGTTGTTTAAAATATGGTTTCACTGTAATTGAAGATATTGAATGTAAAATACAATGGGATCAATAAAACACAATAAAAGTTTTTACACATAGAATAAATGAATATATTAATATAAATACAGCAATAAATACATATTTTTTATTTTTATTTAAATATTGTTTTTCTACATATTTTTCTTTTTAAATTTTCTTTTAAATCTCTTAGTTCAGTTCCCGTATACCAAATAAATCCTCAATAAATAAAAAATGTATGTTGAATTAAAGATTAAAATGTGTTGGTATTACAGTCAGGTTCTAAACAAAAAAAATTCTAAAAGAGAGTTCTACAAAATTTAGCATTCTTATTTTACATCTGTTAAAGTGAATTATCCTCATATAAGCCTAGAGTACTTATATTCAAAATTCATATACACAATTTTCTTTTTACACGTTTCATATTAGTTTCACATGTATCTACAACCAATGTAACGAAATCTTTCAAACAAACTTAAAACTACTTTGAGTTTCCGAATTAAAAAAAACTTATTAAGGCATTACAATAGTGTGCCATGATTTACAGCGGTAGAAAATGCATTAGTTTATTATAATTAAAATATTTTTTAATAAGTTTTAAATGATAATCAGGAATGTAACATAATATTGTAAAAGAAACATATAACTGGAGTTCCGGTCGTTCAAACAAACAATTTTTACAAAAACAAGAATTTTAATTATAAAAATTAAGTTGTGTGGGACATAAAATGGATTAAATAAGTAAAAAAAACACTAAACCTAAATGGTTTCGAATAAAACATAGGATATAGGATATATTTGGTTTAAGAACCATGTATTACTTTTAAAACGCATTTCATTGTTTCGATTATTAAAAGGCAAACAAATTTTCATCAAATAAGCCATTTTACAAAATGACGATTTCTACGAAACAAATATAATATATTGTGTAAATGCTGAAAAAAATTTGATGTCAACAAAATTTTTCGTCGTTTCTATTTTAGTTTTCCGCACACATTTAATTTAGATCGTACATTACCAATGTTTTCTAACAGATGTTGTTTGTTGATACAATTTTTCTGTGAATATTTTTATTTTTTTTTTAAAACTTATTGTTTTTCTCTTAATACTTTTTGTCCTTTTTAAAATTTCTTTTATACATATTTTATTCATTACAACTTTTCATGAAAACATTCCCATGTGTATACTTTTCCATACATCAAAACCACAATTGAAAGTTTAATTTGTAAGGATTTACAATCTGCAAAATATTTCTCTAAAGAGAATAACATTATTCTAAGTTGTGTATTTATTATTTTATTTTTTCAATTGTGATTCAATATGTTAAGTTAACATGCTATAAAATGAAAATTTCCCAGAAATTTGAATTCCTTTCATTCATCTAAATTATAACCAAATTTTTGGATTTCTTGATTGACAAAGCACTTATTACACAAACCCAACAATCTTTAGAAATTCATATCAAAAATTAGTTTCTAGTTATATATTATATTTAGTAAAACAATTTCGAATAATTCATTTCTATTTGTTCGATTTTATATGGAAAGACTCATATTCAAAACTTCTATTTGTCGACATCAAATACTTTCGCGACTCGAATGATAGTAAATGGAAACATGATGGAAGCCTTTTAAAACGAAATTGTATTTTAAAATTAAGGAATTTTCTAATAAGTAAAGCAGGTGAAAATATCACGACATAATTAAATAGAATGACTGACATTCGTAATTTAATTTTATCATGGAAAAATAATAAAAATATAGCAGATATGTTGAAAAAGTAAATGAAATTTAGTTTCAAAAAATTTATATCACGTCACAAATATTTAATTGCAGGCGAAGTTTTCCAGATAAGGTATACAATTGGAATGAAAAGCACTTGTGGCATACATAATTCTAAGGATATTTTACTAACGAAATATTGAATTCTCTGGTTATGCTTTCAATTAAAATTTAGAACTATTGTTGCTATCAAAGTTAAAGATATAAATTGTCATTTTAAAATGCAAATGTTGTAAAATTGTATAAGTAACAATTCAGAATACCCAAAAACATTAATAAATTCCTATTCAAATTATGTTCAATTTTTATTTAACAATTCACCAAAAACTTGTATCAAATATCAATGGACTTGATTGCATATAAAGATTATTTTAAATACGCCACTTTGTTAAAATCATATGGATGGGGATGCATTACAAGGTATCCATTTAACATGTATATAAGAGATAATCTGCTGGTCGATATCTAAATAACAAAGAAGAAGCATTCAAAATACCTGTGTTTATTACCCTTCTGAATGTGAATAACAGTGACCATGTAATTCTGTATGTTTTTTTTTTTTTTTTTTTTATTTCACTATAGAAGGGAGATCATTAACATTATTTTTGTCTTTATTTAACATATTAAACGATTAAATATATCTATTTAACTCATACTAATGTTTAAAATAATAGAAATTCTTAATATTCATACTGAGAACTTTAAAATCACTTCATAATAATTTATATTGAATTAGTTATCTTTGTCGTAGTAACTGACATGTGTAGATTGTTATCTTTTTTTAAAAAGATTTTAAGACTAGGTAAGAATTGATTTCTTTTTCGAAAGAAAGACAAAAAATTACACATAAGTATATAATATTATGTGATGAATACTTTAATTTAGCCTGGACTATGGTTTACTCTTCTCAAATATTTGTAAATTCAGGGTTTATCAAAATGTATCGAATTGTATGAGACTTAAGATTTTAATCCTAAAATTTAGCATGATTTAAAATAAAAGTAGTATTCAAAATCGTAAATAGACATAAAATTTAGAGAAGCGTATATTTTAAATCGTAAAACAAATTTTTTTCGAAAGCTTTTCGTATTAAATAAACTTTATAAATTGGACTCAATTTCACCACAAACTTACTTTAACTTACTTTTCAAAATTTGCGTAAACCGCCCTGTTTGTAATTTTACTAAAAATTAAAATCTTATTAAAGATTTGTTTAGATGTTAGATAAAGAGCTCCAAATGTAAAAAAATATGAATAATTTTTAAACGGGTGAATACAGTTCCCACTGCATATAATTAGTAAAATCTAACTAGTAATTGATCTAGAAAAAAAAATTATTGATTTGAATTCTTGAGATTTTAATAATTATTTTGATTTTCTATTTAAAATAATTTTATGTGTCTAAGTGCAATACAAACTTTTACTATTTATTTAAAATATAACGAACAATAACTCAAAAACATTAAGTCTTTAACTTACAATAAAAATGTCTTCAGTCGTTAACTTATACAATATTCTGAACAGACTTATTTTTACTTGTTTTTAGAATATTTCACTACTATTATTATCTGTAATGAATATGCTTAAAAATGTAAATATTTGATGCACCCTGAAAATATTTTTATTTCAAAATGAACATTTGTATTATTTATGAATCTATATTGAAAGAGGAAATCATTAATAACTGGGCACCCATACCAACAACCGGCCACAGCGATCATGATCGTATTATAAAATATATATGGATTGTTTGCACAACACTAAAAGAATTATATACAAAAAAAAAACCAGTTTAGGGCGTGGGAAGTCTTTATAAGATGAAAAGAAATAAAAATTAAAAGTATTTATTATTGTTATATGAGGATTCAAATCACACACACACACACACACATTATACGAATTTTTTATGTTTTCTTTGGGTAAGAAAATTTAATTTTATCAATTAATTATTGTTTACCCAAAATCATAATTAAGTGCTTTGATTTAATTTAATAAGTTTTTTTTTGTAGTTGATTGTATTATTTTAATATAATTAATAAAGATTTAATTTTATTTTTGTATTATGGACATAATCTCTCTGGGGAATGATAATGTCTTTATTCGTTATATTATTAAGTAGAATTAAAGAACCAATTTTCATCGAAAAATTTTTTTTTTTATTATTCTTTTAGCACAATGAAGTGGTATCAAATGCGTTTATTACGCAACACGGTATGCCTGTTTAATCATAATAATTTTTTATAATCATTTTTCTACGTTTCTTTTTGTTTATCGAGTAGACCGTGCAAGATAGTCGGCTCAACATTAAAAAGAAATGCATATAAAACATAAAAATCAATATAGGTTTGTTTGTTTGTTTGTTAGTGTTTTATGAGCTGACATACCGTTCATCCGACTCCGAAAAATCTTAGTCAACTAATTACTTGTACTTGCGCGATTGTCCAAGTAAACTTAAGTCACATCCAAGTAAACTTAACTTACAATAGATACGACACTTATATTCGTGTACATTTGAGAATCGTATTCGCAGGTATTTTAAAGAGACTTTCTCCAATTCTACAACATATTCATTCCTTTCAACATAAAATACTAAATTGAGAATCGGTGACAATATTAAAATTTTACAGGAATTAAATTTTATGCGTTAAATTGTACATTTATTATCAGCATAAATTTCAGAATTCTTTACATATTTCAATTGTGAAACCTAGCTGTTCAACCCATGATGTCGTTTTACAAATTTATGGTCTTGAATTTGCAAAATAAGTAATGAATAATCAGACTTTTCAAAAGTCACAGACTTTTCAAAATGATATTCCCTGATTTTTACAAGACAATAATTGAGAAATTTCCTGATCAGAATTAGAAATTTTTGATTATTTGTTTTAGTTAAAATATTAATAATAAAAGAACACTTCTATAAAAAATCAATTTTATTAAAAATAAATTTCCATTGAATTTAAGTTTTTATTTTGATGAAAGACATATCTCTAGTTTTTCAAAATAAAATTTTTTTAATTCGCGCTTAATGTTATAATTATTTGCCTTTATCGTTTTATTACCTACCATACATAAATCATCCGGCTTCAAAATCATCAAAAATAAGGTGTGTAAATTACTTCTAAAAATATGCGGCGGCCTTTTATTTTGCATACGAATTTCCAATGAATTTTTTTGAAATACGTAAATTAAATATTAATTAGTTTGTGACTTGGATTTAAATCATATATTTTGTTTTGCTGTTCATAATTTTTTTTTGTCATGATAAAAAACAAAAAATAATAATTTCAGATTACAGAATGCAAAAATATTTTATTGGATAGAAATATATAAAATATTCCCATAATAAATAGATTTATGGTATAACAAAAAATCTATTTAAAATCGCGTATATCAAAAAAATAACAACACGTGTGGGCACGTGTAAATATTTAAATTTCACCATAAACTATTATTATTTAATAATAAAAGGTGTACTCATCAGTCAAATACATATCGTATATGTGAATATATTACGATACAAGTCCGATTCAAGTTAAGTGTTAAAATTCGTTGGAGTCTAGTACTGATTGTATCAGCAAGAAAAGAACTAATTTAATAAACATTGTGGAAACATATTACCAAATATATAAATAAATAGATATGATATATATGTATACACTTCGAATAATCAACATAGAAAATTTAATTAAATTGCACAATAAAAAATTGTGTGTAAAAACAACACAATTTGAGTGGTCCACACAAAATTAATGTTTATTGTCAACACAAAAAAATGTGTCTCAAAGAGAGAGCTAAAAATCATCCACTTTTAAATAGTAACACAAAATAACTGAATTAATATTTGATTTTCAATACATAGGTTATGTAATTAATTTAAAATAAAGAAATATTTAATGTTTATTAGGAAAATTCCTTTTCTCCTTCATTTATTTAAACTTAAATTATGTATCAATAGTCTTAAACTTCAATATAAGCCGATATATTTTTTTATCAAACTTATTATGTGAAAAAGTAGGGCTTGATAAGCGTTTTGTATATGTACTAGCTGACCTGGCAAACATTATTTTACCATATAATTATTTCTAATATTTATCTTACAGGTATGAACAATACAAAAATAGTTCATTAAAAAAGTATTTATACCAATGCTCAATATTTTGGCAAATTATACGCCAGGAGAGACACTCATCGCAGAAATATTAATCGTTAGTAAATAAATATCTTTATAATCTATTATTAATTAAAGTCAAGTTGCAAAATACTATTGAATATTTAGATCAATCATCACGAAATAAAATTTACCACGGGAGAGACCATGTTCAGTCATCTACATTTATAACTACGTATGTCGTGTGTCAGTAATCACGATTTTAAACTTAATTTTATAAAACGATTTTAAACTTGAGTTTATAAAAATACCAAGGGAGAGATCTGAAATATGGAGGACAAAATTTATCGTAAATATTTGCTATGAAAAACACTTTCAATTTTTATTTATAATATTGCAATCGTTATTTATATTAATTTATGAATTATATAAAATTTAATCTTTCCTAGGTATTTATGCGTACATACAGTGATTGATTTACTGTAAAAACTGGAAATGGGCAGACCAGGGGAGAGACATTTTGCATGTTTGAAGTGCAATTGTGAAAAAATTCAGTTAATAAATTAATAGAAATTTACTGTCCATAATGTAAATGCAATATATTAAAAGATACTAATATATTGTATGCACAGTAAATTTTAATTAATTAACTTAGTTTTCTCCAAATTGTACCTCAAGCATGCAAAATTTCTCTCCCCTGGCCAGTCATTTTTCAGATTTTACAGTGATTATTGTGGATACAATTTTCATTGTATCGAATCGTTGTCGGATGTCGGATTTGTTGAATCAATGTTTATGAAATGAATTACGGACTGTTAGAGTAGCATATTTAAATTTTATAGTAACAAATGTACATATCAAATCATATTTTCAATTACCAGTTTTGTAAATCATACATAAATATATATATAGGTACAATGAATGTGCATGGATAATATAAATTTTTATTGAAAATTAACATAAAAATCTACTCTAACAGAACAACATAGAACAATAAACAACATAGAAATACAACTCACCAGCCCAAAATACCCACACAATAAATGATAAATTTTAGAATATTGCGTATATAATAAATTTTATATATTTGATTTTGTAATATTTTATATAATATTTAACATACAATATAAAATTAATTTTTACAATCCACATCATAACAATATTGTAATCACTGATCAGGGTTGGGTGTAAGCATATGTTAGATAGTTTATGGTGTCGAAAAAATCATTTATTTAACTTATTAATAATGCAAATATTAAAAAAACTGTACATTCGCTTAACTTTGTAACCATTGACACCTATGCTTTGTTCGATTGTTTTAAAGGCCAGGTTGAGGCGGGAACCCAGGAATAACGAAAGTCTAGGTATAACATAAAGCAATGTTTAAAGCAGAAGCAACACTTGTCATAATTCTGATAATAATAAAATCTATTGGAAAATTACTAAAATCGTTTAAAGCGACAAAGTTATTGATAAATTGTAAGCTAATATTGTAAAGACATTACCAAGAAAAGTTTCTAGAAACCGAACTCAGACAGATGATCCAAGAGCCGAGCAAATGAAAAACCTATGGATCAAATACATGGACAAATTTATATCTACGCGTGCGAAATTAGACAATTCCAGAGGTGACGACCTTAAGATGTATTGTAATTCTACGCACGAACCGGAAATTATCTATATGCATCTGATCCATAGGTATTTCATTTATTTCTAGGTTTAACGATATTTTGATTAAAGAAAAAAAAAAAAACAGAAAAGAAAAATTCTACAAGGTTGCGTTTTTTTTCAAAAAATTCTTGATATGAATAAATACAAAGGTATAGAATTACTGAAACAAAAATAAAACATCTAGGTACGATGATTTTCACTTGTCTATTATCCTGTCTGCTTTCTAGGCAAGGCAGTGAAGAAAGATAATGTTTTTTTCTAAAATGTAATGCCTTTGAGCCTTTCCTCGCATATATATTAAAAAATTGGTACTTGGAAATAAGAAAATTAGTATTGAAAATTGTTATAATTTAAATCCCCACACATTTGAAAAGCAGAATTTATTTAGTTTCTTAAGATGTACAAAATATGAACTATTTAAGCAAGGATTTCAAAGCTACATATGTGAGACTTAATTTATCTTGGAATATTTTTAAATCCAAAAAGCCATAAAATCTGGAAAAATTAAAGAAATGTGCGATTCTTCGTACCATGACATTGCCAGAACAACTGTTTTTTATATAGTAGATATATTAAACAGGAAGTGACAGAATTTTACTTTATAAACCAGTAATCCTGTGTTTTTAAAAAAAAAAACGACATTAAAATATTTTTGAAATGAAAAGGCTTAATAAAAATATAAAATCAAAAATTTCTTCTCATCACTGAGTGTATATAATGGAATTTAAAACGGAAGTGTCACTTTACTTTCTGTTAAACTGTCTTTATACACAATATTAAATTAAAAGAAAGGGTTATTCTTGTAATACAATTCTGATCATTGCATCGCATCCAAATTCTTTAATATTCAAATTTTTTAAAATTTTTTATGAATTCATTCATAAAAACTATCATACAGCAAGGAAAAAACTGATGCATTCTTTAACGATGACTAATCAACATAAAGAGGCTGTTTTTTTATAAATAAAGGGTCTACCAAATAAAAAAAATAAAAATTTTTTTTCAAAACATTTTATCATTTTGTATTTCAAAGGTGGTATTTATTATATTAAAAGCAATTGAAGAGTTCTTAAATAGTTAAGGATATCTACTTTATATTGAAACTAATGTTTTTACAAGAGAAAAAATTGGCCTGTTTTGAATGGCAAAATCACTGTTAGCTCTATAAAGAGTATTTAAAATGTCGAAAATTAAAGAACTAGAAAGGAAAAATTACGTTTTTATAGTTTTATATGATAGTTGGGAACCTAAATATGATAAAATCATAAAGTCGCCCCTTTTCAGGAGTGCGTTGTTTCAGGGGGGAGCTTTAATGCCCATCATTTAGTTATTTCTACAAGAATACTAAATTTTCTATAGGAATAGATTTTAAAAAGTTATTTTTACATTTTTTTGTATACAAAATATTCCTAAAACAAAGAAAAAAACTTCGTAAACATTATATTATGTTTTCTTTTTTTTTTTTTTCAATAATTCATTCAAAAATTGTTTTTGGAACTGCATTTTAGAGCAAATGGTAAAGTTAATACAAGATGGACTACAATTAAATTACCGTACCAACTAAGCAAAATACTTATAAAATTATAATACATGTTAATAATTATATCTATATTTATATCTGTATGGACTGCATATATAGTTGTTATCTTGACTTGTTTTGCAGAAAAAATTAAATTATCTTTTCAATAAAGATATAAATAAAATTTTTGGTTGTAACTCAAAACAAAAATTTTCATCATATTTCGGTTAATACAAAAGTCACTTAAATTTTTGGTGCGTTAAAAGTGACGGAGGTATGTTAAAATTATTTGGAAAAAAAAATTGAGAGATATTAAAGATTCTTAAATATATCAGATTTTTTGAATTTCCAAATAGAAAACTTTTTCTGATAAAACAATTGGAAAACGACCCTCAAGGACTTTTATTTTTAACTATTGGTATTTTTATCAATATAAGTTTTAAATTAAAATTTTTATAATTTTTTTGTTATATTTTCAATTTTCAATTAAATGTTAACTATTATCTTTTACAAAAAAATCAACACAAATATTGAAGTCAACATTAAAGAAGTTGATGTTGATAATATGTAGGCTAGGTAAGCTCATAATAATTATTTCAACAAAATATTTGGAGCTCTTTGACTAATAAATTTTCATTGATTTCTCTAAAAAAAATGAAGCCCATTAAATACTTTGTCATTGTTTACTATAAATCTTTCATTCGGAATAAATTTACCTTTTCGGTGTGGCGGCGTTCAAGGTATTTATTACACATATTATATATGGATTTAAAAAAAACAGAAGATATTTTGTAGAACAAAATTATTATAGGTGGCGCCAAATCCATCATCTTCATAAACAGTATTGCACATTACTATAGCAGTCCAAACTGATCGGATGCACTCACACAATGATAATAATCACCATACATGATAGTTTTATGATATTTTTTTAAAAATATTTTGGGTGTGTAAAAATATTAGTTTACATGTCACCTTAAATCATTTTTTGGGTATCCTTTTTAACGGCGGTAAACGATTTGTTGACTTTTGTATAATTGCTATTTATAAATAACAATAATTCTTTTAAATATTTTATACTCTCTCTGGACAAAAATAAATGATGTATTGTATATGAACTTTGAACGTTCAAACCAATAACTTTCTGATTTAGTAAAACTATTTGAAAATAGACTTGAATAACTTAATAAAATTGCAAGACAATTTTTATTAGTACTTTTAAGATAAAAAAAGCTGTAAGAATTAGTTCGTTTCATAGAGATCTTATATAAACAAATTACAAACATATTTAACGTTACAACTATTTAAAAAAATGTTTAACTATGCACTGTTAATAATTAATTAAACATATCGCCATGTTATAATGTTCTTAATTACACTTCTTACAAGGTCTTTACGAAAGAAATCATTTTAGTAGTTTTTGTTTAACAATAAAATTATACGATTTTCAAAATATTATAATTAAAACTAGTAATAATTTAAACGAAAAAGAAGATTTAAGAATGATAAATTGTTTTATTATAATTTTCATTATTATACCAAGAAAAATATAATTTAAATATCATATCAGAGAAAACAAAACTTATAACATATTCAAACAAGTGAATTTAACAACTAACAGATTTAAATGTTTAAATACCAGGTATCAAATACATTTATTAATAAGGCTTAATGAAATACACTAATTTTGAAGAACATGCATTCATAAGTGTTTGTGTTTACGAAAAAAATATTTCAAGCGAAAGTTTTTAACAAACATTTTTAATAATTAAATTTTTCTCTTATGTAGTTTAAAAGGATATAGTGAATCAATGGGATAAAATTGATCGATTTTTCTTATTATCAAACTCGAAAACTATGTCATACACAATCAGGCAAATATAAAAAGATTTGAAAGCATATGTTAACACCTAAAAGCATTTTTTGTCTACATAAAATATAAAAGCATTTTTTGCCTTTTGTTAAACCATATGCTAACACCTAAAGATACCATATACATTTTTGTTTTTGATTTTCGGATTAATAGTAGTAACTTTCGATCAGAATATTCGTAGAAGGTACTGTAACGTTAAAAGAGAGTATACTAAATATGGCCAAACTGTCAGAACTAAGTAAGGGATTCATACATTTTGACCTTCAACCTACATAATTTTTACAGTTGTTTTTCTTTTTTAGTTGATTAAACTTCAAAATTTATATTTCACAATTCTACATTTATTAAACATTTAAAAAATAATATTTAAAACATAATTGTTGAAACTATTTTAATGATAAGCATTCATCAAATATCCTTAATATGCAGTCTATAAATTTAGCAATTCATATACAATAATAATACTCGTATGTATTGCAAGTACATGAGTTAATTAATAAAATTGAGCTAAAATTATGGTAAATCTAAACAGGCAACGAAAAAATGTTTTAGGCAAAAGTTGTTTGTTTTTAAAAAACTAACAATTTTACTCAATGAATCGTTTATGGTTTAAAACCATCGAGTATTGAACCATCTGGACTCAATGAATCGAAATTGTTCATTCACGAAATGGATCTTACTTTTTAGATGTAAAATAAAATTTTAGCTCATTAACTCTTTTCTAAATAGATCAGGTGATTCTATAAAAAAGTATACCAAAATAGTAAAATTTATATATATATATATATATATATATATATATATATATATATATATATATATATATATATATATATATATATATATATATATATATATATATATGTTTGGTATAGAAAACTAATATACTCAGATATATTATACGTGTATATATGTCGAGTATAAAAATGAATAGAGGCAAAAATTTTTGTCAACATTTGTCTAACTTCACTTAAAAATTTTAAAAATTTTTGTTTACTCAAACAGCTGCATTAATTTTATAATAATCTAATTCTTAATCAAAATGTCAATCAGAATTGTAAGACAGAATTAATTCATTCATGGTTCAATTCTACTAAACTAACGTTGATGAAAATTTTCGATCGATTTCAGTTAGAAAGATATTTACTTTGACAACATTACTTACATATTTATGAAAATGAATTCAACGTTTCTTACCTGTAACAAATAAATAAAAAGATTAATAAATAAACAATAATAATAATAATAAAAAAAAAAAACAACAATTAATTCAAATAAATAAATATAAAATTGCAAAGTAGACATGAATGAATAATATTCACTTATGTTAAAAAAATTAAAAAAACTGCATTTTAAGTGCTCATTATAGCTTTTAAATTAAAAGATTAAAATACATTTAATTATGAACATTAATAAAATACGTAATTCCATTAACTACGAAAAGATGATAACGTATAACTAATATTACATAACTATAATACATTGGTATTATATAAATAATATGAATTACAATTAATGTGTTAATTAGCTGTATTTTAGTTAAAATTGTGGATAATCTAAGTAGTAAAATTTGGGTTATGGATTAGAAAAATTATTGAGTTATCTTGATAATGAACGTATATTCAGAAAGAGATTTATTTAAGTGAGTCTCCGTGGAATCTACACCCCCTCCCCATATTTTGCAAGGGCCCACAATATTATCAAAAGATTCAAACTTTAGAATAAATTTTATATATGGGATTAATAATATGAATAAAACGAATAAGCATAAAATTTTTTATTTTTATACAAGCATTTATATTACTAAACAAGTGAAAATAAAAATACAGAGAGTTAATGGTTTAAACACCCGATACAAGGTTAAGTAGAATTCGTTATATTATAATACATAATTGTATGTATAAATTAACAAAATTTAAGGTGAAATTTTAGTAAATCTCAATAGTTTATCCAAATATTTCAAATGAAAGAAGTTTGTTTTTAACAAAACATTTCTTCTATCTTTTCAATATTTTTTAATTACTTAGATTAAATTTAAAACACCCTCAAAAATATTCATATTAAATGTATAGGACATAAAATATGGAATGTATTGATTGTTCAAATAGTCTACATTAAAGTCTTGTAGTACTAAAAATAAAAAGTTTACTCTCTATCTCACGTCAGTTATTTGTATGTTTGTGTATTATTTGTATTTCGATTTGCTCCAAAACAATTCTTTGTCAATTGTTTAAACTTACAACACTTGTTATTATAAAAAAAAAACATAAAAACTCTTTATCTGTTGTCTTGAATATAAAATCAATCAAATGGGTTGTAAATTTAATCATCTATTCAACACATTCAGAAAACTATAGATAGAAATCCTCAACAACAACAAAAAAAGTGGTAAATAAAATAAAGAAATAAAAAAAAATTCAATAAATATTCAACAGATGTAATTGTTGGTAGTGTCTCATAAAATATTGAAGAAATAAAAATTAATTTTATATTCAAAATTAATTTATTTAAAAAAAATTTATTTTTTTTAATACAAATGAATTACAATATGGCATTTAAATCATTAAAACGTTGACACGACAAAATTTTAAAGAATTGTTTTCTAAAAAAAATTAAATTAAATAGAAAGTTTAAAACGTTTTTATTAAATACCTTTCGCCATCTTCTCGGAAAAATTGTTTAAATGATTTTCATCTAAAACTTCGTGTTCTGTACCAAGAGTCATGCAATTTTAAACAAAATCAGAATTGGATGACAATAGCATTATCAAATTATAAATTTCATTCGTTTCTATGGTTACGAAATACTAGTGTATCAATCAAATGATATTCAACTCTGTGAATGGTAATGGATTTAACATAGGATATTTTTCTCAAAATTTATTAGCTTATGAATAATTATTTATATTTGCAATTAAAAATAATTACTATTGCAATTGCTTCAATCATTCTTACAATTGAATGTCATTTTTTTTGTAATTATTCAATAATTTTTGTTAGACATTTGCTATACAATTTACGTACACACAATTAAATAAATAATTATATTTTCTAAAATGTTTTATTTCAAATTTTAAACACTCGTGGCGCATCAATCGATTCATAAGTCCCTTGCACATACTATGTACGGTACGGAAAGTTCAATTATCCCGTATGTACGTTGCATTAGTCTTATAGTTAATATGCTGATTTTTCTTAAGACTTTTTGTCTGGTTTCCGAGATGTAGCTTTTATATATGCGAAAACTCCACTTTAACTTATTTTTATTCAGTTATCTTGAAACCGTAACTTTATTAATGTTTTACTCGTAAACTAAGAAAAAAGATTTAAAAATTAGACAAAACGTTCGTTATTGTATAAACAATAAACTATAGAATTTTGAAGAATTTCTCATGTTGATTTTCTTTTCAACAACCTTAAATTTGACAAATATTTTAATGACTATTGAAAATTCATCACAAATAAAGCTGTCATGAATGATAAACTAAACTAAAGGATTGTCTTAATTGTTGTTATAATTTTAGATGTCAGCGGATTTTTTATTTTGTTTTTGGGACATTCTGTATGAATACCATCTTTAAAAATTATTAATTATTTTATTTTAATTATTTAATTCAAAAATTATGTTATTTTCTAAAAGATAAGAAGAAATTATTAATGAACTTGAACTTACCTTACTTATAAACAGTTATTTATTAACATGTTGAAAGTAAATATTTTTTCAAATAATGATATAGTTTTTTTTTTTTTTTTTTTTTTTAATTAATTATCACATATTTGACCATGAGCTTATCAGTGTTTATAACTGCTCCAAACAGATATTAAAAATGTATATTGCAAAAAAGATTGTGACTGACATATCAACTCAGAGCCGAAACCGCTTGAAACAAAAGCCTGAAATTGTGTATAAAAATATATATATAAGACCACTAAGAAAATGTTTTCCAAAATTCTTCCCATAACAAGGTAAAGAGGAGACAGTCCAAACCGATGACTCGGAAATCTTGAAATTTTTAAAGAATCATGTTAATAACGTAAATGGAAACTAATAAAGAATTATTTAAAATTTCACCTTCAAGAATTGACGGGGTTGTTTAAATTTTAATTTTTCGATAAAAGTACAGTCCAAAGTTGGAAATCCAAAAAGTTTGAAATCCACAAGGCTGACAAACAATAAGAACGGATTTTGAGATTATACGGGATTTTATCTTCAAAGGTATGAAAACGACATTTAAAGTTTGTTATATTTTTACATTTTCATTTTCAGCAGTAAGCTGTGATAATATATTATAACAGTAAATATAATATATATAACACGAGTTTTAGCCCACATTCACATTCGTTTTCATCTAAAAGTTTCTAATAGCATTGAACTTCAAAGCAATTATAATAATATTAATATGTCAAACAATTTATGATTTAAAATAACAAACACACCTTAAAATTAAAAACATTTTGTCATCAAACGATAAATTAAAATCTATGTTGAAATAAATAATAATCCGTTCAGTTTAAGTCATCTTACTTAATTAGTTAAAAGCACTTAAAAAAATAAAAGATAATTAACTTTTTTTTAACAGAAAAAAATCAATAAACATTATATTTATCGATTTTAATATACACCTAATTGGATATATAAATAATTAAAAATGATTAAATTATACGTGTAGATAGAAGAACAAGTAGAAGGCCTTTTAATATATTATTTTATTAGTTTGTCCACCCAGGCAGTCGTTCGCTGCACCAACAACATCTCATTGCACATTGCATCAAGCTGCAAAGGTATTTTTATTTGTGTGTGACCTGTTGTGTATTTGAAACAAAATGGTACAGGTAAAAAACAAAGAATATCTGAATTGAATTATATCGATTGGAATAAAACCAAGTTAATCTTAATAATTAATGAATATTATCAGGAATATTCGGAAAGTTACCTAAACTTTTATCGATATTATTTTTTTTGTTAATATATATTACATTATAAACATATAATATGTAATGCACCGTATTTTATATTATAAATAATAGTAAATTATTATAGACAAATGAATATAATAAATTTCAAACAACCAATCAAATTGTGGATAGAAAGGTTCACCAGAAACATTCGTTTACAGACAATTGACTAGTGAATATGATTTTACTTTAGCATTAAACTAAAATAGCCATGGTGGTTCTACCTGGTAGCACATATGCATAGCGCCTTGTTACATGATTAAATTTAAATGCTCATCTAAGAATACTAAATATTTAAAAATTATCCAGATACGTGTGCACTGTTTATTTCATGATGTTATATTTAATAAATTTGCAATTAATTCAGTTCTAATGAACATAATTAATTCCAATACGACGTTGACATTTTGCACCATTAACACAGTTGAATACTTTAGTATCATTTGGTTTTTAAAAGATTATCGAATTATGTACTATAAACAAAAATTCTTTTTTGATAATCATAAAAATGTTTTTTGATAATTAAATGTGTTTATACTAATGTTTGATACATCTTTCATTGCCTGTTTTACCTGTCCAAACTTAAGCATTTATTGATAAAAAAATGAAATAAAATATTTTTTTCCTGAAAACTGCATTATTGACCTTTAATTTGGTTTATTTAAAATTACAATATCTTAATTTTTCATAAAGTTACGATTTTTTGAGTAAACCTCCGTTTTTTTAGCAAGTTGCTCCAGTTTTTTAATAAAAAATATATGCAAAAATGAATTTTTCTACAATTTTATGATTGATATGTTAAGTTGAAGGTTTCACAGATGAGCATGAATTTTTACGAAATTTTTTGAGTGCATTAACAGGTTGAAAAAACGAAATACCCAGGTTTACCGACGGAAGGTGTCGAAAAAACGTTTACGGACGAAGTGTTAAAGTATGACATCCCCAGTTTTTTAAAATACCCTTCTTTGTATGTTTGTTTGAATATACACAGTTTAATATTATTGAATTCAAGATCTAAAGTTGAATTGTAGATATCACCAAATCAAATCAAATCGTGGAGAGTTATATATATATATATATATATATATATATATATATATATATATATATATATATATATATATATATATATATATATATATATATATATATATATATATATATATATATATATATATATATATATATATATATATATGCTACAAAATCTTTTTCATGCTTAATTTATTGCTATAAGTCTATATAATATTAAACGAACATAAAGTGTGCGAATTTTCAAAGAATATACCGAAAATAGGACAAAGTATTCTTTTCTTTATCTTATTTTTTATACCTTAATAAATCTATGATGAAACAAATTATATTCAAAATTTATTTCCAAACATTAAAAACGAGCTAACCTAAATGCGATTGTCTTATTTGCTATATTTCATATCAAAATGTGACACAAGACTCAATACCATAACAATCTTGAAAACTAAATTAAAATTGATCTTAAAACAAAGAAGTTATAAGCTTTAAAAAATTATATATACATCTCGTTCTTGAAAACGATATTTTACATGTAATTTATATGGAGATACTAACAGTTGAAGTCATGCGTATTTTATAAAATTACGTGCGTGAATTAGCAAAATCGGTCAATGGATTCAATAAATTCATGATCTAACTTTTGAACCATTAAAGATAGAATAATAGTTCAATGACTAATTATTAGTTTACGAAATAATTTTTCGTAAACTGTTTAGATTCACCACAATTTCAACTCAAATTTAGCAAATTAGCACATAAATTACAATACATATTATTACTATACATGTGTATATAACTGTATAAAATGAATGATTAAAAACACTTCAAACATTGATGATGAACTCTATGTCAAGTACCTAAACAATTAACTCTTTTGCTATCTTCATTTCCTTTTGTTAATTTTCTATTAATAAATACAGTTGCATGTTGATTTTGGGCTGTATTTGCACTATTTAGCTATAAAAATGTCTTTTAAGTATTAATTTTCATATTCTTATTCATATAAAAGTCAAGAAATTTTAAATAAAGATGTTTTAATATAGAGATAATAACGAATTGATATGAATTATTTCCTATAAATAGTTAATGATTTATCATAAATATGCCATTGAATAAGATAACCATATTTGCAACAATATGGAAATAATTTCGACAAAACCAATGTCTTGGATAACTTCCATATTTAATGTCGGTAAAAGCTTGTTGAACATTAATTTATTATCTACACATATTTTATGTATAATTTACTCTTAAGGTAGTACGAGCGCCAGGCGGTGTGGGGATAGGTATCGACTCTAGCGCGGTAAGGGGAACGCAGTAACCATATGATTTTTTTCAATATATAGATATACATTTAACATTGGCTAGTGGCGGCATTTATTTTTCTTTTAATTAATTCACTTTAATTAGTCGGGCAACTGTAAATGTTTTTGAATTAAATTTATCCCTAATATATTTACTTTCATCCATAAGTTTTTTAAAAATATTCACCGACAGTTTTACGAGAAAAATACAGAAATGTATCAATGTTTGAAGGTTACCCCATAAGACCAATGTTAAATTGCTCAACTTTAAAGTTAATTATTTATTTAAATGATCGGGCAATCTCCTTCAAATTTTTGGAATTTGCTTAGACATATTTAAACTTTGTATTTAAAAAAAATCAAGCCTTTTATCAAAAGTTGCCTTGGTGCTCGTACTTCCTTAATTATAATAAGCTGACATTATAATTGACTTTCACTGCACACTTATTAAACCCATTGGTATTTAAAGTAGGCATCAATGCATTTTAGAGTATAAAATACACATTTATATATTATATACATACATATATATATATTTTTTGGTTCGTCTGTAATCTGGTCAGACCGGATTTGTTTGCTGCTATGGCAATATACAACACCGCGCATACCTTCATCTTCTATTTGCTCTTAATATATTATATGATACATATTATAAGCTAAAAGAAACAACCACGATCGAATTGTATTTTTGTTGTTTTAAATGTGTACACTGTATATATTTATTGTACCTATAATGTTGTGTTGTGTTAGTAACTAAGGGGAAATACACTAAAAATGTAATATTTATTATTACCTACGCAATTTCATGCACGATCAATGCATTTATTTTAACGTAAATTTATTATATTACTTATAAAATATGTTGTAACGGAATCCTTGGAACATGTTATCATTTTTTAAAAAGTTCACTTATACGGTCATTTTATGGGTACAAGTTTATTTTTATATACGTGTGATTATTATCACAATTACATCCGGTTCTGATAATTACTTTATTCAGTGTGTTCTAAAAAATTTACAAAATGCTACCCTTAATGAGAACTTTTTTATTAAATCATGTGTTCATGGAAATTCATCTAATGTGTTTTTTACTTGTGAACAAAATACTAAACAAAAAGCAACAAGTGCAAATTACAAAATTTTTAAAGCTCTATATATAAAACACCAAACCTCTAAATCTATATTTATTAATTTTTCAGCATAGTCAAATAATCAATAGTTTTGAAACCAAAACAAAAAAGTAAAATTAAATGATTCATCATCCTATTTAGAACCTATGATGACACTAACAGATATACAAATACAAATATTTAATACCACTTTTTTGCATCAGATGAGGGGGATGCAAAATAGACTTTATCTATTCCAAAATTGAATTGTTAGACTTCATTGGAACAGTTAAAACTGATAAAAGTAAATTTTGATAGTAAATAAAAATAGTGACTTTCAATTTCAGATAATTGTATTTTCTAATTGTAAGAAATTTCAAATGTTTTTTTTTTTGCGTATGTTAAAGGCATTATTTTCTAAATACTATATTGAACTAAGTTAAATTACATTAAGATGATTAGAAAGAATTTGTTAGTAGAACCAACATTGTTCGTGTTAACGTTATTTATTATGAGAGGCTGAATGTATCTTGTCCATGCACAAGTCTTCTGACTTTCACAATAATAGCCCGTTACAACTTCTTAATAATTACATAATTTTGTTGGTGTAGTTGGAAATCAAGCCTGCAAACCACTGAATATAAGAATTACCCAAGCGATCTATTTGTATTTACAAATTCAAGTAACTAATTAAAAATATTTTTGCATGTATAATAACTTCAGTATGTTAAACCAAAAACCTCACAAAATTAAAAACCTTATATAGAAAATACAAACCAAAAAAGGCTTCTTAATTCAGTGGATAAAAACGAATATAATATAAAATTTTATTTAGCCTCTAACTTAGGTTGGTTAATTTTAGTTTGTATCAAACCTACAACACAACGGAAACAATGCTACAAAAAGTACTTAGTTCATAAGTATCGCGATATGGGCTACTAATTTGGATTGTTTCATTTGTCAATAGAGTCAATCTTTACCCATATATGATAAAATTTTAGGTGTGATAGTGGCGCTAAAAATTGCAATGTATTTAAAGTTATCGGACTATAGAATGTTGTTAGCACTTAACTTGGTTAGGATATAAAATATTGTTGCTAGAATGCTTGAAAACGACATAAAATGATGCAAAATTAAAGCAAACAAAACAAAAATTGATTCTATAATCCTATTCTGTAATGATTCTTCTTATAAGATTATATCGATTGAAGAAACTACATAACAAGTTACAACATTTATTACATCTTTTAATCCAATCGAGCCATAAAAAAAAATCATTTGCAGTTAGATTAAAAACGAACGATTGCAAGTACTGACTATAACAAGCATTCGAAGATTGAAACGAATATAATGAATTATTGAGTATGAGTGAGTGTTTCACTAGGGAAATCAATCCTAATTTTTAGGAATTCGTGAAATGATCGTGGTAAGTCTTATACAATTTTTGTCACGAGCATATTCATTAATTAATATTGTCACTCATTAAAAATCACTCGGTATTTCTAGCATTAGTTCAAAAAATAAAAACACAAATAAAAATAAAGATAGCCAATTTGATAAAAAATGATAGACTCTTACATTAAATATGAATAAAATTCTATACAGTATGCAGTTTATCGTGTGAACAAGATCAGTTTACCAAAAATGGTGCCTTTCAGGTTATACTCTACAATTGCTGCATATAACCACATTGCGCTTAAAATACAAACTTATACATATATATATATATATATAATAACTCACTATCACCATAAATACCCCACACTTCGTGAACCAATGAATGTATACAGAAGATAATCAAATACACCTAAAAAGGAAAGGGAGAGGGGTCAAGATTCACACGTCATCAGGTATTTCATTTTGTTCTTTCAATAAAGAATTGATAATTTTTAGTTTAATGTGTAAAAAATAATTCAATCAAAGCAGTTTAACGTAATAAGGAAAATCAAATTTTCTTCATAATGTATAATTATAATATAGAAAATTGGAAACGTTGAGGAACGCAGTTAATTTAAACTTCTATAGATCTTATTTATGTTACTAACTTATATTTGCTAAACAAATGCCTACTGAGGTTTAATAGGAAAAAATTTAATAGGATTAAAAAGAGTGAAAATTAGAATAAACTCAGTTAAAAGAATTAATTAATTAACCATCGTCGTTTCTTCATACAATTTATATAATTTACGAGAACACAGACACAAAAATTATTCACAGATTACAAACGTTTTACAGGACATGCGCTCAGGACTATGCGCTCGTGACATAATAATTGCAATGTATTATAATACTGTGTTTTTCAATACATATAAGAATTAACATTAAATGAAATTTACCCTAAGGGCATGTCCTAAACTATAATGACCCTCCATATATTTCTTTCAAATGTAAAACGCCATTTAAGAACCATACTATTTTTTTCTCAAACTAATAATTATTTATTAGATAATACAAATCTGTCAAAATATATTTTAAAAAGTCTATTTTTGGCAAAACAATAATTTTAAATAATTATTGACCGATTAAAGACACGCAGATGTTATTTCTTTCATAAAATGTTCCGGTTTACTTTATTTTTTCATAATCAATATTGTAGTTTATTTATTTCAATAATAGAGTTTATGGATGGGTTGAATCTTTTTGATAATTACTAAGTATGGACGTTCAAAATATTAAGCCTATATTTAAAAGACTTTGAAAGAAAATCATTCATGATTTTGGGCTATATACAGCACATATAGAATTTTTATTAATCACCTGATCACCGGACACTTAATATGTTATTTAACTCGCGTTTGATAAATAGGTTTATAAGTATTATTGTTCTGACAGTGGACAGATTATCAATTCTCAAAATCTGTTATAATAAACGACGAACTAAGTATTTGGAAGAACACCCATGTCCGTATTTTTTGTTTTTTATAATATAAAATAATAATTAGCGTAGGCGAGTATTTTAATTAAATTCCTAATATGTTAAAATTCCAAAGAAAATATTTGAAAAATAATTAGGGCATTTAAAAAATGCTTTAAAGTTTTATAAAACAATTAAAAAAAAAAGGAAAAATAAATTTTATTCGAATAATTTTAATTTTACATAGATGTATTATTTATTTTTTTTAAATCCATTTTTATAACAATGGAAACTTTAACTTTCAAATTTTCAAACCGTACTCGAAATTAAGAAATTTTTATAGTGAAAATTAGACGAAGATAAAGTTTCTATTATTATTATTTTATAAACAGAATTAATGTTTAATATTTTAAAATGTAAAGTAATACTAAGAATTTTATTTTGAATCTAAGTAATTTTATAAGATCTAAGTAACTCTCTTTGACGTCTTCGGTTGTAATCGCATTGGATACCTCTACGAATGCTGCAAAACTTTTAGCATAGCCTGGAATACAACTTCAATTTTAACAATTCTTTAATGTTTTAGGTTATTATATTATCTGATTCTAGGATTACGAAATGAAGGAAAAGCATATTTCTTTCCAAATATATTACCAAATTCGTGAACAAGTTTACTCAATTAAATTTTATAGGAAAAACCAATGTAAATAAATACATGATATTCAAAATTGTATCCCGAAACTACAAAAGATACAAATAAAAAAGTGTTAATTTTTTTATTCTTATTCCTTCGTGCTTCCACAATAAAATAGAGTTGTTTTAATACGTATCTCTATTCGTTTCAATCAATTTATATAACAGACGAAAATTATCAATTTCATTTGATTATTTTTGTTTGATGAATTTCAATTATAAAATATAAATAACATTGGTAATAATAATAATATTTACGATAAATATTATTATTTATCGTTCATACTCAACGTAATTTACGATAGAATTGACTGCTGTTTATTAAATCAAGATTTAGTATGTTACTATTTAAAATACGGTATCATTTTTAAATCCTACTGTCAAAATATTTAGCAATATTTATACAAAGAGCATTAAATGCTTAATTAACATAATTATTAAAATCTCCATTCACTTAAATATTTACTGACTTAAATATTTTATTTTCATAAATTTTGTATTGAAGTGATTATACTTAAACATCATTATAGATGCTTCTTCTAGTAGTTTATGAATATGAATTAAATTAAAGATATTAAACGCATGTTACATTAAAAAAATTATTATTTTATAAATATAAACTTGTTTGAAAGTGTTATTTGAAAACATGTCTTTTAAAATAACATTTCTTTACGCGATTTTGTACGTTGAATACACAAATACATTTAAAACTAAATATATATATATATATATATATATATATATATATATATATATATATATATATATATATATATATATATATATATATATATATATATATCTCTATGTGTGTGTGTGTGTGTGTGTGTGTGCAATTTTAATTTAAATTGAATAAATTATAAAATCAAGGTATTTTATAGTGAAGATTTCATCCTGGGTCGTAAGTCTGTAAAAAATTACTAATGAATTACAATGTTGTTCGAAATTTATACAATTATCGATATTTTAGGCTAAAAGTATGGAATGGAATTTAAATTTGTTTTACGTCCACAAAAAAACACAATACCTTATTACATTGCGATTAAATTTTAATTTATCATCCACATTTATCTTGCAATACAAATTTCATAATTTAAGTAATATCAAATGGAAAATTAAAATGGCATCGTTCAAAGAACGTGGGTAAATAACTGTTTTTACTCAACTAATTAAAAACCGAATCATCTGCATGAAATGAAGTAGCGTTGGATAAATTAAATTGCCTTTATTCATTTTCGGCTTCTCCATGGTAATAGCATATTCATCGTTATATTGCTATTCATATACGTTAATAAAATTCTTGTAAAATTACGACGCATATGTAACAAAATGAATTCTGAAAGAATTCCTAAAGAATTCTTATTTATTTAAACTAAACTGCTTGCTACTTGCATTAAATTACTTGATCAATGTGAACATACTTTTAGCCTAAAAATAAAAATACTTGTGAATACTCCAGATCAATTAATAGATTTTGCCACAAACATCTATATTTTACAGGATACCAAAAAAAGTTCATACAGATTCCGGTCTCCTATGGAGCTTATTAAATTCAATATACATATGTAAATCTGATGACAATTCAATATTATAACATAATTTAACACAAAAAAAAAAAATAATAATTGCGTTTTAAAACCCACTAATTTTTAATTTCGTTGTGTTTTCACCATTTGTTGATATCGAATACGACTTTTATTTTATTTATAATACCAATTCAGTAAAGAATGAAGAATGGACCAGCCTAAACCAAGTATAAAACTGATTTTCACCTAAATATTTTCGTAAAGAATAAAACTTCAATACGGACAGGATATTAACCTAACCTTTAACCTTATAACCTTTTATCATTTTAATAATTATACGAAATTTTCGGATACAAAATCAACGGATTATATTATGTAACACTAAAATAATTGAATGACATTGTAGTAATATGATACCAAAGACGCCACAAGTCTTATGCCAACAAGTTATGATATCAAGTTAATAATAATTTTACTCACTATGAAACATTTCAGTTTCTTAATCATATTAAATATTTCTTGAGTATTTTTTTTTATATTATTAATTTTTATATTAACATTTTCTCATTTAAATATTTTATTATTTTTTATAATAATAAAAGAAGTTAGTTAGACTCTAAAAGACAGGTGAATAGAAGAATCAAGTACCAATTCTATAAAAAAAAAGCTGTATGATATTAAATAATTAATAAAATTAATAATATTATCATCAACCGTGATGTATAATAAAATAATATTACCTGATTTTTTACCAATAGTTTTCAAGTTATTTTAACTTAATTAAAAGAGTCATTTGCATAATTAAACGATAAGGTAATTTGAATTTGTTGTAATATAAAAAATTTATATTACATTGCTAGAGATGTGTTCAAATGAATTAATAGGCATAAATAAATATTATATTAATTATATGGTATTTATTCAAATTAAATTTTAGTGTGATCAATAAAATAGTTGAGAACATAAATTTTTTATTATTTATTCTTTTTTGAATATACAAAGATTTTTAATTTTTAATTATTTCATAATAACATTCGAAAATTCCCACATTCATACTTGATGCTAGTTTTTTTGCGCAACTTTAAGGTGCATAAATATAATAATTTAAAACAATTGATTAATACACCACGAAAATGTTTTTGAAATTATCTTGATATAATTCCCTATTATATAATAAAAACTTTTTATCTTGAAGTATTAAATTACTTAAACTGAAATTTTTCCATAAATTTGTCTATGATTTGCTAAACATTTTAATGCACATTCATATTTTCACTTGTTGTTATCTATAAAATAATTTGAATGTATAAACATCCATCACGATTAACTAAATTAATTTGATTCTTAATATTTATATTTAACGGTTTAAATTAATTTAAGAACGATTTCAAATAAATTAAATCATAAATTATAATTTAGTTCAATATATTTATTATATGTACATATAAAATGTTTTGTTATGAATGACTGATTGACAAATCAAAACACAGCCTAAACCGCTAATCGTAGAGACATGAAACTTTGAGGGTGTGTTCCGTACATTAGTGAAATTTGCATGAGACAACGTGATTTCCTAACCCAATCGACTTCAAATGTTGCATGCAATCGATGTAATTTCGTTCGATAAAACGGGAAAATTATTTGTTCAACCTTTTTTCTTTGAAAATTGTTACACCAAAGCATGACTTGATCTGCTAGTTAGTTAATCATATAAATCACACGCTTTTTTAGGTATCAGACATTAAATGCATCAACCAAGAAGCCTCTTATTATAAACTTTCTTTTGTTACTTCGTTATTATATTGCAAACATTTATATTTAAGTAAATTAATTATGTCTTCAATTGTAGTATATGGGGTCAATTAATATTTTAAATATTTTGGTATTTAGGTCATTCGATAATATTCATTTTGATTTATTGAATTAAATTAAATTTTGTATTGAAAATAATAATTTTTAATTCATTATGCATGTGTGTGTATAGTCTGGCACAGGGCGATTCAATACTTTTGCTATGGCAATTTATAATTAATCACAATTTATAATTATTCATGATAGTTTGTAATCGAAACTATATTCGGACGTAATAGGACATTACTGCTATGAGAGTCAGTCTAGTCATGAAATAAGAACTATAAAAAAGATATCTTCATAAACATAAAATGTATCATAGATTTAAATATTAATAATTTAAACTAAAATAAATGAAAATATTAGCTACTACTGATTAGCGTTCATAAAACACTCTAAATATACATTCCAGACAGTTGTAAATACAGATATAATAATAATACGTATTGAAATTATATATGTTTGTATTATTTAAATTTGAGCTGACATTGTGGTATAAGCAGTATATGAAAAAATGTTATTTGTTTTAAGAAAATAAACACTTTTTGTATTTGAATTTTACTTCTATATTTTATGGATTAAAAGTTGGGTCACGGTTTCATTGGACCCAATGAACCAATTTTGGTAAATTACGTAATAAACTCACTGTTTATGTCTATAATGCGTTACCTAAATTTTTCGATACCTCTTTTCGTTTTTGAGTTCTTTTAATGACGAACAGACGAGCGGGCATGCGGAAATGGACTAATTAGATGGTTCTATGAACCAGTAATATTACAAACATTGTCATAATATTATATCGAAAAGCGCATACTCAAGTACCTAGAAAATATAGAAAGCGAAAATTTTATTATGGGTGCTTTTACAGTCAATTAATTAAATAATTGACGGTCCGTTAATTGACTAATATAATTATTATCTGCCCGTTTACCCGACTGGCCGTCATCAAAATAACTCAAAAACAAAAAGAGATAACAAGCAGGAAGTTTAATTGTATATTCTACTTAAAAAGTGCATTTTTTTTAAATAAAAAACTTTTGTTTGAAATATTTTTCGTGAACAGATTTAGATTTACCATAATTTGTGATCAAGTTTAGCTAATTGACACAAAACTTTAAATTTACATATTATATAACAAACTATTATGACTAAATGGTCTGCAAATTTAGTGTATTTTATGAATACTGATAATTAAAAATAGTTCATAAATTGATAACTAACCATATGTAAAGTATTTAAACAATAAGCACTGTTAATAGTTATCTTCTCTTTTTGTTGTTAACATAAATATTTTCAACCATTAAACAGTTTAGGTCAAATTGAATGTCTTTCCAGAGGGTAAGTTTTTATTCAATGTATTCTTAACGATAATCAGTGTATTTTAGATATAATAGTTGTTATCAAGTGGTAAAAATTTGTAACTGGGTAAATTAACATTGTAAATACGAAAACAGTTATCAACCATAATAAAAACCTAAAGTAGGTGATGATTTGTTACAAAGTGTCACAATTTTATAAATAGATAGATGATATTTTCATCTGACCGTCTGTCTCGCCTAATATGTTACACAGAACTTGATAAAGTCATGTACGAAATGCGTTGTTATAGAAATTTCTACTGAAAAAATAGTTAAACCAATTTTAAACCTGAATCTGTTAAATTATTTTACATAATAATAATGAGATTATTAGCTGAATTTTAGTTGAAATTGTGGGGAGTTTAATCAGTTTACGAAAAAATGTTTCGACCAAAGTCATTTGTTTATATTTTGTATTTGAATTTTCTATCTCTTATGGTTAAAAAATTTGCTCATGGATACATGGGATTCAATCGAGCGATTTTCATCAATCGAACCTAAACTCTTTTTACAGGTCTAGAATATGCCATAAAAATTTTAACTAACTTCAAAACTATATAGCACTGAGCATACATGCGTGATATAACGAATCAGTATATATACTAATTAAATAATGACGCAAATTTATTCCAACACAATATTATTTATATTAATAGTACTGTTGCACTATTGGTTCCCGCTCCACTGCCCTATTTAACTTTTTAACTATATTGTCCTGCACGTGCATTATAAATCAAATATATCATTTGAAATCACTGTAGCTATTATATTTATTCTTTTATAATCCAATGAACTTTTTTTATTTATATAACATTATTATACTGAGTGAATGTACTTAATTTTTATATTCAACTTTAATAAGTTTCATAATTTTGATTTAGTGCGCTTTTGAAAATTTTTTTATATATTATAAATATAAATTTTCTCTAAGCACTTGGACTTTGGGAAATATAATACGATTACTTTCTTAATACCAAGTTGCATTGATTATCATCCATTCAAAAAACTTAAAACCTTTGTTAGTTAATTTATAAGTCAAACCCAACTCAAATTTTATTTACAAATTATTCAAGATTACAAAATTTTCAAATTACTTACATAGATCAGATTGATGCTTTAAACGAATTAAGTAATTCTTACCTGTAACAAAATAAAATTGCAAAAATTAGCTTGAAACAATAAGAGTAAACAACATGCGATGATACATTAAATATAATACATAATTTAATAACAAATAATTACGGTGTTCAAACACAGATCCGCTAATTAGAATTGGTGGACATGCCCACCACCCTTATTGATGTCGGTAGACTAATGTCTTTTTCAAATTATTTGTTCAGATAAAAATATTAAATTTAAACATTAATCCCGAATCAAATAAATTATAAATTATACATAATATTTTATTTATACAAACATAAACACTGGTAACAGCAAAAAAAATTTTAAGATAGGTATTTTCGACTTTTTTCAATTTTTTAACACGCTTTTATTAGCTTCACTCGTATGTTTGTTTGTCTGTAGGTAACTCTCTGAAGTTGGCTGCAGAACGCATATGAACGGATACTTTGCATGAGAGTAATAAAGATAGAGCGTGTTTTTTTAGTTTTTTTAAACTATTTTATAATTATTTACCAATATCTAATGTTAGTGTCAAAAACTGGGATATCGATATCCAGACAATGGAAAAAGCGGCCCTAATGTACTTGCAATTAAAGAACGAATTCACGTTTATACTACGAATTATGACTTTGAATAAGGAAATAGAAAAGTGAATGGGAAAATCATTCCTCCTAATATATTTTTTAGCAAATACTGGCGAATCTCCATGGCACAGGATGGATAGAATCTCGGACTAGAATTTATAAATATTTGCAAAGATATGAACTTGGATGATTTTAAAATTATAAATCTTGTCTTCAAAAAAATTGAAAACTCAATTACGGTATCATCTAAGAATGCACCTAAATAAAATTATTCAAAGTAAAATGTATAATTTCTTTAAGCATTATCTTAGATGCTTTCAAGGATTATAAGTTTTATCAAATCGTGTAAGCTTTTTGTAATCAATGTATAACCAAGCACACGTATGACTACTATATTATTATATTCTATTATGTTTATTAATTTATTATTGTTGGTCCTACAACTTTACAAAGCGAATCTAAACAATAAACGAGGTTTTGGTTATTGGGTCATATGTTCTTTAAATTTCTCCGATCAACCAATTTTCCAATAAACCAATAAGACATTTTGGCCACACAAAATAAAAATTATGAACAAAATACTAATTTTTCGCTTAATTGTTCGTGAACAATGCTATATTGAGAGCTGTTTCTTCCACAACCAATTTTCAATTAAATAACAGCTAATAGGGTATTTGACTAATTTCAAGTTAGCAATATTTCACATCAAAATATGAAACTAGATTCAATACCACAACAAAACTTTAAAATTAAATTAAAATTGATTCAACAACAAAGAAAATATAAGCTATCAAATATTATAATCCATGTCTTTCTTTAAAACGATATTTAACATGTAATTTATATGGATATACTAGCAAGTGACGTAATAAGCAAAAATTTTCATCTTTCTTTAAATAGAGTTTTTTGGATGTCCATATCATGCTTATTTTAATAGATTTCTGAAAAAAAAACTTCAGATCCATGTTCGTGAATGGAAGACGCTTAAAAAATTTATATCAAATATTTCATTACAGGATTATTTGGTTAAGTTAACATATATTTTATTAGCTTTTATACATGTTTCTATTATTATAGATCTATTTTAATCTCGCTACAATAAAAGAATTGTACTTATGATTGTTTTAATAAAAATGTCTTTTTTTTTTTTATAAAAACATTAAGAAGCACAAAGCATATATAAACAATAAAAAAATAACAATTTATAAATATAATAAAACATGATGTAATTATAAAAAAACATAGAAATATTATTTGTATTATTATTTCCTTTATAACATTTTTTTTTTTTTACATAAAAAGTATTTACCCCCTATACGAGCTAACAATACTTACCTTAACATATTACAAGAATGAATATAAATTACATAGATATTACAGGTAGGATTACTTTAATAGTTATTGTTATACCTTACTCTGCATTCATACATTGTAAATAAAATTTATACAAAAGAGTTGAATTATTGTACAATAAACATTGTAGGTATTCACTTGATCAAAATTAATAAACATAAATTTGAAAGAAAATGAATAAAATCATCAAAATTTTTGTTTCCTGATCATTTCTCATATTTATAAGAAATTTTAAAGAACAACAAGTGAATTTAACAATTGACAATAATCATTGATCTACTCTAAATATGATCGAGTAATTTTGTAAGAGCATCCTATATTTGCTATCCTTACAAACTTTACGCGTTACAAATATTTAGGAAATAATATACCCATACATGTCGATTATAAAAATATTTTAAAATACACAAGATTTCATAACATTATAAGACAAAAGAGCTGTTACAAGGGATATTTTTTAAATTTTAAAATAAAAATTAAATATCGTATTTCTGTCAAAATATGGTGGAAGCGCAATAAGCTAAAAAGAATTAAGTTTTACAATGCGACCATATTATATATTGTATTGCCATTGGATTTATATATAATAATAATAATGAGATTTGACCTCCGTTTTTTAGACAAACTCGTCTATAACAGAGGCCACCCTTTTTTTAAACTTTATTTAATTTTAACTACTTAAAAATTAAACTTATTATATTATACATTTCATTAACTTTATGATGTAGGTGAAGTCGGTTACGTCTGTTATTATCCAAGCTACGGCAGTGTGATTAATTAACCATCCCGTGAATTAAAATTGATCTAACTGCCACTGACTGGATTCGATCCTGCAACCTGCGCCTTAATTCGCTTGGCTACTGGTCAGTTACGCAGATACCAAGGTGATGAAGCTAAATAAAACCTAATAAAAAACATAAACTCTCTCTGCCTATCATATATAAATGACGTTACAGCGTTCATAACTTGTGTTCTCATAGTCTTAGACCAGGGTAGAAGCCTTTAAAAATGATAAAAAGTGACAAAAATATAATAAAATAGAGAATATAATAAAAATGAAACGAATAATTTATGGGGGATCTTCGGCAAAACTACAAGTCCTATAGAAAAAACATAAACGGCAAAGTTGTAGGTAATAAAAAGAACTACAACTTTTGTATTAACACTTTTTTCAAATAGCCTCAAAATTTATGTGAAAATTGAAATAACCAAGTTTTTTGATTTTTTTATTTCATTTACAAAATTATTTTTTTTACCAAATTTAGTGAAAACTTACTTACCTTTTTATGTTCCAAATACACTGTAATTTTCTTGATTAAATATATTTATTTTTTCACCTTATTTTGAAATATCGAAAAAGCACCCTAATTTACAATCCTAAAACTTTGAGGTTGTGTGAAAAAAGTGTAAATACAAAAGATCTTTTTATTACCTACAACTTTGCCATTTAACTTTTGTTCAAAGGACCAGTAGATTTGCCGGAAATCGAGGTAAATAATATTTTACCTTAAAAACTCATCCCTTTCCATTTTCAAACGTCAGATTGCCCGTGGATTTCCTTTCATTTTTGTTATATTCTTTTCCGTTTCCAATGGGTTTCATCCTAGTATATTTTTTGTTTTGTTTTCAAAAAGTATCGACCCTAGTCTATCTGATTTACATTAGTCTTCAATATCCAAACAGTAATTATGTTTATGCGTGTTTTCAGTATCGGGTGCGGGGCACCAAAGTGATTTTTTTCGTTGCAATGGTTATGTACTTGATCAATCAAAAGAGTCAAATATAAGTCTGTATCTGTCTATGTTAAGAGCTGTGTAATGGTATATGATTTAACATAGAAAATTTAAGTGTATTTATTGACCTATTAATTTACACTGGTATTTTTTCTATAAATATTTTGAATGTTAATCTTCTCACCATGAAAAGAAAAGTAAATTAATTATGCAGCTAAGAACTTAAACTATCATAATATTTCAATTTATTGCCAAAGATACTTATCAGAAAATAAAATTCATTCACACATAAATTCTTATAAAAAAAAATTTAATGGATAATTTTTATTTCTCTCTTAATTTAATTAAAGCGGAAATAGGCAATATCAATGTATTGGATTTCATAGATCAATAGTATATGATTACGAAAATAAAATAACAGTTAATTAATTTGTAAGTTAATAGTTTTTAGAGTAAAATATTTTTAAGTGTTTTTTATAAAATAGTCGACAAGTCACATGCTAGCAATAAGTCAAATTTAATATTTTTCAGCAGCCGAAACTTATGGACATAAATAACACAAGTGTTTAATGAATTAAAACGATGCAAAAGCACATCATTTCAACACTTTGCTCATTGATTTTCATTGCTTATTTACATTTTAGAAGATATAACCGAAAAAAGCGTCAAATCTGACCTTTACGTTAATAATGCTACACACCTTAAATGTTTTTATTTTTTAGATACAAAGTTCAAAAACTAAATTTTATTTTTAAGGGTAGATTTTCACTATAATGCCAATCGCGATTTGATCTCGGTTGGTTCACGGTCCGATCAAGGACTTATAAAATATAACAATACACGCATTCATTACTACATAATCGATCAAAAAAGATCTAAGTTGCCTAAGTTGCCCTAATTTAACCCTATAAGCACTCCAATCCCATGAAAAAGAATATTAAATTAATTGTAAAGCTAGCGTGTGAATAAAAGATCATCGCAAACATATTTAAGTGTATAAATATTCCTGAAATGAAAATAAAGGTTGGGCTTTATTATATATTATTTATACAATAAAATACCTTTAAAAATATAATCAAATAATCATATCACTGAAAAATATCTGTTTCTCTTTTTGTGTGAGTGTGTATGAATGTTGTTTTGAAAAAAAACCTTTTATGTGTGTTAAAAGTTAACAACTAAATCTTGTTAACTTGTAAATTGTAAACATAAAAACATATATTTTACATATTATGTGCTTTGTTAACATTAAACATTGTATTATTATATACAATTATTATGTGTACTAAATAAATATTACGATTTAATTATTTTAAAAATAGTATTTTATAAATGAATACCGAAATAGTAACATGATTTTTAACGCCTATACTTGTGGAAACAAAAAATTGTGACACCTTTTCCTGTTTTCATATTTTCACTTTTTTTTTGCGTATTTAAAAACATTAAATACTTGGTTGTTATGTTTTGTAGAGTTGTTTATCAGAATTGATTTTATTTATCAACCTAAACCTCCATTTTAAACTGAAACAATAATAAAATACACCATAAAATTAGTATATTTTATAATTTTAAGTAATCGTGGAAGATTCAGGTCGTTGCATTTTTTTATTTCTCATGTATACATTGGGATGAAACTAGTATATTTACATTCAGTAAAATAAATCGTCTGTTAAAGTCAAAGAACTAATATTCCATAGTCCATAATTTGTTAAAACCGTTCGTAAAGTAAGAGGTAAAGTAGTTCAAAATAGATTTTTAAAAAAATACCGAAATTTATATTATAAAACCAGATAATAACTTTTTTGAACTCGTAATTTTTTCTTAATTTTTAGGGCTAAAAATCCCTCTAATGGACCTCCATTCTTTTACACTAAAATTTTCTCATACATATTCTAAATATGTCGTGTATTCCCATTGAATTTATTTATCATCAAATTATATTTACATTTCAACTTAAAAACTATAATTCCTAGCCTAAGCTTTAGCTATAATACGATGTATTATATACTATTTACATCGAGATTTCAATATTTCATTACATCGTTTTAAAAATTGAAAAAATTAAATATTATAATAAAAAAAAAACCATTGAGATGAAAAAAACTTAACCTAATTGAATGGATAAGTCATCCATACAACTAACTTAAATAACTTATCTCATGTATAAAAAGAGTATTTTGTTTATATGCCTTGCACTGTAAATAAAGTTACACTTTAAAACATTCTTCTAATCAGATAAAATTTCATGAAATATTTTTATGAACAAAACAAAAAAAACAAAGCACACCGCCTTTATTACACACCTACAGATATCTACAATGCAAGTGAATAAAACACTTGTAATAATAATTTAATAGTTTCACATGATTGTGGTTATGTACAAATTAGTTTAGTTCCATAGACAAAAGAATTCAAATGGCAATGTGTTTTCCGCGAAAAATATAGATCACACACCTATCGTCCCGCTCACGTTTTTTCGTTTCATTTTTAAAGAGACGCAATATTCCAAAAAAACGGCATTATAAAGCGTGTTTGTTTTCTGAAATAAACACGTTAATTGCCGAAATGGTCGGTATTCATTTAAGAATTATCATAAATGAATACTTGTTTCTCGTCATGAAAAACTGCAAACCAGTGGATTCCGCAAGGTTTATTTATTTTTTTTTAATTCATTTAAAATTCGAATACGGTTAAGTGAATTTAATCACTTAATCTGATGTAAGATCTTTACTTCAAATTTTAATAAGCCATTAGGTACTACGGTGATACTATTGGGAAGATTCAATTAATCGAAATTACGAATATTTTTATATACGTACGTAAAGAAAGGTAGTAATTTGCATATCAAGCTAAACTGTTACGCTTAAAAAGAATTGTAGCTATTGGAGCAATGGCCACATTTATCTATAACGATTAACATTTTTTGTACCCACGTAATTAGTGACTCTTTGCTAACCTACGGAATTTTCATGGTACACAGAAGCTGAAAATTACCGATTATAAAATTATATGATAAATAACATTTATTTCAAATTCACGTATTATATTGTTACTAGTTTAGATAAATAACAAAGGTAACAAATAATATTTTTTTATAGATACTGGTCAGATTGTTTTTTGTATATCTTGGCAAACGAAAATCAATGTTAAAAAAAAACAACATATAATATTACAATTTGTATTAAAAATTATTCTATTTAAATGTGCAAGTAATGTCAAAACCAAGGAAGATTCGGTAGAGCGGAAACTGCCCATTAACTACAAAATAGCGAAATATTTTTTTTCGGAATGACGGATAAAATTAAACAATATCCATTTCAAATGTTAATTGCATTTCTATTAAAATAATTAGCTTTCTCATATTTAGAAATCTTCTGATTTTAGTTTTATAGCTATAAATTTAAATTAATCGAGGAAAAAAGAAAGAATTATAAAAAAAAAAATTAATTAATTTGTAAAAATTAATTAATTATCATCTTAACAATTTTTACAAATTAATTAATTTTTTTTTTATAATTCTTTCTTTTTTCCTCGATTAATTTAAATTTATAGCTATAAAAATAAATAAATAAATAAATATATATATATATATATATATATATATATATATATATATATATATATATATATATATATATATATATATATATATATATATATATATATATATATATATATATATATATATATATATATATATATATATTCGAAAATTATCATAATAAATGCGTAAAGGTATTTCACAAATCAAGATGCATAACTCATATCTGCAGCCAACTCGTAAATCTCTTACCTCTTTTCTTTTCTGTTAAGAAGAAAAAAAACTTAAATTGTTATTATACTTTTTTCTTATATCACCAGGGACTTATGCGCCAGTTCCGAAACCCCAAAAAGAGGAATTTCCCAGTTCCCTACCTGAAAACAATGAAGGACTTATGTTATTTGTCTCGAACCATCTCAATATTATTATACTTGTCTACTTCTGTGTACTTAGTATCATAATAACGCCTACATTGCATAATAAATGCGCAAGATAATATTATTTTGAAATTGTTTAATATAATTTTATAAAATGTTTATTTTCAATTTATTATGGTATTGCTAACAGAACAGCTCATTAAATTTTATAATGTTTATTGTACAACTAAATGCATTTTGTTTCTATTAAAACACTATGCTATATTGGATCAAGAACAAGAAGTAAAAGATCATGGCGGCAATGTTAAATAAGTTGCTTATTTACCAAAAGCTCACGCGAGTCGCTTTAATTATGCTCGACATTTATAGAAATTGTCAGACTATAATAGTCTAATCACACAAACAAAATTTTGGTACAGGTTTTCTTAAAATTACCTAAGAAAAAGTTTGTCACTAAGATAACTAAAAAACCGTAAAGGTATAATGAGCTGAAATTTTTGTACTGTATTCTGGATATAAAAAGCGATTTTTGTGTGTGAATTACCAAAATCGGTCCTTTGGGTCCGGTCCAATGAATCCATGAACCAAGACTGAAGACAAATTTAACAAATGGTTATACAAATTGCACAAAAATGTTTGTTGTTTTAATTCAAAAAACTTGAGTTTAAAACATTTTTGGATTCCTACAATTTTAGCTCAAATTTAGCTAATAAACACAAATTGCAATACATATTATTATAACTGTCGGTATTTACAGTGTTTTATGAATGCTAATGATTAAAAATAGTTCAAACATTGATAATCATATGTTGAGTATTTAAACAATTAACTCTGTTAGTAGTTAGCTTCATTTATTTACATAAAATTTAAAGAATACTTAGAAGAAAGTCTATAAACATTTAAAAATCTATGTTTGCAAATAATTCGTTAACACTACGCTTTTATAATACATACTACTTTTTCATATTTAAATTTTCAAATTTCAAAATACACGAAATTTATTAAAAAACACTTAAATTATTTTGTATATCATGTGAGACCCCACCCCTAGTTCATTAATACTAAATTTACTCGTAATGCTGGCTAACAAATTATTTAATCATCTTGTTATGATGACTATTTGTATTCAAATCCAATTAATTATCATATCTCAAAAGATTTCATCGGAATACATATTTTTCGCAACATTTTTCTGATTCCGATGCATAGTAATTATTTAGAGCTGCATTTCGTAACATTCGTTGTTTAATATATAAAACATTTCACTGGAAAGTAAGTCAAAATTATTTTCAATTGATGAGGCTTGAACCTTATATTTGTACTACGTTTTCAAGTGATCAATGCAATTTTTATGATCAATCTTCATTCATTTTTCATTTAGCATTTCAAAGTTCTGCCTTTGATGTCTAGGACCCCCACACAGTACAAAATTTTGTATATTTAAAAATTGGCATTACTTGATGTTGATTGTTGGTATTTGATTAAAATTTAAATAAATAAATAATAAATAAACTTATTTTACAAAGAAGCATTAAACTTGTCTTTATTTTAAATTAATTATCTAACGTACATACAAAATTAAAATAATAATTGGGTAATACTGATTTTGTGTTACGATTTAATTGTGTACAGCTCCCTCTTTGAGACGAAAATTGAACACAAAATTTCTGTTAAATATTCAACATATTTTTTTGGTGTTAAAAATTCAACATTAATTTTATCTGGATTATTTCTATCACTGGAGCTTTGTTGATTTCACTAAAAATTTGATACTGTGTACAATTTGTTAATATTTGTTTATAGCCTATATAATCCTATTCGTAAATTTTTTAGTTATAACATGAAATACAATATTTTGCTTTTTTTTTTATTTAAATAGATTCCATATTACATATTAAAACATTATATATTGTTATATGTAAAAATATATTTCAACATATGACATACATTTGGAATTTAAACAAATGCAAAATAAAAGAGGAAAAACACATAACATTATTTATCAAATAACAAAACAAATTCATATCTATTTTATAAAATGTATATAAAATCAAAATAGTAGAAACAATTTGAATTTCAAATTTTTAAACAAGTGAATTGTGAATTTGTATATTATATCGTTTATTTCAAATTACTGTACCATTTATTCAAAATACTGTGCCATTTATTCAAAGTGATAAGCACTGACATCTTAAACCATTGCATTTTTAGAAAATTTAATAGATACGTGATTTTAGTAATAAAAGTTTTGGTAATAGAAAATTAAGCCTATATTTATGAATGATATCCCTAAATTATCCCAAATAGAGCTTTTATCATAAGCTTCTTTCCTAATAATGCATATTTTCGCTAACCTTCACCTCTATCATAAGCTAGTGTAAGGTTTGAATTAAAAACAAGTAAAACTAACAAGTAACAGTATTAACTGTTTAAATACTCAACATACGATTAAGTACAAATGTTTGAAGTATTGTTTTATCATGCATTGAATATTAGGCTAGTAAAACGGGGATTCTACTTGGAATTAATTGACAGGCAGCTGGAGACGGTTTTAATCTCTTCAAATAGACTGAAATTCATGGAAATTTAAGCAGTTTTCCTGGAAAAATATATGCGTATAAACATAGCATTAAAGGTTAAAATCAGTTCAGCTATTTGGCCATTATTGATTTACAAATTTGATCGATTTTTCCAACTTTGCTAAAAAGTTGACAAACCTTAATTTTTAACACTCATAGTTCTAGAAACGATCCTACGGAAAAATTGTTGTGAATTTAAATTAAAGTACATAAAATTATGGTTCTAATGAGCTCTTAAAAATTAAACTCTGCGTGGCCATTTGGTCGCTAAAGATTTTCAAATCTCTGACGATTATTTCCTACTTCAAAAATTCAATTTTCAATTACAAACAACAGTTTTCGGTTTTTTTTCACTTTAGTGAAGATATTCCTTATGAGAACCATTGGTTAAACTTAAATTTTACATTATTTTATGACCAAAAATAGATAGAAGTTCCCTTTAAAAATATTAGTTTCATTATCAGAAGAAAGATTTTATTTTTATGTATACTAACCGTACTCGGTATATGTCTTCATTACCGCTTGTTGTTTCTTTCAAACTCATTCCACTTGATGGATATAAAATAATACTCAAAAGAATTAATGGAGATAAATTACTCAATGTTAAATGATAAAATATAAATTAAATCACATTAAAACGATTTTTACAAAATTATTTGAACAAAAATACAGGAAAAATATGGACATTTTAGCATTTTCTTTAAATATTTACTGTATTATAATGAAATGTTTTTAACCATTACAAATTATATATTGATATTGAATGATTTCTGGTCAACTGAAAAATTCAAAACGTAGTAAAATATCAGTTATGATTTTAAAGCTCCATAAAGCTATAATTTCTAAATAAATACAATACTCATGAAACATATTGATCAGACTGCTAAAAATCATACTCTGTATAGCTAATTTTACATTTTATCAAATAGGACAATAAAATTGTTTTGTCATAAAATAAGTATCTACATAAAAATGTTGGGTACGTTAAGTATTAAAAGTATGACGATGATGCTATGTTATGCCAAACAAGAAACAAGTTCAAAAAACTTAAAATATTTTAGTATATGTATGAAATTTATGCATTCATTTGCATTTCATTTTCATTTGTTTGTGTTTGGACGTATTTTTTTATTCTTTAACCCCGTGAATTTCATAAAGGTTTTGTTTATTTACATGAAAAATATAATAACAATACATTCATTATAGTGTATATGTCGAGTTCCGTTTGTAATTCATTTTTCTGTGTTCCTGATCCTATATACGAATATAACAGTAATTTATTTTTAATTACTTATTATTATTATTCGTACATGTGTGTTCGAAATTATTTAAAAAATTTGTTATTAAACCAACCCGGTTTTCGTACATATATGCATAGGAAATAGGAAATTGTTTTAAAATCTTTAATTTCAATTTGATAGAACGACGTACAAATTTTGGAGTATAAACTTATATTTTAAAAAAATGAATTAATAATTTTGACAAAACATTATGGAACCTAGATTATATTAAAATTAACTAAATAATTATAAACAAATCAAAATATAAAAGAGACTAGAATAATGTATTGGAGAAACATTGAAAAAAGGAGGCTTTTAGCGAAATAATCGTTTTATTTTATTTCCATTCGAATACAAAGGCAATTAATTAATTATGAAAAATATGAGCTGGTTACATTCCAAAAAATATAATTTTTCTGCACTAACCATTTAATGATTTATACATGAAAATGACTGCAAGAAAAATCATTATCATTCTTTGGCTCTTCAGAGAGATACTGTCCTTGTATACCCTTTTATTTTAAAGGAAGTTCATATTAATACATTTAATTATTGAGAACAGACGATAATAATACCAAAATCAAAGTTTACAGGATAAACAAGTGAAGATAACTATAAACAAAGAAAATTGTTTAGATACTCGACATATTTCATTGTTTGGTCTATTTTTAATTAGTATTTATAAAATTCTATAAATATACAGTTAAAATGAATAAATTTATAATAATAATAATATTGTTATTATCTATAGGTGTTTATGAGCTACATTTGAGCTAAAATTGTGGTGAATCCAAATATTTTACGAAAAAACACAAATTAATTGTTTGTATTTGGGCTTTTATTCTATCTTTTATAGTTTAAAAGTTGGGTCAAGGATCCAATAGACCAAATAGATCAATTTTCTCATTCATGAACTTCAACTCATTTTTTATGTTTAGGAATACGTCAACAAAATTTCAGTTCGCTATCTATTTTTTGGAATTATCGTGATATAATTAGGTGTTTCTATGAACATCTATAACAAAATTTTATTTGTGCGGGGTCAATATTAGGTAGCGTTACAAATTTTAAACTGAAATTAGTATACTCTGACATATTATGTATGTAAAGTATAAAAATACAATGGCTAAATATATATGGAAGTAAATTATTTTTCTTATAATACTTACAAAACGCAATTTTTTGTTAAACAAAGGGGTTGTAATTAATATATTCATAATTATAATGAATTTTTAACAACTTAAAATTCATGAATGTTTAATCAATAACACATTTTCATAAACGATATTAAATACTTAGAATATTACAACATTAATTTAAATTTCTCTTTTTAACAAATCCATCAAAATAATTCATGAAAATTTTTTTTTTTTTACTTTCTTGGGAAAAAATTCTACTAAATGTTGTGTTGCAACATAAAGTTTCCATTCGAAATGGTGTTTACATTTTGGATTTTATATAAAACAAATTTTCATCTTTACATATAAAAAAGCTAAATCTCTGAAACCGCTCAACCGATTTAATTATAAGCAATACTCAATATTTTGCAAATTGAAGAATTTCATTTATAAGTTCCATAAGTTTTAAACAGATGGTGGTGTGAGTTATTATATTGACAATTCTATAAATTTTTAATAAATGTCAGTGTGAGCTAATTGACACCTGCATTAATAGTTAATTTAGGGTGGGCGCCGAATCAGAATCAGATATGATACATCGACGTCATACTGGTGAATCATTCGGAAATAGAGTTTCATATATATTTGTTTGTCTCACCAGTACTCACCAGTTCAAAATGGCGTCAGATTGATTAAGTCATAAGAAATGGCCAGTACACTGGATTTTATTTCGGAACACACACTTTACTATATAAATAAATCAATTAAAAACTTTTATATTACTACTATTTTACCTGATAGTTAAAATTCTAACTATAATAAAGTTGGGAACTGACCCCCCCCCCAGTGAGTGTTTAAGGGTAAAATTCGGTTTATCTGAATTTTCGGCAAAACTACAAGTCCTATGGAAAAGTTGTAGGTAAAAAAAAGATCAACAACATATGTATTTACACTTTTTAAATAACCTCAAAATTTATGCTAAAAATTTTCAATTTGGATATCTTCTTTTTAATAAAAAAAACCTTTAAAAAAATTGATTTTTAAGTTCAAATAAAAATGTTCCATCTGCGTTACCCATTCCAACTGCGTAACTGATACAATAATAAAGCTAACACGAAATCAAAAGTAAATATATAGCACAAACTTATTTATATTTTCAATATTAATCCCAGATTTTATCCGACTTTCAGTAATTTCTGGTAATAAAAATTTTTGAGCAACATTTGAGCCCATTTCACTCCAAGAAATCAAGAAATAACCCTGTCACTCATACAAAAGAAGATGTATTTTTTCTAAATTTGCAAATTAAAGTCGGCTATATTATTTAAGCCACGTCTCTTTGTAAGTTCCCAATTTGACATAAATGAAATAAAATTGAACTATTTTTATTTTATTAAAAAATATTTATTTAATTGTGATGACAAATTTAGTAGATTATTTAATTTAACGCATTGTAGGACACAGCAACACGTGGCCAGGTTAGCTAGTATTATATAAAATAAAACTTTTAAAAGTGTTTTCATGCTTTTTTTTTTATAAAAATATTCTTTACTATGACGGTGTATAATGGTAGGGTCAACATCAATGTTTTTTTGTTTGTTAAGTTGACTCTAAATAAACCTGAGATAATAAATTAAAAAAAAAAAAAGTTGTGAAGTATTTAAGATAGCACTCAAATAAATACTCACATCAGGTTATTTAAGTCTCATCGTTAAGTATTTAAGAACTCGTATACATTAATAATATTAAGTACAGTAAAACTGAAGTATCAACAAAAAAATTGTAAATTAATTTTAATTAACAATTCGTATGATTTTTTTTTTTCAAATCGGTATAAAATTAAAATTTGCTAGTTTATAAAAATCTGTAATCGTTGCAAAATCTCGTAGTAAATATTTCGTGGTTCGCATGATTTTGATGTTATAATAATTCAAAATACAAATAATTTAAAGTATGGAAAATAATTTAATAATAATGAATTATATATTTTCAGGCCAGCGTATTATATACAGAACGTATTATTATTGGTTTAATCGTTGTGGTTGTAATAAAAGGTATTAAAGAATTTTTGTGTTTCATAAATAAAATCTTAATAGTGATAATAAGATGTTTTGTTGAACAAATTTATTTTTTACTGACGTTACGTAATTACTAATCAAACCGATCACCAGGTTTAAGCAACATCTGACATAGTCAGTACTAGCATGGATGACCGTCTAAAAATATTATGGGCTGTTATTAGATTGTATACACCCACTGTAGTCACTGTACGACCTTAGTAGTTGAAAGGGGACTTAAAATAAATAATAATAAAAATAATAAGTTTATTTAAAAATGTTAAAATTTGCACCCAAACAATTAGATTTTATATTTAAACAAAATAATTAAAAATTTGCCTCAAATTCAAATACATAATTTCCTTAAGGATAATCATTAATTACGAATGACGTTTTTATTGTTAATGTTCAAGAAGGGAGAACGATCTTCTTCCTATTGTAAGGCATATTAAGGATTTAATTGCTTCCTCTATCTCTTATAGTAAGAAGTTTTAGTACTGACTAAAATTAATTACAAAATAAGAATTAGGCTGGATATATTAGGAAAATAATTGGAGTTCACAGGAACTGTTGCTATAGTTTTGCTTTTCTCACCCTTCATATTTTTGGATCACTAAACACGAATTTGAAGTATGCAGGCTAAAACTTTGCTGAGAACTTTGTTTTCTAAGTACATTTTAAACAAATGTTTACATTTTTTAAAGTTTATCAGAGCCTATCTCAGAAAAGAAGCCCATACAACACAAAATTAAAAAAGTTAAAATTCCCTACATTTCTCAAATATTAAAATTTTTGGGAACACTAACTGTTTTGCCGCGAGATACTGGGACGCGCTCAAAGAAATCCTACTGTCACCGTGAGTGATGTCTACCGTTCAACTGAAAACTGAGCCGATATGTCAGAAACTAGTCATCCAATAGAAAATAGTCCCATTATCAGATGTCTCTTATTGCTATTTTCAATTCAAGTATGGTACGATAGAAAATTCGAAATTCAATCTTAATATCTTCGCAAGAATATTTTTATTAAATCGGGAAGAAATTAACTTGAAAATAATAGATGTTTATTCTTTGTAGTATAATTAATTCATTAGCATATTAATAATTCATTATATTCTTTCTTTACCAACCGTTTACAGTTTGTCTCATGATAAATTAAGATTACAAAAAGTGATATTTATTATCAGTGAACAACATTGTTAGATATTAATCTCTTTCAAACGATTAAACGTAAAGTTGAACCTTATTGTACTGTGAAAGTAAATAAATTTGAAACAGTCACATTTCCTAATTATTTTGTAATAATATAAAAAAACACTATGCAGTAAGATCCACCGCGCCTGTGTGTACATGCATTTTTCATTTTCCTGCTCAAAATAAAATATTTAAAAGGGTAAAAAATTTTAATAAAACTACTTACGAAGTGAAGTGAACTCAAAACTTCTTACCTAAATCAAATAAATTAATTTAAATACAATTTATATCGAACATTTTTATAAAATATGGCTATAAATAGTTATTTTATAAAATTATTTATTTATTTTAATAGTTTTTACTTGATCAAGAACCATTTAATTATTAAAGTCGTAATGGGTGTGACTCTAACTCGCGTCAAGAACTAACTTCCTTACATGAAAGCTCCATAAAAAAGTGTATATTAATTACAATTATTATATTATAACCATTATTAATATTAATTACAATTTATATAATATAAAGAAATGCATTATAATAAATATTTTATTCAAATGTGTCAATTTCTAAGATAGTGCAAAACATTTAAAATGAGAATTTGCTCTTCTTGTTTTTCTATAGATACAGTTAACAGTAAAAAATATCAAAATATCTTTATCAAAAAGCTTGTTATATATTTTATATTAAACTTCCTTTAGTTGCTCAAAGAAGCTTTCAATTGTTTTAATTATTTGTCTAATATATTTGCCTCTTAACAACTACTCTGTAAATGGTTGTATTTGTTATTTACAGATATTATGTTATATGGGCCATGTTTCCAATCTTCTTATTTTTTATTTATGTATCAAACATGATTCTTGACTGAATTGACGATTATTATTAAAACTATGAACAAAACATAATTGTTTTAATTTTAGGTGCGGCTGAAAATTCTTGGAAAATTTTATTTGTTGGAGACCAAAAGCAGAGGTGTTTCATTTATAAAACACATAAATTAAGTGGAGCAAATTTTCTTAAGATAATTGTGTTGCTGAAGTCATAGTGTCAGAAAATCCTTTTTTTTACTCATTAAGGGTACTAAGATTTACAATTACCATTAAAGAAGTTTATTGACCCTCTTGAATTCGAATTATTTATAATCAAAGTTCCTATAATTTACATTGAAAATTATACTAGTTTAACATTATGTTATGAACAGTGTAGTAGTGTGTAGGAAACCTTTACAACCAACACAAAGAGTTCACACTGATAGTATCTGCTGTACAGTATCACACAAAAATTATACTAATTTTTATTACAAGCTTACCCTACTCATATCGCGCATATAATCCATAACATTTTTACAGCATTGTAGCAAAACAACTACCTTGAGAAAAGCTCTTTTTGTAAACTATTTTCAAGCGTTTTTATATAAATATTTATTTCATGTATTGGTGTTCCATTTTTGTTGATAATATAAATACACACATATTTAATTTAAAAATAATGATAACTGGTTTAAAGGCCAGATGTTTATCATTAATAAAAATCTAAAATATTTAATTTTCCTATAGGTAATACTTCTATTAATAACAAAGTACACAATATTATTGTTTATCGTTTCAATATTGTTAAGACACTTATTAATTAGATATTAGTTACGTGATTGTATTACAAATTATAATTTTATTGTATATATGTATATATTTTATTTATAGATGCGAGAAAATTATGAATTTACTCGTAAAAAGATGTTGTCCTTTTAATAAAATGGTTCTAATAGATGAAGCTGCATTTGTTATGAAATTACAGCTTTTAAAAAAACAAACATTTTTTACACGAATACAGATAGTTTTTATCAGGTCTTATTCGTAATACAGTTTTAAATGACTTTGGAGAAGATGAAATATCTTATTGTGTTACAGTGCATATGAACAAAACTAAATTGTTAATAAAACGGGTGGAAGATAATTTTTCTTGTTTCTTCGAGCTATCGCGTTCCTAAAAAGTTTCTCAACCATTCAAATCAATACATCACGTAACTTTTGCCTTCCGGCTTCCCAAAAAATTCCTAAAAAATTTCTAAAATATATTAATGTTCCTATTTCTTAATCTACTCTATAAAATTTATAACCCTTTATAAATGTAATGAATTTGTTCTTATGGTATTTCTTGTGTATCTTTTTTGTCAAAAGTTAAAGTCTATTTTTCTTATCAATGTTTAATTAGTTTGTTTTGTTTTTATCAATGGTTTAAGTTATTCTGTGTATTTTTCTAATTTTACTGCTCATGCAAAAATCTATAAATCTTGCGACACCTGCCTAATACCTGTTTCAATTAATAGGTGTCAAATTTTACTCCCTTTCTTAACTTTCCTAACATATTCCAACTTCCATAATCATAAGACTCGAGACTCTCACTATATTATGAAAGGATCTAAAATATTCATTTAATAAAAAAAAAATTAAAAAAAAAAAAAAAAACTATATAATATTTTAATTTCAATTTTATTCTCCAATTTCCTAAATAAATTTTATAAATAATTAATTCGGCTACAAAGTTACCATAAACAGTATAAATTAGGTAAACGTAATAATTCTCCGAGGAGATATTATTCTATGCAAAATTTTCAAATTTTTGATCTCAGTAATTATGGCAAAAAATCTTAATTTATTCGTTCTCTTTTCATGCTAAACGAATTGTAATAAATATTCATCCAATATGTAATAGCCTGTTTGCAACTTTTCAAAATATATATTTTTAATTGTTTTTTATTTATGTACAGTAATTTGAATTATTTTTTATCAGAGAGAGAACAGAGGACATCAATATATAGGGAAACGGTATTGTTGGTATATATATCATAAAATAAACCATTATTAGCGTATTTATATATTATAAATAACGATATTATATATATATATATATATATATATATATATATATATATATATATATATATATATATATATATATATATATATATATATATATATATATATATATATATATATATATATATTTATATTTATATATATATATATATATATATATATATATATATATATATATATATATATATATATATATATATATATATATTTTAGAAAATTGATATTCAGGAACGTAAAGCTGATTATATTGTACATCATCCAGTGTCACAAAATTACCTTCTAAATCTATTGAAAACTAGTATGTTGTAGAGTAGTCTAGTTAAAACTGATGTTTTGTTACCCGGTTACTTCAAGAGAATGCAATAAATGGTGAAAAAGTTGAGTAGTTCGATCTTAAATTGTTTAAAATTTGAGTGCAAGAATATCAAAAAAAATCATTAATATAATATAATACAAATTTAAATGAATTAAAACGTGCAAGTAACATTTTACGTAACTAGTGATGAAACATAAATGTGAGGTTCAGATTTTAAATGACGCTTGAAGATTTTATTAATAGTTATATACAAGAAGGAGACGCAAGCTAATTAAGTTAAATTTTTATGCTGTTAAAATTTATTTTCTATTTCTTTATGTTTCATGAAAAACACCGTGCTTACTGCAGTTAAACTAACAAAATTATATTTAAAAAATGTGTGAAATACATGTAATTTATACGATTTAATTCAAATTTTATTTATTCCAAGTTTTAGACGTGTAGTATTGTCGTTTGAAATTTGTTTGAATGAAAAACATTATTTTATTATCCACGCTTAAAAAATACAAAGATACATTACCCCCCCCCAAGTTTAGCCGAATCAATCAACACTTAATCCATGAGGCTCAATTGAGAATATCATAAATTGAGATTTTTTTTACGAAATGATTATTCAATTTCGAGAACAGTATGCAATTCGAATATCGATCATTTTTATATTTTGGACCTTTTGATAGACTTTTTGAATTACCTATCAAAATGAAGGATGATGTTCCTAACTATTCGTATAATTTAGCATATAAAATACAACAGACAAATTTTCTAAAAACAGTTTGATGGCCTTGGGTTCTTAGTATTGCAAAAACCGTTTCATTAGATAATGACAACTCCCATTATATCTTACATATAATAACTGCATTTAGGCTAAAGATAAAAAAGAATATTATGTATTTCTAGCAAGTTATATAATATTTTTAAATTCTTTAACATATGCATTATGATTTCCAGTTATTTTGGAAAGCCAAATACTTTTCAGGCCTCTGATCTGTAAGTGTATATATCCTGATCTGCGATTCTCCATTGTACAAAATGTTACAAGTCAACTATATCGTAGACTTTTTAAACTATCTCAATAAATGCTTATTTAGTTTCAAAATAATCGAATTACATTGAAATAATATAATTTTCTTTGTTTTCACAAATAATGACTTTTGCTGTTGCCTCAATGAAATAAACTATTTTAAAAGTCTATTTTTTGGAATTAAAATTTACCATATTCGGTATATTCAATGAACTTATTTGTTTCTACCAATAATGTATTTGTTGCATTGCTTGGTGCGTGTTTTTTGAAACACCCATATATATTTAATATAATATTTTATCCAGATGAGTTATCAATTGATATAATATTAAATTTTATTGTTGTTATAACTACATATAGAGGGATAACGATTTCCTAGGTATGTAGTGAGTGATGATAGTATAATATTGTAACATAATGCCAAGGTTACGATTACGATTGAATGAAGTTAACGTTCATCATTTCATATAATATGATCTAAATTTAACATACTACGAACGAGTATTATGAACACGATTTTCAATAGATGATAAAAATTTATTAGATTGGAAAATTCAATACTAGTTTTATTTATTAAAAGAAGATTATTTCTAGGTAAATTAATATAATGTACAAATTTTAAAGCAAGATATTGATAAATATTTAATATATTGATTATAGTGTTTAATATTTTCTATGTAAATTTATAATGTGAGAAGCGTTTTACATAGAAGTAAAAAAACCTACTAGTATCTCACTCACGATTATATCCTATCCTTATAAAGAGTTTATATTGACCCTCTTCCTGTTTTTGCCCGTCTGCATTGAACATTATTATAACTTTTTATTCCCAAGTAGGGTTAGTTATACACATTTACATGCATTTTGGTGGTAAGTTAAAGGAAATTTAATTTTCTACAACATTGAGAAGAACAATTTTTTTAGCTAAAATACACCGAAACGAAGATAAAAGCGAAAATCTAAGGACTTTTGGTTTCCGGGCCGGCTTGTTACGGTTTTTTCAAAATAGCAGCGGGCGCGAAAAGAAAGGAGAGTGGAGGGAGAAAAATTTTGAATTTTTTATTTTTAACACTAACTATCCTAGCTAGACAAAATATGAAAAATTTATAACTACCGGACCGTTTGTAAGGTAAAATGTTTGCACTATAAATGTGCGATTTAATTAAGTGTAATTCTAAAAAATTTGCTTATCAACATATAGCATTTGTCAATAAGCTACATTTACACAGGTCTTGATAGGTGAAATGGAAACTTCGCCCTTTAGAAATGTGAGTGTATTAATACGTGTGCATCAGTAGTGGATTGTTTTAGGTATTATACTCTACTTGCATGTACGACAACTTAGAAGAGCAGCCATGAATTATTCACTTTTGGTAAAACTTTTTGATTGATTGTCCAAACCTGTGTACAAGACTTTGCTTTAACGTTATGAACTAATATCCAATGTTTCAGTTAATACATACTTAAAGATGATGCCTGTATACGCCTCATAGCGTTAAATAATTTATTTGTACAAATGAGCTAGAAAATAAATATAATATAAATCATCAATATAAATCGCTTGTCTGCTATTCCGATGATACAAAAATATTTTCCAGGATAGTTAAGTGAATATTTTATTGAAATATAAATTACTTAACCTTATAGCACTTGCAAATTGTATTTGACCTTGACAATTGTATTGCATTGAAATTGCAGATGCATAGCAATAAAATTGTAGACGCCAATTTATTGACGTCAAACGTTAAATAACACTTATGACACTAACAGACTGAAATTGTTAACATTTCAACTATAACAGAGAAACATAATCAAATACAATCAATCGAAAGGATATGTATGCCAGTATTTAATACAATAAATTTTATTTAAAAATTATAAATGAAAAACCGTAAAAAAACTTTGGAAATTTCTATCATAAAACACTACTAAAGTTTATACACTTTATAAAAAAGAAAAAATAAATATAACTGAAATAAATATATATACCAGGGTTGATAATTTTTGAAAACAAAAAAAAATTATAGTAGAATGAAACCAATTGGAAACGGAAGATAATGTAATAAAAAGGAAAGAAAAAAAAATTACGGGCGATCTGAGTTCGGGAAGTAGGGGTGGGGGTGAGTTTTTAATCGAAATAAATCGTGTTTTATCCTTAAAAACTCACCCCTTCCACACTTCCCGAACTCAGATCGCCCGTAATTTATTTTTCCTTTCTTTTTTATCATATTATCTTGCGTTACCAATGGGTTTCATCCTACTATCATTTTCTTCAGTTTATTTCAACTTTTTATCAGTTTTTAAGGCTTCTACTCTGGTCTAGTAAGCTTAAAATCTTGTAAAGCAAACTATTTAAAAACATTTTGTTTTTTTTTATTTTTTATATAATAATAATAATAAATTGGTTTTACCTCCGTTTTTCAGACACACATATCTCTAATAAATGCCTTTCACATCATCATTTTTCATCTTTATTTTTTATTGTTCAATACATTTTGTGGATGGAGGAAAGGATATTTAGTGAAAAACTAAGATTTGGTATGTTGTGATTCTGCAGTCGTCTTTTGAAACGAACTATGCAGGCATAAGACAGGATTTGTGAGAGGGCAAACTACAACAAACCAAACAAGCATAGCTGGCTACTTTGTTCTTATCAATGCATCGACAGACTAATCAATTCACTACCCCGTGAATTATAAATTTATACTTCTGCACTATTTGTTTTTAACGCTACCTAATATTGACCATACAAACAAAATTTTGTTATAGGAGTTCATCAAAACACCTAATTAGTCCATTTCCGACTGTCCTCCGTTCGTCCGTCATCAAGATAAATTAAAAACAAAAACAGACAAAAACATAAAAAATGAGTTTTAATTCGTGAATGAGGAAAATCCAATTGGATCCAATGGATACTTGACCCAACTTTTAAACTATAACAGATAGAAGAAAAGTTCAAATCCAAATACTGTTAATTTGTATGAAATATACAACTTTTATAAAAAATAAATATATAACTTTTGCTTGAAACATTTCTTCGTAAAATGTTTGAGTTCTCCACAATTTTAGGTCAAATTTAGGTAATAAATACATGTAGGTAATAACAATACATATTAGTATTATACATGTATACATATATAACTGTATAGACAGGATATTTATAGTATTTTATGAATGCTAATTAAAAAAAGGTCAAACGTCAAAGGTCAAAGGTCAAAGGAGTATCTAAATAAGTATCTCTGTTAGTTGTTATCGTCACTTGTTTAATAAATAATTGATCTCTATATACTTATTAAATGTAGCATTAGAAAGGATAAAAACAAGGATATCTACCAATCGTAAAAACGATTGATAGATTTAATAATTTTGAAAAGGCATATTACTGCATAAATAAATTTTATTTACGGTACACTTTTGAAAGGGCGATTTAATCGGAAAATAATGATACTAAAATTACACTTACATATTTTATTAATATCGTAAAATATGCAAGACTAGAAGTTTGACTGTATTAATAAAAAGTTTCAATGTAATATTTCTTTCGTACCTTAATGTTTTGTCGGCGACCGGCAATGTTTGAAAACCTTACTGTTGTAATTATGTATGCATTTACAAGATTATTATAATATATATATATATGTGTATATAAATATATACGAAGACTACGTGGATTGTTAGTCCCATAAACTAATATAACGACGTTTAACGCTAACGTTACAATATGCATGTGTTTATAAGTGATGTAACAGAACGAACTCATATAAAGCAAAGATTCACTGTTTGATGAAAACGCACAGTAATATAAAACACACATCTGGAGAATGGTGAAACAAAAAATTTATTCTTGCGAATTTGCAGTAAATAATGAAAGTATCAAATCCAAGTTGGTCAATTTATTGGAATTAAATGTTTAAGCATGATTTGAACATAACCTTGCTGCAAAAAATTGGACAAAAATTGTTCAATGACAATTTTATGGAAGACCCGAGTCCTCAAAAATTGGTAAATTTTTCTGTCCCGTTCAAAAGTAAAAAGGGTTTTTACATAAAAAATTGCAAAATGTCCAAACAAAAACTGCTATAACTTTTGAAAATGCCGATAATCCCACTTGAATGTTTTTTTTTATATTTGTGGGAATGTTGTATAAAATGATCATTAAATTCTTAATATTGGGAAATTTTTTAATTATTTGAATTGCTAGAAAACGTATAATAGAAGATTAAAACTTCATTCTAGGTGGCAAATGAACCAAAGTTAATATTACTACAATAAGAACAATCTCAATACAACATTGTATTTCTTTCAATTTTCGAACAGAAATACCTAAAAAAATAACTATCTATTATAAAATTTGGTATGCACATTTTCCCGAAAAATAATTTCTTAAATAAAAGTCAATATTTCTTTTAAATTTACAAATGATTTTCGACGAAAACTCTTTTATAAGGTTTTAATATGACAAGATTGTTAATACTAAATTTGACATCATTTGGATAGTAATTTTTTTAATTCTTTTTCTGGAAAATTGAAAGGTATACAATGATTATTGTGGTGTCGTGACTACACGGTTATTGCACTTGAGATTATTGTTATTATTTATGTCTCTTTTTCTTGTTCGTATTCCACTCAACATAACAATAATTTATCCAAAGTTAATTATCCAATAAGAAACTGGACTAATTTTTTTTTCATTTCTTCCATAGATACATCAATTCACTAACATGAATCTGTAGTTAGTTTTGAAAAATCATTAGCATGATGTGGAAAATAGAAAAATACCAACGTATGACGTCAATAGTTTCCATATAAATTACGTGCTAAACATCATATTCAAGAAAGATATAGAAAATTAAAGAATATAATCTTTGAAAGCTTGTAACTTCTTTGTTTATGAATAAATGTTAATTTAATTTTCAAGTTTTGTTATAGTATTGAATCTTGTTTTGATGTGAATTATAACAAATTTAGAATCAGTCTGGTACCCTATAATATATTATTCTATGAAAACTTGTACACGCAGAGTATATCTAACGATATATTATGTAATCTGTTTGTATATTGTATAATGTATATACTTCTGGTACATCACTAATGTACACATTACATATACACTTATAATCCAGCAGAAGTCTTACACAAATATTGTAAAATAAAACGACAATAATAATAATTTTTTAAAAGCAAAACATATTACAAAACATATAAATATAATAAAAATACCATTTTACCGCTTTGTTTTTATTTCATTATATTTATATTATTATTTACACATATACAACAGACTAAAAACACCTATATATATACTCTATATAATTAGAGATTATTAATAATTGTTTATTTGGTACACTTTGTAAATAAATAAAGAACTATGAGATAAAAAAATTTTTAGTTTTTAATTTTAATAATAGTTAAACTGACTAATTTTGTTGTTGTTTAAAAGCAGATAATTATTATTTATTGTTATATTTACGGGCTAATATCCTTTCATCATATAAAGCCCTCAAAAAATTAAAATAATTAAAATCGGTTGATTTTTACTACTAAACCCGTTGCGAACACATCTCCAAATAATAACGTAAGGGTCACAGCAGACCCCACACATAAAAACAATTCCTATTCGCGTCTTATTTGATTTACTTAAATCATGTGCTAAACTTTAATTTAACACTCTCTTTAAATAATCCATAGTTTTATTATTATTGTGATTTTTTTTTTTTTTTTTGAGATATTGAAATAGTTAAAAACAATTTGAAAAAAAAAACGAAAATTGGACTATTTTTAAACAAAAATTTATGTTAATTTTAATTTTTTCAATATTTAAAAAGAAAAAACGCAATTTTACTTGGAAAACATTCATTATATTTTCAAAAAATAAAAATTTAACTGAAAAAAGTATATTTATTTTGAAGTAATAGGCCCAAACTTTACACTTAATGAAAAAGGTTACCATAATTAATACAAAATATGACCTACAAAAAACATTTCATTTAGTATAAAATTTAAAGATATTATTCATTTGTAGTTGTGTGAATTAAGTTAATTATTTCTTCAAAATAATCGATATTAATAATATATACGTGAATCGAACTGTCTATGTAACTTTCTAAACAGAATGATTGCAGACTAAACTGAAAAAATATCATCATTATTTATCAAGATAAGTTTATTTAAAATAGAGTCTTCCAAGAACATTATCACTATAATGGACGGTTAACGAAGGGTTTAAGGGTAAAATCTTAAACTTACGTTCTATAATACATGAGGAAAAACTTCTAAGTATAGGTATTATTACAGTATGATTTTAATTCATCACTGATAATCAGAGATGACATTCCAAATTTTCGATAGAAGATATGACCAAATAAAATTCTTTTAGACATAAACAAAACGTCAAATTATCAAAATAATTATTGGTGTAGGTATTTAAAGATTGCATTAGTTCTGCTAATAAAATTCTTGATTTCATTATCTAACATTCATGAAAGAGTTTTCTACTTTTAATTATCTTAATTGCGATAATTATCTTATTTTTTGTGTTGATTGGGTCGCACGGTGGGAGGAAAATCGAGTTAAAAAAAGCAAATCATGAATTTTCCGTCAAATTTCAAATTTTTTCCGACAAATAACAATTTTTAATTTTTTTTTACAATTATTAATTATTATTTTCTATACAGAAAGAAAAAGAAGAAATGAGAACTTATTTCCAATTATAATAAATAATTAATTCTTATTTTTGGCAATTTATTGTTCAGCTTAAAGTGTCGTAATTGTTGCAAAAGTTCGTTGAATAAAAATATTCGTAACAAATTGATTATATGAAAAAACAGAAAAAAAAATTAAAATAAACGCCACTTATTTTAAATTTATTTTACAATAAAACATTAGTAGTAACAATTTGATATCATTATACACTCGAATTATTGTTAATTAGTATTCCGTGGACACTAGAGTTCTTACAATAGTTCGAATGTCATACATAGTCTCTTATAGAATCATCATTTTATTGAATTTTTGTCACTTAATATCAAATCTTTTTTTACAATAGTATTAAGAAGATAATATAATTAAAATTTTATTTTACAAATAACAGGATGTCCTGATGGAATCAAAATTGTTTTCATGCTCTGTGAAAAACGTCCCAACTATGATAATTTTCGTATGCGAAGAACTTTCTTGCATGAAGCAATGCTCTTATCTAGACATAGAAATATACAAACCGTCAAATAAATAAAATTTTAAAAATCGTATTGAACTTGTTACACTCTCTATTCAATTTCATATTATATAGTTCATACTGCTTGGCTTGTATGTAATAATTCTCTCTCTATTGTGGAATGATATAAATGCGTACGTTGAACAGATGCTGATGGTAGCTATTAACTACTCACTAATACCTATGCACCTAAGGTAAAATATATGTGTTTAATACTGTTAATAATCATTGGACCATAAATTCTGCACAATCGAACTAATTAACTGCCCACATTATTAAGTTCACTTCATCATTGTTTCTATGTTTCTTGTGTATACCACATTATTTATTTCATTGTCAAAGTACGAAGTCAGTAATTATTAAACTTGTTCCGATTTGTTGCCGAATAACCAGCCATTTTCGAAGTTGGCGACTATTCAGTAAAGAACACCGACAATCTGGTTTCTAACTTTAAATGAATTACTTAATAAATTTTATTTAAGAGGTATTACATTAAATAAAAAGCTTGATTTTTATTTTTATTTTAGAATCAGTTATTTTGAATCAAAATTACATATATGCATGTTTGTTGCATAAAACAGTTCTTAAAAATTCCATCATCTTTCATTAAAAAGCAAAAACAATCAGATTTATAACCATACATAACCTAATCAAATTAAATTTGACACATACAAAAGTGTCTTTATTCATTTTTTAATCAAATTATGGTCTAATAATCGAATGGTTACCCGAATGATCATTTAGTCGGCTAATGTTATACCCGGTACAACTCTAGTAATTATTATTCCAAGTATATACTTACCTACGTTTTTATTCCCAACATATATAGGATATTAATATTACTCTGAATTTTGTAACACTAGCAAATATTGAAGGCAGAAACAAAATTTTGGTATAGAATCACCTAATTAGTTCATTTCCACCAGTCCGCCCTTCCTAATGACGGAAAAACTAAATGAGATAGTGAGCTGAATAACAACTTTTATAATAAACACATTTATAAATATAATACATGTAATTATTAAATTTGTATTTATAACTGTATTTACTACTTATTTCGAGTATTTTACGAATGCAAATTATTAAAAATAGTTCAAACATTATTACTCAGCCACACGTCAAATATCTATACAAATATTTTCACTTGTCCTTCCAATCCATGTTTGTTGTATAGGTTTCATTTTCTCAATAATAAGGTATCTAATGAGAA